>CM022082.1:1319928-1819928 GCA_011114355.1 Carex littledalei
AACAGCGATTTTCAAACTAACTTAATAAATAGTAAAAAAATTCTAAAAAATGTAAAATTTTGTTTCCAAGCACATTTTAATATAGATTGAATATCTAACAGTTTGGATCGACTGTTTGGACTTTGAAAATCAGAGAACCGAAATGTTTGTTCCGGAGGCTAGGAACAAATGTTTTGAGCTTAGCCCCTCTCTCTCTCCCTATATATATATATATATATAAATTTATGGAATCTAACCAGAAAAAAAATTTTAATTATTTTTTCTGGGTTGCTATCATCACAAAATATGTCATCAACAATTCGACATTACAAAGTACTATAAAGTAGTACCTCACGATTACTTCTAGCTTGAGCGGCTGCTAATTAATCAATAATTTAATTTTGGTAATTTGATTTAGTTGGTGGCTGTTTGTCGCTTCCTATATGTAACTTTACTAATTATTAGATTCCATAATTTTTGTCGAATTAATAGGTGCTTGTTGCGTTGGTTAATGTTTAATTAATTACCGTCTTTAGCAAATAAAATTAACGAAAAATTAAAGAAAAAATTAAAATAAAAAAATAAAGTTGCTACTTATTTCAGTAGTGTAGAGGCGTATAAAAAGGGGATCTGGGGGCTGTCTCATTAGATTTTTTTTTTCTTTGTTGAAATTTCTTTTTGGTAAGAAAAAAAAATTAATTTTTCAGGAAACTTGAGTTTTTCCAGTCCATAATTCCTCGAGGGAGGTGAAGGTAAGGAAAAAGGCACCCTCTCAATCACTTTCTCTGCTTCAAATTATTCAACATATTATAAAATCATGATGTGAGATTTTGGTTAAAGTATCCAAGTATACAAGTCAGAGAACTTGATAATTATTGAAAATGATGGTAGCAGGAGTGGGAAAATTGGCACGGTGGAGCCGGCTTTGTCACAGAATGGCACAGTTATGGTACATAATGGTACGACATGCGTGTCGGTTATGTACCGTGATTCACGTGTCCCGTGTCGTGACTATTCATGTGCCGTGACTATCTTTTGAAAAATTGACACATAAGAATTTTTTTGAGGACTCTGATGTAATCAGGTGGAAGTTTTTCCGTATATTAGCAGTGCTGTCAGCATATGATAGAGCAGGACCATGCTACATAAACAACTATAGCTGAAAAGACAGAATGTCTATTCCTAAAAGGGGAAATTTCAAGCATACCCCTCAAAAAGCTCAAAATTAAGTATTTTCTCCTCTAAAATAAAAAAAACTCACAAATATACTTAATTTATTGACTTTTCTATTACAACTCATTTCAAATTTATAAAGTATCAACTTTATCATTTATTAAAAAAATAAAAATATTTTTGTCTTCTAACTGATTTGTTTAGGATCTAAATGGTTTATGTTTTTACCTGTAACACATAGTGACATTTACAATTATTAGTGTGTGTCACAAGTAAGAAAATAAATAATTTGCTCTTAAAAATGACAAGTTAGAAAACTAAAATTTTCTTTTAAACATGTTACATATATATTTTTTATTTTTTTAATAAAAAGCAAAATTAATACTTTATAAATTTTAGAAACTAGCTTTAATTGAAAAGTCAAATTAAGTGAAAGACTAAAAATTTCTAGAATAATAAAAAAAATTATTAGAAAGATTGATAATTGTATTTGTGGCAGTCAATTGAGACAGCTTGTAGTTGTTGGGATTTTTTTGTTTGTCGGTTAGTGCTATGGCTTGTCACAGAAGTAATATCCTTTTCTCAGCTGACAAATCAAAGACAGTGCCAGATAATAGGTAACTACTTCACTTCCTGCAACTAGAGTTGAATGTAGAAGTACAACCTACAGAGAGAGAAATAGATTTCGCTTTGCTACTCAAACCAGTGTTGCATTTGCTGGAGATATTGTAAGTCTCTCTCTCTCTTTCTCTCTTTATTATGTATTGTTTTCACTATTAAGAAGTGATCGATCACTTTAGATTTGAAAGAAAATTTGTTAGAGAAAACTTGATTAAACCTTCTTAAACTTTTGAAATAGTTTTAGAATTTTGAAAGGATATTTGATCAGTTTATTAACACTGAGCAAATTTTAACTAATAGAAATTCTCAATCCTTCCTTACTGCCTTCTTTTGTGAAATTGATTCCTGAATTTTCAAAGTGAGAATCCAAGAAGGAAGCATAGGTGTACTTTTTCAATTTTGTTGCAGTTAAAATTGAGAAGCCTTTTGGTAATTGATTCCTTACTTTTTCCTTTTTTTAATTTACTACAGAACAGGCACAAGCATCACATCCAATGCCTTCAACTGCTGTAGTTGTAATATGTAAGTCTCAAAACCAAAATTCAATAAATAATTGGTTCATTATCTCTCAATTCCAATATGAACTAACTTAATTTAATTCTATATACAGTATCCTGTGTATTGGGTAGCATTGTACTTCTCCTTGCAACTATACTCATCGTGAAATGGCGCCGAATGGCTAAGTTTCAGAAAATCATTAATTTGACTAGAGAAAGAAATCTTCAATCGAATTCTTACGACAAGGACAAAGATGCAACAATCGAGATGGAACCAATGGAGCGATTCCTTGATGAAATCTTGAGTGAGAGGCCTATGAGATACAGCACAGAGCAAATACTGCAAATTACAAACAACTTCTCAACCGAAGTGGGTAAAGGCGGGTTCGGTGTGGTTTACAAGGGCAAATTCCCAAACGGGTTAGAAGTGGCGGTAAAAGTGTTGAAGGGAACTATAAACAAGAGAAGTGAGGAACAATTCATGGCCGAAATCGGTACTGTCGGTCGTACCTACCACGTAAATCTGGTGAAGCTATTTGGGTTTTGCTTCGATAAAACCACAAAAGCTTTGATATATGAGTATATGGAAAATGGGTCCCTTGATAATTTCTTGTTCGACGAAAAGAACCGGTTGGAATGGCCGAAATTGCACGAGATAGCGATTGGTACGGCCAAGGGGATCCGGTATTTGCACGAGGAGTGCCAACACAAAATTGTACACTATGATATAAAACCCGCTAACGTCCTTCTAACAGCCAATTTTGGTCCAAAGGTTGCTGATTTTGGTCTTGCCAAATACTGTGCACGTAGCAGCCCCAAGAGCAGCGACAACAGCAGCAGCAGAAGCGCCCACAGTGGTAGTGGCAGTTCGGACTACCCTCTCAAGGGGTTCACCGGGGGACGTGGGACCCCTGGGTACGCGGCCCCGGAGCTATGGAACTTCGGCCAAGTGGTAACATACAAATGCGATGTGTATAGTTTTGGCATGTTACTTTTCGAGATTTTGGGTCGTAGGAGGAACTTGCAACTCGATATCACGGCTGAGAGTCAGCAGTGGTTTCCCAAATGGGTATGGCAAAAGTTCGAGGAAGGCGAATTGGAAATGATTTTGGACCAATGTGGAGTTGTCGAAGATGATGAGTCGCGGAAGAAAGTGAAGAGAATTTGTAAGGTTGCATTGTGGTGCGTGCAGTATCAGCCCGAGGCACGGCCGACAATGAGCGTTGTTGTCAGGATGCTTGAGGGGGAAATAGAGATTGTGCCGCCTATCAATCCGTTTGTTTATTTTTCTGGGAACACATCGGATTCAACCCCGTGGAGTCTGAGTCTCGGTGGGACTACCGCCGGCGATTATACCACCACTAAAGGCATGGATAGTGTAGAGATGTCGAGCCCGATTGAAACAGAAACTTTACGTACATGAGATTAATACGCGGTAATATATTATTTGATGTAAATCTTAGGCCCAAGATTTTGTTTTAGTTTTGGTTAAGTTTGATTTTATGGTAATTTATTAGGCTCAGTATATGATTGTTAGCTGGTAATTGCTGAATGATATCAACCTTACCTTGAGTATATATAGGAATAATTTCTGCATTTTGGTTGGATTTTTCTGAAAGGTGAAAGCCCGTTCTACTAACTGACATTTCAAGTGAAGAAACAAAATGAGGGAAATATGGGCCTCAAATCTATTGGGCTTCTAACCACTGCTGACTCACTTCTAAGAAAGTGAAGAAACAAAAAATAAAATGCTAATAAATGTATGTTGTTTTTTCTTTTGTTTTTATTGGGTTTCTAACCCATTTTTTGTTCCTATTTATTATCACTTGGAATGTTGGTATAAATACACCAAGTAAATTTATAGGTTATTTGATACAAAAATGATAAATTTGAATTTTACATATGTAACAATAATGACAAACAAAGAGAAAGGTTATGCATCTAAATCCTCTATAACAAAAGTTACTAACAAAACTACAACAAATTATATATATCTCTGAGAATCAACGAGACAAATCAATGGTGCAGAGCTAGATGAGTAATCCGAAGTGGTACCAGTACCGGTACTGCTAGTAGCAATAGACTTTGAGATGTATGGTGACATGTACTGGAACGGGTCCGTAGGATCTTGAATCTCCTGTTCTCCTTCCAACATTCGCACGACATCACTCATTGTCGGCCGCTCATCGGGTCGATATTGCACACACCACAAAGCAACATTACACATCCTCTTTGCTTTCTCTCTATACATCTCCTCTATATCGGCAAATACAGTATCCATCTGACCTATTTCGAACTTTTGCCAGACATATCTTGGGTACCATTGATCTTGGCTTGGGAGCTCTAGGTCGAAATTTCGCCTCCTACCTATGATTTCAAATAAAAGCATCCCAAAACTATAAACATCACATTTATATGTAACCGGGAGGGGCATCCAGAGCTCCGGTGCTGCGTACCCGGGAGTGCCTCTAGCTCCGGTGATGGTGAAATGTGTGTTTTCTCTGTCACATAATTTGGCCAGTCCAAAATCGGCTACCTTTGGTGAAAAACTGGCAGTTACAAGCACGTTTCCCGGCTTTATGTCATAGTGTACTATCCTTTGTTGACACTCATCATGCAAATATCTAATCCCCTTGGCCGTACCAATAGCTATCTCGTACAGCTTATCGAACCCAATATTTTTCTCGGCGCTAAACAAATGTTGTTCGAGGGATCCATTTTCCATGTACTCGTATACAAGAGCTTTCACTGTTGATTCGAAACAAAACCCGTAAAGTCTAACCAAGTGTAAATGGTAAGTTCTACCTATTGTACCGACTTCCGCCATGAATTGCTCTTCCGCTCTCTTTTCTAAATTACTATTGAGGACTTTTACCGCAACCGGTACACCATTTGGTAATTGTCCTTTGTACACCACCCCAAAACCACCCGATCCGATCTTCTCAGAATAGTTCACAGTGAAAGCTTTTAGATGTAAGGAAGTAAATTGTATTGGCCTCTCATTTAATATTTCACCAAGAAATCTATCCATGCTCTGTAATTCAACTTGAGAGAAACTAATTGCCGCACCGGTGGAGGTATCTGGATTTGCTAAGGCTTCATCCACGCTCGATTGCAATTGTCGTTCTCTGTCTCTTTTTCGCCGTGCGAATTTCTTGACACACTTATATATGAGATATGCTATGAAGAGTGCAACTAGGCCGCCAATAACTATCGCTACTGGAAAATTGAAATTTAACATAGAAAAATGAAAATTAATAAGAAGAATCAACAACTCATGCTCTGTTTCAATAAAAGAAAGAGACCAATTAAGGCATCCTACTACAGTACTACTCATGCTTGTTTGGTACTCATTTAACATATCAATTGGAGACTCATTCCATCTAAGATATATATATATATTGCATTTAAAAGGGGATGTTCAGTGAGTGGGGAATGTGTCATGTGCACCACTGATGAGGCCGAAACACGGGACCACTTGTTCTGGAACTGCAACTTTGCGAGGGGTTTCTGGACGGGTATCTTCGCGGCACTTAACCTCAGTACCCCGACACATTCCGCCCTAGCTCATGAAGTATGGTGGAACCATAGAATCTCGCTGACGGCGGAACAGAGGAGAAAATGGGACGGGGCCTGGTCGGGAGGCCTTTGGAGTCTTTGGAAAGAGAGAAATCAGCGGATATTCTCTCAAGACCGAAAACAAGTGCACAGATTGATAAATGAAACAACAGAAGAAATTTTCCTTTGGGCAGCCCAGTGTTAGTAGGAGAAAGATCAGGGGTAGAATGGGCACTGATGACCGGACTCGTTCCTTTGTGGTGCTAATTAGTGCATTATTTACTAGTTGAATTATGTGTAAATATGTCCAAAACTCCATTTAGGAGATGTAAATAATTTTTTATCAATATATTGATGGCCGGCTTCTGGCCAGCTATCCTTCAAAAAAAAAATATATATATATTGCATTTAGGAAAACAAATATGAAAATAAAAGAAAAATATGAAATTGTAGGGTGAAGAAGAGAGAGTACGGATGGCTATAGCAGCGTCGGAGCCGTTGGTACCGTCTGAGTTGGTACTGGTACTGCTATTATTGCTAGACATTTTCTTGGAAAGGAAGAACAACAGAGAGAGAGAGAACTGAAGAAATTTAGAGTTTAGTCAACCGAATACATTGATATTTTAGGAAATTTTTTATTGGTAGTAATTAATAGAAAATAAGACAGACAAATGGTAAGATTACATTAATATTTATATTGGTAGTAAGATCGGTATAATTCTACCGATTTTAATTTTTTTTTAATCTGATGTATAGATAGAGAGAATTCTTATATTTGATTTCTAGTAAAATATGAAAAGTTTTTTCAAAAAAAAAAATAGATGGAATATTTTGATATATCTAAATTTTAAGGTACTTTATCTATTTTTGTAAAAAAAAAATATTTTACTAGAAAATATTAAAAGGAAAAAAGAAAAAAACTAGTTTAGTTCTGTAAAATTCTTACCGATCCAAACTTTTTTATTTTTAAGATCGGTAAAATTTCTACCAATCTTACTACCAATATAAATATTACTGTACTCTTACTATTTGTCTATATTCTTTTCTATTAATGACTACCAATAAAAATTTCCGATATTTTAGTTCACCTTTTCTGACTAAAAACATGGAAAAATAATTAATCTGTGATGTTTACTCTGTGCATCTGTGCTTACTTCGAATCAGGTTTCATGTTTTGATATTGAATTAGAAAGTTTTAATAGACAGTACAATGACAAATGAATTATTCGGGTTCTATTCGGCGGAGTCAAAAATTTGTGATTTGGGAATTATTCGGTTTGGCGGAGTCAAAAACAGAAATTATTCTTGAATAATTTGTAAAATTCGGAAAAAAAATTCACGAATTATTCGCGAATCTTGTGACTATTATAGATACTTGTCATTAATCCTTTACATGTTTGTCACAAAGTATCAGTCTCAGGGGATCTTGGAAAACATGATAAGTCTATACAAACAACACGTGGGTGACTTTGGGTTGGGCCGACTGCTCCCAATCCTTTTCATGTTTTGGTTCATTTGTGTTTCATTCAGTTTTTAAAATCTAACCCAACTAAATAAATTAAACTTGTCTACCAAACAATAACTGAATTGGAAAAATCAAAGTAAATTTTAATTTGTTTGATAGAATCAAAATAAGAAAAATTAATTTTTAAAAGATCAAAATCCAATAAATTCACAATTATATTAAATAATCATAGAAATAAGTATCACGATATATGTCAGTCAGACCAAAATAACAAAGATTAAATCGAATCAAATATAAAAATCTGTATTAATTTAAGTAAATATCAGTAAATTTCGATGAAGTCTGAGTCTGAGTCTCGGTGGGACTACCGCCGGCGATTATACCACCACTAAAGGCATGGATAGTGTAGAGATGTCGAGCCCGATTGAAACAGAAACTTTACATGAGATTAATACGCGGTAATATATTATTTGATGTAAATCTAAGGGCCAAGATTTTGTTTTAGTTTTGGTTAAGTTTGATTTTATGGTAATTTATTAGGCTCAGTATATGATTGTTAGCTGGTAATTGCTGAATGATATCAACCTTACCTTGAGTATATATAGGAATAATTTCTGCATTTTGGTTGGATTTTTCTGAAAGGTGAAAGCCCGTTCTACTAACTGATATTTCAAGTAAAGAAACAAAATGAATGGGCCTCAAATCTATTGGGCTTCTGTATGGTGTTTTTTCTTTTGTTTTTATTGGGCTTCTAACCCATTTTTTGTTCCTATTTATTATCACTTGGAATGTTGGTATAAATACACCAAGTAAATTTATAGGTTATTTGATACAAAAATGATAAATTTGAATTTTACATATGTAACAATAATGACAAACAAAGAGAAAGGTTATGCATCTAAATCCTCTATAACAAAAGTTACTAACAAAACTACAACAAATTATATAAGTCTCTCAGAATCAACGAAACAAACTCAATGGTGCAGGGTTAGATGAGTAATCCGAAGTGGTACCAATACCGGTACCGCTAGTAGCAATAGACTTTGAGATGTATGGTGACATGTACGGGAACGGGTCCGTAGGATCTTGAATCTCCTGTTCTCCTTCCAACATTCGCACGACATCACTCATTGTCGGCCGCTCATCGGGTCGATATTGCACACACCACAAAGCAACATTACACATCCTCTTTGCTTTCTCTCTATACATCTCCTCTATATCGGCAAATACAGTATCCATCTGACCTATTTCGAACTTTTGCCAGACATATCTTGGGTACCATTGATCTTGGCTTGGGAGCTCTAGGACGAAATTTCGCCTCCTACCTATGATTTCAAATAAAAGCATCCCAAAACTATAGACATCACATTTATATGTAACCGGGAGGGGCATCCAGAGCTCCGGTGCTGCGTACCCGGGAGTGCCTCTAGCTCCGGTGATGGTGAAATGTGTGTTTTCTCTGTCACATAATTTGGCCAGTCCAAAATCGGCTACCTTTGGTGAAAAACTGGCAGTTACAAGCACGTTTCCCGGCTTTATGTCATAGTGTACTATCCTTTGTTGACACTCATCATGCAAATATCTTATCCCCTTGGCCGTACCAATAGCTATCTCGTACAGCTTATCGAACCCAATATTTTTCTCGACGCTAAACAAATGTTGTTCGAGGGATCCATTTTCCATGTACTCGTATACAAGAGCTTTCACCATTGATTCGAAACAAAACCCGTAAAGTCTAACCAAGTGTAAATGGTAAGTTCTACCTATTGTACCGACTTCCGCCATGAATTGTTCTTCGGCTCTCTTGTCTAAATTACTATTGAGGACTTTTACCGCAACCGGTACACCATTTGGTAATTGTCCTTTGTACACCACACCAAAACCACCCGATCCGATCTTGTCAGAATAGTTCACAGTGAAAGCTTTTAGATGTAAGGAAGTAAATTGTATTGGCCTCTCATTTAATATTTCACCGAGAAATCTATCCATGCTCTGTAATTCGACTTGAGAGAAACTAATTGCCGCACCGGTGGAGGTATCTGGATTTGCTACGGCTTCAGCCATGCTCGATTGCAATTGTCGTTCTCTGTCTCTTTTTCGCCGTGCGAATTTCTTGACACACTTATATATGAGATATGCTATGAAGAGTACGACTATGCCGATAACAACTATCGCTACTGGAAAATTGAAATTTAACATAGAAAAATGAAAATTAATAAGAAGAATCAACAACTCATGCTCTGTTTCAATAAAAGAAAGAGACCAATTAAGGCACACAACTACAGTATTACTCATGCTTTTTTGGTACTCATTTAACATATCAATTGGAGACTGATTCCATCTAAGATATATATATATATATATATATTGCATTTAGGAAAACAAATATGAAAAGAAAAGAAAAATATGAAATTGTAGGGTGAAGAAGAGAGAGTACCTATGGCTATAGCAGCGTCGGAGCCGTTGGTACCGTCTGAGTTGGTACTGGTACTGCTATTATTGCTAGACATTTCCTTGGAAAGGAAGAACAAGAGAGAGAGAGAGAGACTGAGAGAAAGAGAACTGAAGAAATTTAGAGTGTAGTCAACCGAAGACATTGATAATTTAGTTCACCTTTTCTGACTAAATAACATGGAAAATTCTTCTTCTAGAAAATAATTAATCTGTGATGTTTACTCTGTGCTTACTTCGAATCAGGTTTCATGTTTTGATATTGAATTAGAAAGCTTTATTAGTAGACAGTACAGTGACAAATGAACTATTCGGGTTTGGTTCAGCGGAGTCAAAAATTTGTGATTTGGGAATTATTTGATTCGCGGAGTCAAAAACGGAAATTATTCCTGAATAATTTGTAAAATTCGGAAAAAAATTCACGAATTATTCGCAAATCTTGTGACTATGAATAGATGCTTGTCATTAATCCTTTACATGTTTGTCACAAAGTATCAGTCTCAGGGGATCTGGGAAAACATGATAGGTCTATACAAACAACACGTGGGTGGCTTTGGGTTGGGCCTGCTCACAATCCTTTTCATGTTTTGGTTCATTTGTGTTTCATTCAGTTTTTAAAAACTAATCCAACTAAATAAATTAAACTTGTCTACCGAACAATAACTGAATTAGAAAAATCAAAGTAAATTTTGATTTGTTTGATAGAACCAAAATAAAAAAATTTAATTTTTAAAAGATCAAAATTCAATAAATTCACAATTATATTAAATAATCATAGAAATAAGTATCACGATATATGTCAGTCAAACTGAAATAACAAAGATTAAATCGAATGAAATATAAAAATCCTTAGTAATTTAAGTAAATATTAAGTAAATTTTGATTTGTTTAATAAATGAAATAAAAAAGATTAAACCGAATCAAATTAAAAGATCAAAGTAATTAAAAAATTGAATTATTTAAACCGGAAAAACAGAATTATTAATTCAAAATTTGTCCATACAGTTGAAAACCAAATGAACCACATCCAATAAAAACCCTTATTGACCATCATCATCTATAATTGATTAATTTGTTAGCCAATGGAAAGTGGAAAACACCAACAAATAATGTCGTGCACCGAGCGCAACCAGAAGTTAACTCCAACAACAACCTATATACCTAGTATTGACCAGGAAAAATATTTTTTAAACCTATATTTTATCCTTGTCAAGTAATTGAATTATCCCTGTATTTTATTATTGTATTTTGTTTAAGTGCAGTTTTGATGATAAGTGCATGAGCTAAGACAATTCTGATCAAATTTTTATAATTAACATACAATTAATAAAATAAAAAAAATAATATCACTTTTCTTGAATTTCCAAAAATAACATTTCCGCTGGATAATTCAGCGGAATTGAATTGGCCCAATTCTGTAGAATAATTCAGCAGAATTGCAATTCAATTCCGCTGAATTATCCAGCAAAAGTGATATTCTCAAAATTAGTTGAAAACCATGTTATTTTATTTATTTTGTATGTTCTTTATAAAAATTTCAGATTGTAAGACAAGTAAAATAATGAGAAGGCTAGGGTTAAAATGTTCTATTGTTTCAACCATTTTTTATAAATAACATACAAAATAAATAAATTAAATTAAATTAAATGGTTTTCAACCAATTTCCAAAAATGACACTTATGCTAGATAATCCAGCAGAATTGGAGCTGGAATTGCGATTCTTTTGGATTATCCAGCGGAATTGGATTAAACTTCTGCAATTTTATTCAATTCATTCGTAACTTTGTAATTTCGCAGGATTATTTAGCAGAATTGGGCCAATTCAATTCCGCTGAATTATCCAGCATAAGTATTATTTTCGAAAGTTCCTAAAAAGTGATATCAAAAAAGTTTTTGATTATCTTGAAAATAAGGATTAGAATCAATATAATCAAAAATCTGCGATAAAAGACTTTGAATTGAAAATCAATACGAAATCTAGATTTCCAATTCAAAAAAACGAATCAAAGAATCATAATTGTCTAATCAATAGCTCTCATAGAATTTGTATAAATCTAGGAAGCCCTCGAAAAAATCATCTATATCCGTTTCTTCTGAAAAATCAAAAACGGTTTCAAATATTATTAGGGCCTCCGCATCGACCAAATCACGGACCGTCCTCATTGAGTAAAGGAGTGCGCCCACTCTCTGGCCGAAGAAAAATTCAACGGTAAATCTCTCATACGGACACTCTCGTCTTTTGGATTTTAAAGTCGAGAGCTTTTTCTCAAAACTAACAAACACCTGTAACCACATCCTAAGATCTTCGTTCATACGAGTCTCCTTTATTCATTAGAAAATAAGATAAAGTGAGTTCTAATATACGATATAAGATCGTTTATTATCAGAACTCAGACGGGATAAAATCCCATATTATCGGTTGGCTTTAGCTTTCTTAAGTATCGAGGTCAGAATAAATACAATATATGAAAATAAAGAAAGTGTCAAAGAAAGAAAAAGTGATGTCATTTTCTTTAATTTGATTGATTTTAATATTATTAATTAAAATATCAGCAATTCTGACATAGTCCCTTCTATTATCAATTATTAATCTTTGGCCCACATTACTTTTTTTTGAAAGACTTGGTAGTAGCTACCAAGCATATATACATCACTGATTAAGTATTGTTGGAACTTATCCATCACATTACGTATTGTTGGAACTTATCCATCACTGATTAAGTTTAAAAAAACAAATACTAGTTGACATGTTAATAATTTTTTTTTCTAATGAAAAAAAATGATATGTTAATAAGACGCATAACCAAATTAGGTGATATTAATTAGTTCTTGTTTCAAAGGTTAAGCAAACGTCTACCATTGGCATAAATAAGTAATACATTTTTACCAGTTATATGTATGTGTATATATTTCTTGAATGAATTTGACTAGTTATACAGGAGCTGGTCAAGAAAAAAATGAATATATATTATGAGAACTGGTTGATTAGAATTAATTGGCCTGGCGTCTGTTTCAATGGTTTCCTTCTTCTTACCTCTGCTTCTATCATTGGTGGATTCCGATTCCATTCCTCCTGCTCCGCCTCCGTCCCATACAAGAGAAATAGGTGATGCAATCTACAACCTTAATTCCTTTTTGGTAGATTTATTAGTACATAATTGCAATTGTTTCATGTTTTCTTAACAAAATTTACAAATGTTTGTTGTTTCCACATCCATTATTATCTAAGTAAAGAGAAGTTGAATGCGTATCCTCTGAGATATCTCATATTTTGCGTGACCGACATGTCCAGTGCCTATTCGGGGATAGTGTGCAGGCCAGTATTATTTGAACTTTATGATTCGTGCAGAATGTATTTGAACGGTTGAGATTTTTCAAAAAGTCACGCAAAATATGAGATATCTCAGAGGATGAGAATTCAAAGAAGTTAAGAGTTGTTATTTTCCATCATTACAGACAATTTTGTTCCAGTAGTGAAGCACATTTTTTTAATATCATCAAAGACCGAAATTTTTTAGTTACCACCTCAAACTTTCAAAATTCGCACTTTACCATTGTTTTCTTGAAAATTCAGAACTTTCCACATGCGCAGACTGGGTCTGCGCACAATTTTTGTTTGGTGCGCAGACTGAGTCTGCGCACCTGATAAGTTTTGAATTTTTTTAATAGAACAGAACAGTCTGCGCACCTGATAAGTTTTGAATTTTTTTAATAGAACAAAAAAAAATTGTGGTGCACAGACTAGGCCTGTGCCCGATAAGTTTTGAATTTTTGAGTAAACGGTGGCAAAATACGAATTTTAAAAGTTTGAGATAGTAACTAAGAAATTTCGGCATGAAAGAAAAATGGTTATTTTTATATAAAATTATGGTCACTCAGGCTTGGCTTGGATAGTAAACAGTACTTTTAGAAAGGAAACAAGATAACTGTACTGGTAAAAAATATGAGAAATTATAAATTGCATTTTGTTTTGTTTTGTTTTTGTTGGTATCAGTGATTTATTCGGCAGTAGGTGTGATGGGTCTCCTGGGATTTTTGTGGCTAACCTACAGGTGTCTCTGGCACAGCTGCCATCCTCCAGTCAAGTAATGATAATTATTGGTTACCTATATCTAGCTCTTCATTGTTTTCTTTTTTCTTTTCTTATATTGCTTGTAATATTTCGAGTGGTTGTATTTTTTTTTTCTTATATATATTTTCGCTCCTCCTTCCATTGATTACAAACATCTGAGTAATTGTAGATTATCTATTTATTGTACTTCTCCTAAACATAATTAATGGTCTTAGTTTGTTCCTTTGCAAAGGGTGTGCTAATCGGTTTTAAATCGAACTGAGAGAATTCAAATTAAATCGAACCAAAGAGTTCACATTAAACGGTTAAGTTTTTCTGGTTAAACGAATTGTTTTGGTTTATTTTAGAAAAAACCGGTTCAATGTTTTGATTCGGTTCAGTTTAAAATTTTTAAAACCATTTAGATCAAACTGATCCGAAATTTTTAATCCAACTCCCATCCGAATCAAACATTTAAAAGAATGCAAAATTACAACTTAATGTATATTGCTTGGTTCGATTTAAATCAATCTAAAAATAAAATAAAATTTAGTTCAGTTTGTTCGGTCAACTAAAAAAACCGAAATTTAATTGTTCGGTTCAACCGAACAAAACGAAATTTAGTTCAATTTATTCATTTCGGTTGTAATTATGTTGATAAATTTATTTTAGTCGGTTCGATTGTAATTTTGAAAATAAAATAAAATATTGACTTGCCTATTTCGATGAACAGGCGAACAGCCCTAGTAAATAAGAAAGATGCTTCTTCCTAATTAGTTTTTGATATAAAAATGGATATCATAATAAATCATCAATGTGTGGAGCCTGTGATAATGTTTATCAGCTTTTAATTGTAAACAGACGGTAAAAGGGAGGGTTTAAAAAGGGTAACGGCTTCAAGGTTCGTGTTAGTTAAAATCAGACGGTAGTGATAAATCGGGAATGAAAGTGCTATAATCAATCAATCAAGTGTACTCAATTTAATTTAGGAATCGAGAATAGCATTTATAAAATTGTACGAAATTTTTGAATGTCATCGAATTAATTTGCAAATTGGTTCGCTAATTTATTAATTACCTAATTTAAATTTACCATCAATATTTGTATTTTTAAAATTTGAAAATCGTACTTAATAAAATTAATCTATAATTCGTAAATTTTAAGTCGATTTGATAACCAAATTAATTAATTCAATTTGTAAAAACTTGCGAGTTTTGCGTTAGATTAATTAACGTATTTATATGGTTTAATTGTATTATTTACTTGAATGAACTTCAATTTTATTAAATTTGACATTTAAATCTAACACTTCTAAAATTTATATATTGATTTAATATTCAATTTAATACAACTAGTTCATCTATTTAATTATCTAACTTATAATTAATCAATTTAAGTTTTAATTAGTTGCTAATTTTAATTAGTAGTCAATTTAATTAATTTAAAATTTACGGGTTATAACAATAAGAAAGCTGCTTCTTCCTAATTAGTTTTTGATATAAAAATGGATATCATAATAAATCATCAATGTGTGGAGCCTGTGATAATGTTTATCAGCTTTTAATTGTAAACAGACGTTAAAATTTATAATAATTTTCTTCCTAAACAGATACGGATACGAATCGGATAATTCACAAATAAAGATATGGATACAAATACGAAATGAATAATTATCAGATAATTGAATCTACACAGGTTGTCGTTCGAGGGTCTTGACTTTGAAATTTGAATTAATTAAAGCTTAAAAAAGAAACTTTGAATTAATTAATCAGAGAAAGGAAATGGCCCGGATAATCAGAGAGTTATTATATGGGCCCGGTCAGTGCAGCGATTGGAAATCGGCCCAAGAACTCAAGAGAAGAATGTCCGAAGCGGAGCGCTAAATAAATTAGTCTCACAAGTACAATCTAAACAAATTTTTGGACATTGCGTATGACTTTAAGACATAGTATACATTTATTTCTGCGTTTTTTAAATAAAGGTAAAAAAATGATGTTACTAACATGGTTTGGAAACTCAGCCGAGTCCGAGTCAACTCGGTATCGACCGTGTCCGGTTCGAGTTTCATCCGAATCTCGCGCCCATACAATTTTTTGAGCAAAACTCGCATAAACAGTTTTTGATTCGACCTAGTCAATCCGATTTTCAGGCCGAGTTAACCCGAGTCTGGCCGAGTCAACAATTTTTTCAATTATCTTTAAATATCTCCTTTTCTTTTTACTATTTTTTAACTCTGTAGGACCCTTTCAAACTCCTAACCGTGTTCTTGGTACCAATTAATTATATATGCAGATTCACCCTTTCAACCCACGTCACCGAGGATCTGATTTATAATGTCAATAAGATCTAGAAAAATATTTTAGTATTTATCTGTTTTTTAAATTGATAGATTATTTTTTTGCATCAAATTAACTTAATGATATGAAAAAAAGAAAGATAAATTACCAACTAATTTTTTTATTGAAAACTAATTGATCAACTAATTCTCGAAATTGTGCCAAATTCAATACAAAAATTATTAAAATCATAGAGAAGTTATCTTTAATCTCTCTTATTTCAGTTCGACTAACATATATTTTGATATTTATTTTTATAATTATTAAATGTATTTGTGTATGTATTGTGTTTTGACTTTTTGGAACTTAATCTCTCTTATTTTGATTCTATCGAACAAATCAAAATTTATTTCAGTTTAATTGGTTCAGTTATGAGTTCGGTTAGATTGTTGAAAACTAATTAAAATTTTAATTTGACTATTTTAATTCGGTTTGGACTGACCTAACTATTTGAACACTCTAATGCTCAGGAATTAGTCCAAGTCTAATTGTTCGAGAAATGGGCCCACCAACCCAGCCGCCGTGTTATTTTAATACATCTTATGACGTGTGGCAGTTGAGATCCCCTCAGACCGATATTTGGAACGAAACATATATGTACAGGATTAATGACAAGTATCTAACAAGGTTTTTCAGTTAGGGGTGGCAACGAGCTGGTTCGGTCCGAGCTAGGTCCTAGCTCAACTTGTTAATTCTAGACCAAGTTACAGTCAAGCGAGCTATACCTAGGGCATCCGAGTTAAAACCTCAGTTTGAAATAGTGACAAGCCAGTTCAAATTAGCTCGCGAGCTGACGAGCTGGCTCGCCGGGTCTGGCTAGATATTGTTTTAAGAAGAAAATAAATTTTACAAACTTTTTGAATCGAGCTGAACCGAGATGAACCAAGCTAGATAGTATAAAATGCACACAAATTCATAAATTGATGCCTAGCCGAGCTGGCAGGCAAGCTAAGCTCCAGCTTGAACTCATTAATTCTGGACCGAGCTAGTGACGAGCTGGCTCGTTAACAGCTCGGTCCAGTAACGAGCGAACTGTTAGCGAACGAGTCAGATGCGAGTCACGATCGAGCCACGAGCTACGAGCTTTTTTGCCACCCCTATTTTCAGTTCAATATTATTACATGACACCAGTAGAGCAACAAACCCGATTCAAAGTGTGCACAGAATAAACATCACAGAATAATTAATAATTAGAAGAAGAAATTTCCATGTGATTTAGTCATAATAGGAGAAATAAGATTTCAATGTCTATGCATGTTTGACTAAACTCCGAGTTTGTTCCTCTCTCTCTCTCTAGCTCAGTTGTTCTTTCTTTCCAAGGAAATGTCTAGCAACAATATAGCTAGCACCAATACCAACTCAGATGGTACCAACGCTGCCGACGCTGCTATAGCCATCGGTACTCTCTCCTCTTCATCAACCTTCAATTGCATTTTTTTCTATTATTTTCATATTTGGTTTCCTAAATTAATACAAGATATCTCAGATGATATCAATCTCCAATTGTTATGTTAAAAGAGTACTCAAAATCAATTTCAAATCACCAAAGCTTTGGTCTCTTTCTTTTATTGAAATCATAGTGTTACTTTTGTGAGACAAAGGGAGAAGAGATTAAGAAAATAAATTATATTGTAATTTTATTTTTCTCATTACAAGTGTCCATATTTATACTTACAAAGTAATAAAAAACTAGCCGTTCCAATGCACTATTCTCTATTGCTATTAATTACAATGCACTATTTTCTATTCTCGTAAATAAACTAGCCGTTATAATTTTGAATCATTTTTTATATTTCAACACAGAGAAATAAAATTTAAGGTTCCCTTACTAATTAAACAGAGCATGAATTCTTGATTCTTCTTATTCTCATTTTGCTATGTTAAATTTAAACTTTCCAGTAGCGATTGTTGTTGGAGGCTCAGTTATACTCTTCATAGCTCATCTCATATATAAGTGTGTTAAGAAATGTTTACGGCGAAAAAGAGAATGGCAATTGCAATCGAGCACAGGTAGCAGCACGGATGAAGCCGTAGCAAATCCTGATACCTCTACCGGTGTGGCAATTAGTTTCTCCCAAGTCGAGCTACAGAGCATGGATAGATTTCTAGGCGAAATATTAAATGAGAGGATGATACAATTTACTTCCTTTCATCTAAAAGCTTTCACTGTGAACTATTCTGAGAAGATTGGATCGGGCGGTTTTGGTGTGGTGTACAAAGGACAATTACCAAATGGCGTACCGGTTGCGGTAAAAGTCCTCGATAATAATTTAGAAAAGAGAGCGGAAGAGCAATTCATGGCAGAAGTCGGTACAATAGGTAGAACTTACCATTTACACTTGGTTAGACTTTACGGGTTTTGTTTCGAACCAACCGTAAAAGCTCTTGTATATGAGTACATGGAAAATGGTTCCCTCGAACAACATTTGTTTAGCCCTGAAAAAAAAATTGGGTTTGACAAGTTGTATGAGATAGCTATTGGTACAGCCAAGGGGATAAGATATTTGCATGAAGAGTGCCAACAAAGGATAGTACACTATGACATAAAGCCAGGAAACGTTCTGTTAACTACCGGTTTTTCGCCAAAGGTAGCTGATTTTGGACTGGCCAAGCTGTGTGATAGAGAAAACACACATTTTACCATCAGTGGAGTTAGAGGCACACCCGGGTACACAGCACCCGAGCTGTGGATGCGCCGACCAGTTACGTATAAATGTGATGTCTATAGTTTTGGAATGCTTCTGTTTGAAATCATAGGTAGGAGGCGGAACTTTGACCAAGAGCTCCAAAGCGAAAATCAATGGTATCCTAGATGGATCTGGCAAAAGTTTGAAATAGGTCAGATAGATACCGTATTCGACGTAGCAGATATAGAGGAGATACATAGAGAGAAAGCCAAGAGGATGTGTCATGTTGCGTTGTGGTGTGTGCAACATCAACCCGATGAGCGACCGACCATGAGTAGTGTGTTGCGTATGTTTGAAGGAGAAGAGGAGATTAAAGATCCTACAGACCCGTTCCCGTACATGTCGTTGCCATACATTTCAGAGTCAATTGGTAGTAGCGGTACCGGTACCACTTCGGATTACTCATCTAGCCCCACACCATTAAGTTATTCGTCTCTTTGTTGGAGCTTTTTTAGTAAAGCTATTGTTAGGGATGATTGAGACGCATAGCCTTTAGTTTTGTTTGCCATTATTGTTTTATAAGTAAAATTCAAAATTATTCATGAACATTCCAATATAGATATGTATATATGCATGCTATTTAATTTTTGTATGAAATAACCACTTTTATGTATATATACGAACACTCCAAGTGATTATAGACCCAAACAAACAACTAACTATAAAAAATAGGAACAAAACAAAAAATATTCTGACCGGCACTGCTATGGTTGCAAATTGTAACACGATGGGTTTCTCGCCCAAGAGATTTCAGGCCCACATTCCTCTCATTTTGTTTCGTTTGATGGGGTCTTCATTTTTCAGTTCTTCACTTGAAATCAAACCAAAATACATAAATTATTCCTCTTAATATCATTATACGGAGAGATCGATAATGGGAGCTGTGTGTAACTTTTTGAATAAAAAGTTTGGTCTCGACAGAAACAAATCTAAAATGACAACAATCATGATCATTCACTCTCAAAAGATATAAACTCCATTTTATGTCAAAAGATAAGAGTCAGTAGCTTATTGTTAATTTAAATTTTGAATGGACAAAACCGTTCTTCTGTTCTTCAAAACCTATCAAATGGATTTCAAATAACAAATTCAAACCGTTCAAAACGATCACCTTCAAGAGGTCTACGTTTACATATAATTTTTTTTTTATTTTTTTAATTTATTTAGCATCAATTGAAACAGTCAAAATATGAAGAATTATGTACGCATTTTAATAGAAAAAAAAATCTCTCCATAACAACTTGGAGGACAAGCTAAATGAAAAAAAAAAATAACAACTCAAAGATTTTCAAGTGTATAAGAAGTTAAACAAAAAGAAATCATACTTCAAAGATATTTTTGGATTTATTTTTATTAAAGAGATTTGTGGATATATGAATTTATGGATAGAAATTTCATTTTCTCGATACTTACAAATGTTTATATTGAAATTTACTTTTTTAAAAATTCTTGTGCAATTGATTTATTTCTAATTGTTTCGTCAATGCATATAAAAGAAACATCATAATTCACAGCTGCCTGCTCCATACACATCTCCTGAGTCCTGAACCATACTCTTTATTTATAATTATATATGAGTAGAACTAGGGTGTTTCTAAGTTCACCAAGCCCTTTTGTGAACTCAATTCTAAAATCTATCAGATTGGCTTCACACGACGAATCAAAACCGTTGAAATCCTTCTATCTTACGAGTGATGCGTCTACATGTAAAAGATTTTAAATTTTAGTTAATTAGAGTAGACGCATCACTCGTAATTAACTAAAATTTAAAATCATTTAAATGTAGACGCATCACTCGTAAGATAGAAGAATTTCAACGGTTTTGATTCGTCGTCTGAAGCAAATTCAATAAATTTTAGAATTGAGTTTACAAAAGGACTTGGTGAACTTAGAAACACCCTAGTTCTACTCTAATTATATGTATGTACAGATCACAAAGCGAAATTAATTGATTGCTAATATGAGCCAAACTTTTTCTTTTTGAACTAATAATTGAAACTATTTATTGGTTAAAATATTATACAACTAAACCACAACATATATACCCTCCTATAAATTAATTAATTGTACAACAATATAACAATAATTCATTGATCAATCTATAACAGCCTCTCACAGCTGGTAACTGCATCCCTCAACACCCGCCTCCTCCACCGCCACCACCACCGCCACCACCTCCGCCACCTCCGCAGCCACCTCCACCGCCTCCTCCACCTCCACCTCCACCTCCACCGCAGCCACCTCCCCCGCCTCCTCCACCTCCACCTCCACCACCACTGCCACCGCCACCGCAGCCACCTCCACCACCAAAACTGCCTCCACCGCCACCTCCGTCATCTCCGCCACCACCGCCACCTCCATCATCTCCGCCACCACCGCCACCTCCATCATCTCCGCCACCTCCATCATCTCCGCCACCACCACCTCCGTCGCCTCCGCCACCACCGTCACGGTGATATCGAATTCTACTTCCCTTCACCGGCAGCTGCATCATCTTATTTTTTCTTCCAAAATAATTTAATAAACCTATAATTAATAAACCTATAAATAAGAATATGAAAAATAATATTGCAATTATAAACGGCTTCATGCTGTTGTAAGTTTGTATATGTAATTATATGTAAATGATCTCTCTCTATATATATAACTAGTGCACCACCGAGTTGGCGCACGTATTGAAATATTAATAAATCCATTGCTGAAAGGTCTCACTTTGATTTGTTCAATGGTTCAAATTTTCATGAAAGTTGAAAAGGTATACAACACGTATGAAATGAGACATTGAAAAGGTCTCACTTTGATTTGTTCAATGGTTCAAATTTTTCAAATTTACAAGTTTTGAAGTGGCAAATAACCAATTTTCCCAAAAATTAATGTCCTTATCCGTAATTCTTAAGAGAAGGAATAGTAATTATCTAATTAACATGCTTCCAAGGATTACGTCGATTAGTAGATTTTTTTTTTCAATTAAATGACAGCATAATTCATCTAATATTAAATAATCAATATATAATTTGAATTATATGAACAATATTAATACTATATATATTTTTACTTCAATGTTGGCTGCTAATTAAGGATAATTAGCTAGCTATGTTAATTAATGGATACCTAATTTAATTTGCATGATCATTCAAATTTAGTGGTAAATTTAATAGAGATACAAAGGAAAGACTCTCGGTCCAGCAGCACAACAGTGAACCAGCAGCCAAATCAAACCACCTTGATAACAGCCAAGTCAAACACTCAAGTCAAAGTCAAAGTTAGTTAGGCATAGTGGTTAGTTGTAACAATATTGCTAATTAGTTGTTAGAAGGCTACTGTTGTAATTAGTGAAGATACTAAGCTGCTGTAAACCGTTTCCTATAAATATAGGTAAACGAGTATTGTATAATCAATAAATCAAGAATGAATAATAAAGCTTGAATTCATCTATCTCTTCTCTGTTAATAATTTCATGGTATCAGAGCACCATGGATCCTCCTCCTTCTTCAATTGACCCACCCCTCTCTAATGATTCTTCTTCCTCTATTCCTGATATCAGATCCAGCTCATCTGATGAGAGCCAGCTTGTTATTCTTCACCTTCCTATCTCCACCAAGCTGTCTCGATCCAACTTCTTGACATGGAAGTGTCAGATTACCCCTGCCTTACATGGCCATGGATTATACAAATACCTTGATGAGCAGCCACCTGCCAAGAACCTCACCATTGATGGAGTTCAGAAAAGTAACCCGGCCTTTTACCACTGGTACAAGCAAGATCAGCTTCTTCCACTAGTGGAAAAACGCACATCAGGGTCGGTTAAAAACGCACATCAGGAACGGACTACAGGGCGACACTGATCCAGCAGTTACAGATAGTTGGACTAATCAGTGTCGGCTTAATAACCGATACTAATACTCCTCAATCAGTGTCGGTTCAATAGCCGTTACTAATTGTACTAATCAGTAACGGTTCTTTATTAATAGGCGATACAAATTGTACTAATCAGTAACGGTTCTTTATAAATAGGCGATACAAATTGTACTAATCAGTAACTGTTATTATTAAAAGGTGATACAAATTGTACTAATCAGTAACGGTTCTTTATTAATAGTCGATACAAATTGTACTAATCAGTAACGGTTCTTTATAAATAGGCGATACAAATTGTACTAATCAGTAACTGTTATTATTAAAAGGTGATACAAATTATACTAATCAGTAACGGTTGTTTATTAATAGGCGATACAAATTGTACTAATCAGTAACTGTTATTATTAAAAGGTGATACAAATTGTTCTAAATCAGTAACGGTTCTTTATTAATAGGTGATACAAATTGTTCTAATCAGTAACGGTTATTATTAAAAGGTGATACAAATTGTACTAAATCAGTAACGGTTCTTATTCAAAGGCGATACAAATTGTACTAAATCAGTAACGGTTAATGAAGAAAGGCGATACAAATTGTGTGAATTAATTTTAAAAAAATATTTTTTATATTTTGGCCGGCTACCATATTTTTGCCGGCCTATATGCGAGGCATAAATTATAACAACCAGAAAGCAGAAAATTGCTGGCCTATATTTGGCCAGCTACCATATTTTCACATTAGACATAAATTAAAACGAGAAAGCATTAGACATAAAAATTATTATAAATCAACGTACTAAATTATTACAAATCAGGATACTAAATTATTACAAACCAGAAAATTACAGTTTTCACATCCTAAATTAAAACATGTTCACACCCGAAATTTTTTACAAAAAACACATACTAAATTGATTTACTTTTTTCATCTAATACTTCCTTCAAGAAAAATTTACCCCACACCGTGCGAATGTTGTCGATGCTTGTTGCGTTATAACTAACGGGGAAATCCTGCATTTTTTAGAGCATATAAGAGCACGATTAATTGCATATTTTTGAAGCAACTATGCATACCTTTGGAAAGAAAATATGTATATATATACCTTCAAGTTTGGAAAAATATCGAGAAAACGATTTATTATGTCATGAACGAACAACATGACATAATATCCACATTCCCAACCATCGCGTTGTTGCGGGCACTATATTAAACAACAAGATATATAGTTAGAAAGAATCATGATATGGTCCATTTCCCAAAAGTAAAAGAAAAAATCTGTAGCTATCTATTCATTACATGGTCCAGTTGTCAGATAAAAGCTTCATGATATGGTGCATGTACTCACCAAAGAATCTACATGCATTCACTAATTAATTATCAATTTGTGCTGAATTGATTGTGAGAAATGAGAATATGGGTCCCTAAATCAGTCAACATTTGTACACTATATTAACAAGAGAATCTAACTTAGATTTGGGCATTCAACTTTTGCGAGATATTACCTAATATATTTATTAGATGCAATACTGAAGGAGCCTGTTATACAGTGAAAAACTTGATTTGTTCAGAAGTAAGAGAGTTTTGAAGCTGCATTCAGATCCTTGTTTGAGGTAAGGAGTTCTAATCAGAAATGTATAGGTTCTTTATTTTTTTTTCTTTAATAGTGGTCTGAGGTATAGATGATTTTTGGGATCTATGAAGTGTCCAGGAAGGTAAACTCTGATGGGCATTTTGGAGCCTTTTTATTTTTGGTTAGGTCAAAGTGCTATTTAGAGAGAATTTGATGTTCTGGTTGAACATTCAATGATAGTAATAATGATTTTAGTGGATTTTATGGTCTGAGTAGTCACTAGAAATGTATTACATCTTTTTTCACTCTTATTTTCCCTTTTTTATCTTGCTCGAGGTATATTCCTGGTTTATTTAACAGAAAAATGTTGACTGGTTTGATATGCAAGTGCAGCCCATATGTTCTGTTAAATAATTAGTTGTTACTAGAAATATATATTATGCAAGTGCAGCCCATATATTCCTGGTTTCTTCTCCTATTATGCAAGTGCAGCCCATACTATATATTATCTTTTAGCATAACTTTTGTGAACTTGAAATATCTTTTAATAATATTAGTTTATTTATATTCCTGGTTTCTTCTCCTAGCTAGCTAGCCTTTCTTTTTACTAAACAAAACAACCTAAACTTGGAAATTCAAGCACCATATAACGGTGTGCACCCTTAGGACATACACACCAAATTACGAAGGAAAAGAGGATTCGGTGACAAGGTGATATCAGGAAAGATATAAAGGCCTGGATATATATTTTAATTTAATTATTTGAAGGACCAGAAAAGATAAAATAATTCAGGATGCATGATTCATGAATTGATCAAATCCTTACGGAAGTTGATTTAACAGAACGTACTTGAATCAAATTATATATATATACATGAAAAAGATAGAAACTAGAAAGGGAACATGCATGTAGTTCAAAACTTCAAATTCTGAGAGAGAGCTATCAGTTCATCTGTGTTGAATGATATGTTTGTTTGCTTCTCTCAAAATTCCTTATTCTTCCATGACATAAGGGAAAGAGTGACACTATAGTAATATGCATATTACAGATCCAAGTCTACTTGAGCATTAACAGTTCAATTTGTAATTTTATATCAGTGTAATGTTAACCTGCCAATATGAGATATCAAGACCTAGCATGTCACTAAGCAAGTTATCATATCAAAACTATAGTAATATGCATTCAAAACTAGAAAGGGAAAGAGTGACACTATAGTAATATGCATTCAAAACTAGAAAGGGAACATGCATGTAGTTCAAAAAATCTAAATATCAATATTACCTTGCAATATGTAACCTTCAAATTAGCGTTTTTTCCTAATCCTCCAATACACCTATTCATTCGGTAGGGGCTGTTATAATATGAATACATTGAACAATCAGAAAACAATTATGATATTTAAGCATGATTACAACATTCAAGTGCGAAAAACTTACTCCGCAAGTGCATCGATGATCTTCAACTTTTTTTGATGTTTCTTATTGGACTCAAACACGTACAACTCGCTCTCACTTGCCATAAGCACAACCAATACCCAATGATCCCTGCATGTTAGGTACAATATGTTATATTTTTTAATTTCTATGAAATGAAATAAATTGAAATAAATTAGGATATATGAACTAACTCCTGATGATACGGTATAAATAGAAGTTTCTTGTCCCGATTTTCTTTCAATGCTTTCCTTATGTATTTATCGGCATATTCTCGGCCGTGATCATCATCTTTCAGGTGCATGTAGCATGTTTTTTCAGGGTCCATAAAACCAACACTACAAGTAGGAAATTCCTCCTTGTAATATTTGTGCGCATACCTGCAAATAATGGCAGAAATGTTGTCATTACTATAAAATCAGAATTAAAAGTACTTAATTTTGGCATTACATTTTAACTCACATCATGAAGATCTGGATAATTGGTCCAGTGAGCCACGTCTTTGGTGTAATCAAATCCCTCAAATCATCTGCATGAACGGTTATGAAGTCATCGCTATGGAAAAGGTCAAGTGGAGTATCGATCTGAAATTCATTGTTGTCTTTCTTCAAAAACCGATCACGCAAATGCTTGAAAATTGGACCCAGCTTGTCAAAATTGAGACCATCAAACTCCTTGTATCGCTTTGGTGCAAACGCATCACTACGAACTGAGTTCCCACTTGTAGGAACTTGTAACTCTTTGCGTGGTTCCTGCAATTGGTCCAATAAAAAGTCAACGCATGACTACTAGTTAAGAAATTATTTCAAGAGGACGTGATATATTGTAGTTGACAACCTTCACTAGTCACTACATACACAGAAAGTAAATTATAAGTGGTGGAGATGATTAATGTTTTTTCAAGGGAAAAAGAGAGAGAGAAAAAGGAACATTTACATCTATATATATATGGAATGGGGATCTTTGGTTGCTGATTTCTAGTGTATGTGTATACAATCAATATTAGATTAGACAAACAAATCCCTCGCTCTCTTTGCCTAGCTAGCTACAAGTTTATTTGCTGGCTTCTAGTAGAGAGCCAACTTTGAAATTATTCTCAGCTGCTCTTTGGCTGCTGGCTATCTATATAGCTAGTCTCTCTATAGTATATATATACAACCAAGAGTTGGCATGTATATATTGCAATAGAAGAGGCAGAGAGAGACCAAACAAACAAGAAGTGTTTAATTATCGGAGCCCAAGAAAAGAAATGAAGGTACGTACTATATATATATACATACATACATACACACTTGCTGTTAATACCATATAAAAATTAATTAAATTCGTGTAAAACATATTAATTAAATTTAGGATTTGCATTAATTGCAGCAAGAGATTGTGATAAAGGTGCAGATGAGATGTGACAAATGTCGCACAAAGGCCATGGAGTCAAAACAACAATAGCAGTTCAGAATTGCAGTTCAGAATTGTCAGCAAAACAACAATAGCAATGCATATGTCACCCAGTCAAAACCAGTATAGGACCTGACTGGTAAATGTATAACTTCACATGTAGACATCTAATGCCAAATGGATCAGATTCTTTCACATAACCTATGTGTGTGTGTTGTTTGTGTGGAGAATGAGAGACAGACCTCAGTGGCATCACGGAGCAGAGCAAGCGTACCAGCCTCAACACATACAGCGGTAAGCTGGGCCCCATTGAAGTCGTCGGTGGAGCGGGCCAGCTCCTCCATGTTCACATCAGGATTAACATTCATCTTTCTCGAGTGTATCTGTTTCATTTATTATTATTTTTAATTAGTCA
The DNA here is from genome assembly GCA_011114355.1 of Carex littledalei. NCBI lineage: Eukaryota > Viridiplantae > Streptophyta > Magnoliopsida > Poales > Cyperaceae > Carex > Carex littledalei. The sequence continues at coordinate 1,347,419 of CM022082.1, forward strand.
GTAAAATGATATTTAGATAACTCAAGAAATAGTATTATGAACCAAATTAATAGGACAGATTATAAGTGTGCTCTTTCAATACATCAAACAACAACAAACAATGACAAGAGATGGCTGCTATACCTGAAGACCCTTTGTTCGGTTTAATTTTCTAATCTTTTGGCTTATTAAACTGGTCAATCGTGCAAGAAAGGCAGCAAAATGGCTATTGTTGTTAATTCTGTCTAATTGCATTGCTATTGTTGTTTTACTGTAAAACTACTTTTATTATGAATTAAATCAAAATAAATACTAATACAACAGAAAAAATTATACAATTATGACCCAAAAACAAAAGAATAGACTGCAATGTTAATCTTCATAGGTTGTCACATGTAAAGAGTATAACAAAAAAAATAGTATTCGCCCGTGCATGAACAGCTAAGAAATCAAAAACAAATAAGATCAGAGGAATATAATTGGTGCAAAAACCATGTGTAAAGGATTTACAAAATACTTCTTTAGTTGCATAAAAAGATAAAACAATTAACTATTTCTACAAGAAATTGGAATATTTTTCTCCAGAAATTCGTACACCGTAAAAATGAGAGATGTTCACTTCAAAAAGGGGTTGAAAGTTCTAATTGGAACTCAGAAAAATAATGTAATAATATCTATATCAAACTATTGTTATAGTTTTAACACATAAATTCTTATCAAACTTACATTCTAATATATAAGAATTTTTTTTTTTTTAACCTTATAGTGGTATGCTAAAGGTTCTCAAAATGGGGCAGTTCTGATATAACCAGAAAAAGCAGGAACAAACATGAAACTGATGCAACCGAACTAATTTAAAAATCTGAAACACTACCATGAAAAAAACCAACTTCAACCCTCAACCTAAGCTCTAAGCTGACCAAATCTTATTAGCTAATACTACTAAACCTGATGTACTACTTCAACAGAAAAAAAAAAAATCAAAAAGGGCTGATGAAACCTCAACTATTCACCACCAGAACCTAATATGATCATCCAACTATTTGCCAATTTTTATATTTCATGCACAGGCGAATACATACTTTTGAGTAATTTGTAATTTAATTTTTTTTACCTCATCTAAAGATATCAAATCTTTAGGCCATGCCGTGAAACTAGAGCGGGCTGAGCGAAGAGTTTCCACCTCGCCATTTGGTACGGGTACAGGGGTATCATCTTCACCGGCAACATAATCATCCACCATTACTTTCGCATGGCCGGCCGGCATAAGTCTACCGTGAAAAGATGTGCCTTGTAGTGATGGATTTATCGTCCCTACGCCCACTTGAATCTTCTTCCCTTCTCGGACCAAATAGAGTTTGCATCTGCATTCTCCCTTTGTGTACAAATAAATAAACTAAGTCATGTAGTGGTATTCTTCTTGTTGTTCACATGAAATAATAGGTATTTGTATTACCTCAATTGAATCGATAACGTGTAGTGGTTGGACTGACTGGCAGCTGCTCGTGCCGACTCTTGGGCTACCTATATCCATGTCCATTTTCTGTTGGCCCATCAACATGGCCATTTGCTTCATGAGAGCCTCTTGCTGCTCGCGAATAGGTTTCACTCTCTCCTCTACCTTCTCCTCTAACTGAGAAGATAACTCTATCTTTACTCTCTCATCTACCTCTGTCTGTATTCTATGTTGAATAAAGTCCTCATACTCCGAAGAAGTGTGTCTCTTTCTTTTTCCACAAGATTCATAAGTTTTTTTTATACCCACACGAGATCCAATACCTCTCACCCTCCCAGGATGTTCTCGATTTGGTAGAGAATTGCCTAGAATATCGTCGTATCGGTCGATGGTCATCGTGCCTGAGTCGAAAGCCTTTTCTTGTTCGTCCTGATATAATAAAGCCAACAACAATGGGTTATATAACATATTAAATTCAGATTGGATTTAAATTAAGACAATTTCAAAAGTGTACTATATATCCTCACAATTATCTCGATCATTGCTTTTGTTTCCGGGTTCGGATAGACATCATCCCCATTTACCACCTTGTGCCTTCCGAGTTTCCATGGGACATGCCTATGTTGAATCGACATATCAACAAGCTGTTCTTGTGACAACTCACTAGTTGACCCTTGAGATGACAAATCACTACTTGACCCTTCCTTCGAAGCAATCTCTACAAAAGCTTCTTTAAGTCTCTTCTGGAATTTCTCACCACCGTAACCTCTGGATCCCAAGAAATGCGGGTACATGTTTTTCTCTTGATTCGCCTTCCCTATTTTACTTAGTTCCTACAAGTGTAGCAAGAAAACAATTTGCCTTAAGAAAACCAAAGGAATTTGTTTGGTGAAATTACCACTCAACTCTGCTAGAGGGAAAAAAAACATGTATCTGTTGCATCTGGTGATTTGACAGGGACAAAAAAACAGGGAAACGCAATACAGGGACGCTGTATATTGGATGAAATTACCATCCAATATAGGATCTGGTGCATCTGTTGCATCTGGTGTATCTGTTACAATCTGTTGCATCTGGTGATTTGCATTTGGTGAAATTACCACTCAACTTAGCTCACCTGTATATTGGATGAAACGCAAATACAGGGACGCTGTAAACCAACTTGTTAATTTGACAGAGACAAAATATGCATCTGGTGATGATGAAGGATGTATTAAGATATGAAATATGAAAACTCTTTCTGACAAGTGTTCTACATTTTTTGTGGTGCTCATTAAGTAAAAAAGAGTGGCGAGGTAGTTGCCAAATGAAAAAAAAAATACCTTGAATTCATCCGATGCATGGTACTTGACAAATATGTCCCAATCTTCCTGTGTAATCGCGGTATACAAACTGAAGGGCGTCTTATCCTCCTTCATAAACTTGTTGTGCAATTCATGCCTGAACTTCCTAAATGCTACAGCCATGCGCATGTACACATCCTTCTTCATGACTTCGTTGTCAGGTAACTTCCAGTCCAACTGCGAAATAAAGCACATCAAGTTTTGAAGTTAGCCAATATAAAGTGAAGCTGCTGAATTTGGTTTCATGATATTTACCTTCATTTCATGCCAAATCTTTTTCTTAACATCATCTGGTACTTCAGACCAATCCTTGTAGCGTACTGAAACTTGGGCTCTCACTAAAATCCCAAGTTGCGTCGGAAAACTTGTTGTTTCTTCGTTTATAATAACCCTCCCAAGTTTATCAAATTGAACCTCCTTGTTGGACTTATTAACCACACGTTTAATTTTTGTAGGACCTCTGCCTGGTTTCTGCGTCTTCGCCGGCTCACTACCATCACCACCACTAGACATGACTAGAGCTGAAAACAAAAATTTGGGACCATAAAAAGTGTGTCTGAGTATACAAGTTTTGTTCCTTCAGTTTATTTCAAGTATGCATGATATATATGATATGGTCAGTTCAATCATAGAATATACAAGTTTTGTTCCTTCAGTTTAGATCAAGTATGCATTATATATATATATATATGTACAAGTTCACCCATCACAGAATATACAAGTTTTTGGATTGGCAACCAAGTTTAGTTAAATCAATATGCAACTGCTGTACTTATTCGAAACACTAGTGGTATGAAAACCAAAACAGGTACTGCTGGCCAGCAGCACTTAAAAAAATGATTAAAAAAATAAAGCAAATTTATCATGAAAACAAATTTAGTCAAGATGAGTAATGAGTTCTGTCTGATGCATTCTTTTTGTTTCACATGATACAGAGATTTCTTTTTGTTTCACATGATACAGAGATATAGATAGAGAAAGAAAGAGAGCGAATTGAACCTCAACTTGACCGTGAAGGAATCTGATGTAGCCAAATCTGATGCAAGTTAAGAGCGAATTTATTCTATCCCCTAGCTTCTCCTTTCTCACCTGAAAAAAAAAATAATGAGAAGAGCAAAAAGTTAAGAGCATAGATAATATAAGGATTACATATAAGGATTACATATACTTGATTCAGGTAGGGTGCTTTATGAAGGAAATAATTAAGGTAGGGTGCATTGAGAGGAAAGGATAGTTTTTTTCTTGGGTGATTTGCTATTCTTTTCTTTGCTACGCAAGTGAAGATTTCTATCGTTCTTAACATTATCGGCGGATTAAAAAGTATCACAATATAAAGTTTTTGAAGAATGCTGGATGAATTAACAGTCACGTTGTCTTCCATGGTTGAAAGTTAAGTTATTTACTTTTGCTCTTCAAAGAATCAATTTCTGGCAAGAAATCATTATACAATTGAAAAAGAGAGAACAAGTAAATATATTACACAAAGTACTTGCAGGAATAAAGAAAAGCTATTTGTTTCACCGTGACATTAATTTTTTTTGTTCAATCCAAATTTCTCGGTGAGTTCCTTCCATCATCAGGAATTTCAAGACTGGAAGATAAATGATTAAAAATAAATATTAAAATATTGCAATGAACCTGATTATTTTTTTTAACAAGTCACAGGATTTGTTTATTCGAATATTATTTTCTAACTAACAATTAACACACTTCGACATTAAGCTCAGCACAATAGCAAACTATGTCAAATTAATACATATAAGAAATCAATGAGACTGTCACATACAGAACTAGCACTTGGCACCCAAGAATAATATTGCAATCTCAGCAAAAATGTATCAGATACTAGCTGTTTTTTTTTAATCAACAAAAAGAGACGGTTTGATTACCTTCGAAACCGTCCGATCAGGTACAAATATTCCTTGATCCTCCCCTTCTGTCTCTTTGGCTGCTTTTATACACACCCACCCAGCTCTTGATTGCTCCTTCCCTCTCTTAGCTCCTAATCTACAAAAAAATCAGCCATCAAAGCTTGAATTTGGACATATGAGAATTACTAAATTCGTACATACAATCCCTCAGATTACTACCTTCCCTAAATTTTCAAATTCCAGCCAGCCATGCCCGAAAACACACACTATAATGCCAAAATTTACCTCTTTTGAGCTTAGTTCTCCGCAAGTAGGAGAAAGGGTGGCACGATGGTGCAGTAATGCGAGATGGAAATAACCCGCACGCTGTTATTGGCCCCCACAAACCCGAAGGTGACCTCCAGGTGCGGCGGTAGAGCGAGGTGACCTCCAGGTGCGGTACAGCGAGGTGACCTCCAGGTGACCTCCAGGTGCGGTAGAGCCTCCAGGTGACCTCCAGGTGCGGTAGAGCGAGGTGACCTCCAGGTGCGGTACAGCGAGGTGCGGTAGAGCGAGGTGACCTCCAGGTGCGGTAGAGCGAGGTGCGGCGGAGCCGCCCGAGAGAGAGAGACCCCGGGATTGAGCGCGAGAGAGAGTGTGTCTGAGTCCGAGAGATTTCAAAATGAGCCTCAACCCTAGCTCGGCGCAGAATGAACTACTAAGTAGCGCGAAATTAAAAACTTAGCGGCGCCAAATGAAAATGGCGAAATGAAAATGACTCTCTGAAACAGAAGGGAGAAATTAAAATTAATTTCCAACAAAATAAAAAAAAAAGACTAATAAATAAATGTCTGCTATTTTTATATTTTGAAATCAATTAAAAAATGATTAAACCTATTTTGAAAATGATTAAAAAATGATTAAGAAATATTAAACCTATTTTTATATTTTGAAAATGATTAAAAAATGATTAAACATATTTTTATATTAAACCTATTTTGAAAATGATTAAAAAATGATTAAGAAATATTAAACCTATTTTAATATTTTGAAAAACCCGAAAAAATGATTAAACCTATTTTTATATTAAACCTATTTTGAAAATGATTAAAAAATGATTAAGAAATATTAAACCTATTTTAATATTTTGAAAATGATTAAGAAATGATTAAGAAATATTAAACCTATTTTTATATGACATACCAATAAAAATTTAGTAGCCTTTTTATTCAATCCATTCTCCTTCGTTATGATCGTGCCGCACGTGACTTGTTTCATTATCCTCACCAGTTGGTAAAGATGCCATGCCAATTGAAAACAGCGGTATCTCATCAAAATGATCGTATGCTTCTTCGTCATCTACATTATCAATCCCGATGATACGTCTTTTTCCGGATAGAACAACATGCCTTGAATGATCAGTAGGATCAATTATGTAGAACACTTGTGTGGCTTGTCTTGCAAGTATGAATGGATCATCCTTATATCCAACCTTATTGAAATCCACCAAAATGAAACCGTCGTTATCAACTTTAACCCCCTTACGGTTATCGACCCATCTACACTGAAATAACGGGATCTTAAATTTTCTGTAATCTAGTTCCCAAATTTCTTCAATAAACCCGTAATATGACATCGATGCATGCGATGGCCCGGCACCTTTACCTCCTGAAAAATCACTCGACACGGCTACTAACGTCACCCCACTGTTTTGCACGGTACTCTTGAGATCCTGACTTCTTGTGTAATAAGTATACCCGTTGATATCAAATCCCTGGAATGACCTCACAACATGGACTGGACCAAGAGCCAATAATTTGACAATTTCTTTAATGTTTTCTTCTTCCGGATCTTCCATGACTCTACGTGTAAACCAACCTTCAAACTTTTCATTGTGTTCACCAATCAACCACTTATCAGATTTCTTAGGATTCTGTTGCCGCAATATGGTCATGTGCTCGTCCAAATATGGATGAACGTCGGTGAGGTGTTGCAAAACATGAAGATGTGCTCGTGCCATCATTTTCTGCTCGGGCACGATTAATTTTGAACCAATTGTGCCTACACCGTGAAGTCTTCCCTCGTGCCGAGATTTAGGGATGCCGATAGCTTGCAAATCATCCAGATAATTAGAACAATACTCAATAACCTCTTCGGCAGCATATGCTCTTATAATGCTGCCCTCAGGACGATATCGGTTTCTGACATATCCCTTTAAAATTCCCATGTATCTCTCGAACGGATACATGTAACGCAAGAAAACTGGTCCACACATCTTAATTTCTCTAACTAGATGAACAACTAAATGAACCATGATATCAAAAAAAGACGGCGGAAAATACATTTCAAGGTGACAAAGAGTGACAACAACCTCCTTTTGCAAATCATCCAACGTATCAGGATCAGTTACTTTGCAACAAATGGCGTTAAAGAAAAAACAGAGCCTAGTGATGGTCTGCCTAACACACGGTGGCAATATACCTCGAATTGCAACAGGTAGAAGCTGTGTCATTAAAACATGACAGTCGTGGGACTTCATACCTGTCAATTTTAAATCTTCCAGTGAAACTAGGTTTTTAAAATTTGAAGAATATCCAGATGGAACTTTGACACCATGAAGGCATTCACATAAACTTCTTTTTTCAATTTTCGACAACGTATGCATGGCGGGATTTAGATATGTGCAAATTTTACCATTTGAATTTTTCTTCTCGACTGGTTGTAGATCCGGTCGTATGTTCATTATTTGCATGTCTTTCCGAACATTGATACCGTCCTTAGTCTTTCCCGGAATATTCAACAATGTTCCAACCAAGCTATCGCAGACGTTTTTCACCACATGCATCACATCGAGACAGTGTCGAACCTCTAAGTGCTCCCAGTATGGTAAATCCCAAAATATTGATCTCTTATTCCAACAAATTTTCGGAGCCCCTTTCTTTCTCCCCTTCTTTTTCTTATATTTCCCCAATTCGACCTTGATATCCCTCACTCGCGAATAAACTTCTTGACCGGTCAATGGATAACGCACTTTGTTATTCTCGGTCTTTCCATTGAATGATTTCTTTCTCTTTCGGTGTGCGTGATTGACAGGAAGAAACCTACGATGACCCATGTACACTTTTTTAGAGCAATTAGGTAACCACATATCGACTGTATCGTCTTGACAAATAGGGCACGCTTTTTCTCCTTTAACACTATAACCCGACAAATTACCATACGCCGGAAAATCATTAATGGTGCAGAATATCATAGCCCGTAAAGTGAAATTCTCCTTGTTATATGCATCAAACAACTGCACTCCTGGACACCATAATTTTTTTAAGTCCTCTATTAATGGCGCTAAGTACACATCTATGTCATTTCCGGGTTGTTTGGGTCCTGATATCAGTAATGTCATCATGATGTACTTGCGTTTCATACATAACCAAGGCGGAAGATTATAAATGCACAATAGAACCGGCCAACTGCTGTGTTTACTGCTCATGCTACTGTGCGGATTCATTCCATCTGTACTCAACCCAAGCTTTAGGTTTCTGAAATCACCGCCAAAATCAGGAAACTTTCTGTCAATATTCCTCCACTCAGGAGAATCAGCGGGGTGCCGTAATTTTCCATCTTTTTTCCGGTCTTCGGCATGCCAACGCAATAATTTCGCATCTTTAGCATTTGCAAACAAACGTTTGAATCTTGGTATCACGGGGAGGTACCACAACACTTTTGCCGGAGGCCCTTCTTTCAATTTAGAATCACCACTGTTATCGTTGGTTACCTTCTTTCTTATGTAACGTGGTGCACCACATTTTGGACAATCGTGAAAATCTGCATACTCATTTCGGTATAAAATACAATCATTTGGGCACGCATGTATTTTTTGAACTTCTAAATCCACTGGACACAACATTTTCTTCGCTTCATAAAAATTACATGGTATCTCGTTTCCATCAGGTAGAATTTCTCTTAATACTCCTAATAATTCAGTAAAACTTTTATCAGTCCAACCATTAGATGCTTTTAGGTTATACAATTTTAATACACCTTCCAATTTTGTAAATTTACAACCGGGATACAAATTTATTTTAGAATCTTCGTACAAATTTTCAAATACACAATATTGCTTATCAGTACCAAAATCCTCTTCTAAATCACGTAACATTTGATCAAAATTAACACCTTCATTTACCACCAGATCATCATTTTCATCGCCTTGCACATCACTTCCGCTATTGTAATTATGATCTTCCTGATCATGCCCAGTACCAGTATCTATGCCGGTTTCCAAACTCTCGCCATGCCATATCCAATGGGTATAATGTTCCTTGAACCCACGACGGATTAAATGATTTCTCACTTGGAGGGGGTTTGAAAATTTCTTGATATTGTTACAATCACGACATGGACACGACATCACCCCATTCTCATTGTTCGCCATGTCTTCCATAGCAACTTTCATAAATTCATCAACACCTGCCAAATATTCATCTGAAACACGCGAGGTTCCATACATCCAACTGCGGTCCATCTGCAATTATAAGACAACTCAATTAAGTACACGCTTATGGTCAAATGTTGAATTTAGGGCTTACACGGGGCCGGTTTACAATCCTATCCCACTCTTTGAATACTTTGTCTCCGTAGTGAGCACATATTAGTCGTGTTTTAGTATTTAAGAAAATTTCGGCAGCATTTCCCCTTAATTCCCCAGGTATCCGGGGAACTAATAAGAGGAAATGCTGTCGAAATTCTCTTAAATACTAAAACACGACTAAAATGTGCTCACATCCTAATTGAGACAAAGTATTCAAAGAGCAGTCCCAAACCGGGGACTATTCAAAATTAACCCCTATTGGATTAATTTTGAACGGGTATCATGACCTAAAGGCATAAATAATTCGGTTGTGGCTCATAGACAATACTCTAGCTAGCTAGATACCTACCAACCGTAGATACATTTAATTAACTACATACATTTATCATAATACACATCCAAGCATAAAATTAAACACGAGTTTTTATATTATATATACTTACAATTTTTTGGAATCGATTACGCACGGATCGAGTGATCTGAAGAGATTGTAGCACCAAATCCCTCAATTATAGCCAATCTACAAAACCAGATTTTTGTTTTTTTCATATAAGTTCAAGCTAAGAAATTTCCAAGCATGCCATATAGCAATTGCATGAAACCATGCATTTGTGTGTCTAATAAGATGAAATAGCAAAAGAGTATAAGAAATTTGGATGAAACCATGCAATTGATGGTGTACCAACAAATAAGTTTCGACACCGTATTTCACAGAACTACTCTAATTTTTCTATGATGTGGGGGTGTAGGCAACTGTTTCAATATTTCTCAGAGATACACACAATTGTATTTCGAGCTACATAAACTTTTTTAATTTGACTGAATATGCGACAGTTCTTACATGACGAAAATTTCAATCTATAATGAACTGTGGGGCTAAGACAAATTAATATCATATTGACTAATTGGTAGTGCATTTATATTGCTCGTGTAATTGTATCATCTGGTAAGATATTTTGCAGCATTGAACAAAACAGTGCTGCATCAGTGGTTAAGAGTGACACGCTGGCAGATAAAGATCAACCATTTACCATCTTATCATGGAAAGAGCATCTCCGTAGAGTTTGGTTATGTGAATTAGCTCATGGTTGTAGGATTAGGAAATAGCTAGCTAGGACGTTACATGACTAGACTGATCTACAGTGTAGGGATATTTCAAAGATCTTTTCAAATTACTGAAGAACAATTCCTATTAATTAATTATACTCTATTGAAACTTCGAGGCATAAATGACCATCTAACTCTGTTGCTCATGATCAGATTGTCGAAATTAAGAACCCAGTGTGAAATACTCTAATTTTTCAAGCATGCCACGAGTATTTCACAGAAAATAAAATATATCGGTAACTCAAGATTTTAAAAACGGCCACAGAATTGCTATATGCTCAAAGATTAATATATATTACCTCAATCCACAGTATTTCGCGTAGAGTAAGAGAACTGCGACAGAGAAATTAGTCTTTCGCGTAGGGACATAAGAGATTTAAAAACCTAGTTTTCATTCGCGTCAGCCAAACCCAGTATTCGCTCAAGATATATCATTTGGAGAGGGAGAGTTATTAGGATCGGTTATTAAAATAACAGTTCCTAATTACCTATCAGTAACGCCTGTTAAAAACAAGCGATACAAATACTACTAATCAGTAACGCCTGTTAAAAACAAGCGATACAAATACTACTAATCAGGAACGCACCTAAAACAAGCGATACAAATACAACTAATCAGTAACGCCTGTTAAAAACAAGCGATACAAATACTACTAATCAGGAACGCACCTAAAACAAGCGATACAAATACAACTAATCAGTAACGCCTGTTAAAAACAACCGATACAAATACTACCAATCAGGAACGCACCTAAAACAAGCGATACAAATACTACTAATCAGTAACGCCTGTTAAAAACAACCGATACAAATACTACCAATCAGGAACGCACCAAAACAAGCGATACAAATACTACTAATCAGTAACGCCTGTTAAAAACAAGCGATACAAATACTACTAATCAGGAACGCACCTAAAAAAAGCGATACAAATACTACTAATCAGTAACGCCTGTTAGAAACAACCGATACAAATACTACTAATCAGGAACGCATTTAAACAAGCGATACAAATAGTACTAATCAGTAACGCCTGTTAGAAACAACCGATACAAATACTACTAATCAAGGTCGGGTCCGTATTTTGCCCGTTACTGATCTATATCCGTATCGGTTAGGACATAAATCCGACACTGATGGGGCGACACTAATTGTACTTTTTCCACTAGTGTTCTCAGCTGGATTCGGTCTTCTTTGACTGAAACAATCCTCAATCAGACAGTTTCCTGTACCACTTCGGCGGAGCTTTGGCGAGTTCTTCAAAATTCCTTTTCAGCCACTTCTCGAGCTCGTCTGACCGAACTCCGTCGCTCCTTCCAAAACACTACAAAAGGCGGTGCTAGCTGTTCCGATTTCTGTCAGCGTATGCAATCCATTGCTGATGAATTGGCATTCATTGGTTCGCCGGTCTCCGATTCTGATTTGGTGATTCAAGTTCTCAACGGCCTCGGTTCAGATTTCAATTCGGTAGTCGCGGCGGCCAATGCCCGAGAACACCTCAGTTTTGCCGATCTTCAAGCCATGTTGCTCAGCCACGAGAACCTACTCCTTTCTCAGCTCGGTGGTAGTCTCTCCTCTTCCGCTCATTCTCCATCGGCTCTCTTTACTCACTCCCAATCGGGTCCGCGATCTTCGCGTCCGAGATCCGGTAATTCTTCTTACCGACCACGCGGCTCAAACCCACGCGGTCTCATCCATACCGACCCCCTCTCTTACAGACTCCTTCTCCCAGGCCTGGTTCGGTTACTCGGCCCAACAACAATTCCTCTTCACGGGCCAACATTTCCTCCTCTACAGGCCGGGCTGCTTCAGGTGTTGAACGAAACTCAATCTGCTAGATTTGTACAAAAAGGGGCCACACTGCTATTATTTGTTGGTACCACACAGATTTTACCAACTATCCTGAGCCGACTACTTCAGTCTACCAGGCACATTTGGCCCAGCCTTCTAATTCTGTTTTTCAAGCTAATAATGCTCAAACCGCCTCATTCACTGCGGGTCCCGAGTGGTATCTCGATTCGGGGGCTACGCATCATGTGACTAATGATCTTAATAATCTCTCTTCATTCTTACCATATGAGGGTTTTGATTCTCTCCACATTGGATATGGCCATGGTATGCGAATTTCTCACATTGGCTCTTGCACCTTGCAATTTTCTTCATCTCCTTTCTTTTTGAAGGATGTCTTACATGTTCCTTCTTTTACAAAGAACCTTGTGAGCTTATCTAAACTCTTACTTGACAATTCGATTCTCATTGAATTTGTTTCTTCTTATTGTGTGATCAAGGATCGGGACACCTTGAAGGTGCTTCTTCAAGTCAAGCTCATTAGTGGTCTCTATACCCTTCCCCCTCCAATTAAGTGGACTCCTCAAGCTTTGTTTGGTGTGAGAGCTTCCGCCGATATATGGCATTTTAGACTTGGCCATCCTTCTTCTACCACAACACAAAAGATTTTAGATTTACATTCTTTACCTTGTATGAATAAAAGAATGGCTTTGTGTCATGATTGTAGTTTGGCAAAGGCGCATCGCTTGCCTTTTGAGCCTAGTGTTTCTTGTACCACTTCTCCTTTAGAAATAATTCATTCGGATTTATGGGGTCCTAACCCGATTTTGTCTCATAACGGTTTTCGTTATTATATCATTTTTGTTGATGATTTCTCACGGTATTCGTGGATTTATTTCTTGCGAACTAAGGATGAGGTTACTCGTGTTTTCACATTGTTCAAATCTCAAGTTGAAAACCTTCTTGATCACAAGATTAAAATTCTTCGCACGGATGGTGGTGCGGAGTTTAAGCCTATTGCTCGTCTCTTTCCCTCTATTGTTCATCAAACCTCATGCCCTCACACCCCGCAACAAAACGGGGTTGCCGAGCGTAAACACCGGCATATTGTGGAATTAGCACTTGCTTCATTGGCTCATTCCTCCCTTCCCGATCGATTTTAGGATGATATTTTCTCAAGTGTGGTTTACTTGATTAATCGCCAACCTTCTACAAATACCTCTACATCTCCCTTCTTTACTCTATTTCACAAACTACCCGATTATTCATTTTTACGGGTGCTTGGTTGTTTGTGTTTTCCTTATACACGGCCTTACAATAATCATAAATTACAACCTCGCTCTAAGCCGTGTGTATTCCTTGGATATACTCTTTCTCAAAAGGGCTACAAATGCTTACACATTGAGTCTAATAAATTTTTTATTTCTAGACATGTGATTTTTGATGAGCAGAATTTTCCATTCAAGCAAATCCAGCGGGAGCAAGAATCGGACTCGGCTAATTCTTCTTTGAGCACTTGGCTACACCTGATGCCCCTCCACCATTCATCTCAGCAGCAGGGCATGCTCTCGGCCACAGAAGATCAGGCTCATTTGGTGCATGCGGCCTCACCCTCCCCTGCTGTTCCTCTTCCTACCACTGGATCCTCATCCGACCCTCTCATTAATTTTTCGGGTGCTTCCCCTATTGCATCCGATCCCCTCTCCTCTCATCCCCTTCCCTCCCCTATTGGTGCTTCTGCTTTTTCGGGTGCAACCCCTGTTGCATCCGATCCGGACCCTACCCTATTTTTTGAAACTCCACCAGCGCGCCATGCAGGGACTTCTTCTCACAGAGAGCAGCCTATTTCCTGTCAACCTGCGATTTTGCCTTCTGCCTCCACTGTTCCATCTTCTCATCCCATGACAACCCGAACTCGTGATAATACCCGTAAACCAAAGGAGTTTCCTGATCATGTGGCATTTCTAACCGAATCATTTGTCACTACCGAACCAAAAACCTATAATCAAGCCAAGTCCCATTCTCATTGGGTCGAGGCTATGGCGAAGGAGTATGATGCTCTTTTATCAAATCAAACTTGAGATTTGGTTCCTTCATCTCCTGATTTTAATGTTGTCGGGTCTAAATGGGTGTTCAAAATTAAACGCCGTGCGGATGGCTCTTTAGAGCGGTATAAGGCGCGCCTTGTGGCCAAAGGCTTTCACCAAGAGGAAGGGGTTGACTACTTCGAGACATTTAGTCCAGTTGTGCGCCCGACTACCATTCGCCTTGTGCTCACTCTCGCCCTCTCGTATGGTTGGCCTATTCGACAACTCGACGTCCAAAATGCCTTCCTTCACGGTGATCTTCAAGAAACCGTGTACATGCAACAACCACCCGGCTTTGAAGATCCTTCGAGGCCTACTCATGTTTGTCGATTATCCAAAGCTATATATGGTCTCAAGCAAAGCCCTCGTGCTTGGTTCCATGCCTTAAGCTCGGCGCTTCTTTCTCAAGGCTTCAAATCCTCGATTTATGATCCATCCCTCTTTATTCTCTCCTCTCGAGGTGTCTCTCTCATTGTGCTTGTGCTTGTGCTTGTGAAATGTGTTATCGATCGTCATCATCCATATTTTATTGTAGAGTTGGTAATCATTTATATTTAAATTTATTGTAAATATAAATATGTATATATTGATAAAAAAAAACACGTTAAATTATTTGCTGGCACCTGGGAAATAGATTGTTGACCTTTTGACGACAAAATTCGAAGAAAGTTTCTTGGTGAAGATGACATTTATACGATACCTTAATTATATGACTTTTGATCCAGTCATATAAAATTAAGGTGCATGGCATCTGATAGTGATCTTCAATGATATATAGCATGCCATCATTAATCTATCTCTTTGGTTCATACAATGTAAGATATTTTAGCCGAAATTTTTGTTTTTATCATTAAAAAAAAACTATTTAAACCATTAAAAAAATCTATATATCATCTGATAGTGTATGGACGTGTATTGTTTAAAATGCTTTGTCAACTAGACAATCTTTTGGAGTACAATCTCACTACAGTCCATATTATTGACAACAAATATGTTGATTGAAAGTTCAAATGGTGGTCCAGAGATAGACACTTGGAACAAACTTCAATAACCTTTACATATTTGTTTGGTTAGAAAATTGTTCGGCAGGTTTAAACTGCGGGACCAATATGATTTCGCATGTTTAAAGTGCGGAGTAAAAAAACTGGTTCTACAGTTTAAATCTGCGAAAGTAGTAAAATTTAAAATTAAAAAAAAAATGATTAAATGGTTTATTTTTTTTTAAATAGTAAAAATAAATTTTTTGATATTTTTGGAGCGTACTCAAAAGAAACTTAAAGTTTTAGACAGCGACTAAAAGAGGCGAATGAGAGCTTTTAGTCGATCTGAACCGTTTAATATGGCTTTTAAAGAGTTAGATTGACCCAAAGAAGAACTAGAAAATTTAGCGGAACTAAAAAAATCAAATAGGAGACTAAAAGTTGTGGTAATGTGGTTGGCAGCTATAACATGAGGTCGAAAGCGATAAACGATCTAAGGGGAGTATTCTGTTTTCATGGGGCGGATTCAGGATTTTTGTCAGGGGGAAAAAAATATCAAATCGAGTTTAAATAGCTAATCGGGTTTAAATCCATTAACTAATAGGGTACTCGATAAAAAAAATAATGCTTTAACTTATACTTTCCAATGCTTTGACTTGTAGTTTCTAATGCTCTAACTTATAATTCTAATTACCAATCAAAATTCAACAAATTTATTTCAATTTTAACTTTAAATTTAACCCGAATTACAAATCAGAAATCCAGAAGGGGGCAAAAAAAAATTCAGAGAGAGGCAAAGTCGGTCGGGACCAACAGATCTCCACTAAAACTCAAAATCCAGAAGGGGCAATGCCCCCCTCGGGACCTCCGCCCCTATATGGGTAATTACCTATCTCTTCATATTCTTATTTATTTTTCTTATTTTTGTTTGTAATATAAATATCAAGTGTACCTGCTGGTTCCAAAGAATGCGCTTAGTTAAAGATGTGTTAGTTTAGTGGTAACGAAAGAAACATCTGATTAATTGCAGATTCTCTATTTAATTTACTATATACTTCCCCAAAGCTTAATTAATGCTCTGAGCTTGCATGTAATTAATGTCTCTATGACTCATTACGTACGGTGATTTGTAGATCTTTTTTCAATTAATTGACTGCATGATCCATCTAATCATCAAAATATAATTTGAATTATATGAACAATAATATTAGAAATGTGTTATCAAAATTTAGCTGTTTAAATTAATGGATACCTAATTTTCATAATCATCAAAATTTTACTGGTAAATTATAAATTTTGATATTCAGGGTTATGAACTTTATTAAT
This sequence comes from Carex littledalei, assembly GCA_011114355.1. Classification (NCBI taxonomy): domain Eukaryota; kingdom Viridiplantae; phylum Streptophyta; class Magnoliopsida; order Poales; family Cyperaceae; genus Carex; species Carex littledalei. The sequence continues at coordinate 1,363,923 of CM022082.1, forward strand.
ATTCTTAGAAATGTGTTATCATCATCTATATTTTTTTTTTTGTAGAATTGGTAAATAATGTATATTAAAAATTATTGTAAATATATTTTATATATTAACAAAAACGTTAAATTATATGAGGGCACCTGAAAATAGTAGTATGTTGACTTTTTAAAATTTCAAGAAAGTTTTTCTTGTTGAAGAAGAAATTTACATGAAGGCTAAGCCGTAAGGTGGCATCTGATAGTGATCTTCAATGATACCATGCTATAATTTATCTATATCTTTGGTGCATACAACATAAGATATTTTTGGAGGGTACACAAGGAAAATATAGGGAGTAAGGACTATTTGTATCAGGAGGAGAGTCCAAATGCCTTCATTTTTTGTGCCTCTATCATACCTTCATTTTTTAAAACTTTAATAATTCAAAATTTAAAACTTAAAAATCAAAATAAAACAGTTGGATATGATCTACGTCATTTTATCTATGTGCTCATAAAAAATTATTATATTTCGATTTTGTTTTTTCTGTGAATCAGTAAGTTGAAAAATCAACGTCTAGAAATTATCCACATTAGTACTTTTTTTACAAGCTCTTGATGACAACCAAAATAAAATTGAAATGTCATAATTTTTTATATCTGTATAGATAAAATGATGTAGATCATATCCAACGGTTTTATTTTGACTTTTAAGTTTTAAATTTTGAGTTATTAAATTTTTTAAAAATGGAGGCATGGTGGAGGCATGAAAAATGGAGGCATTTGAACCCTCCTCTTGTATCAGTTATTGTATTATATACTGTACTGGATAATGAATAAATATAAAATTATGTATGATAATTTAAATTATTTTTTATTACGTAATATTTATTATGATAACCTTAATTAATATAAAGCTTTCACATAATATTATTTAATTAGTTATTTATTTATTTTAAATAATAAGACCAATAGGTATGTAATGTTGTGTTATATTATATCCATTTTATAGTTAAAGGTAGTATATTTACTTTTTGCTATTTATCTTGGCAAGGTTATAAATATTGTCATTTTACTCGACAATTAATTGTTACATGTGAACTAACGTTTGCATAGAGAAAATGATATATCTTATGTAACGGTTTTATTTAGAAATTTAAGTTTTAAATTTGAAGTTATTGTAGTTCTATAAATAAAGACATAATGGCACACAAAAAGTGAAAACATTTAAACTCTTCTCATGATTAATAGTAGGATGTATACAAGTTTAATGCAATGTGGCACGGTTAATTAACTCTAACTCCTAATGGATATAGGTATAAAAATATCTATGCCTACCCCGTACCGTATAGTTTACATCTCAGGAAAAAATCACAAGTAACATTATGATTCATTAATTAATTCGATCGCCTAATAATATGTCAGCAAAAAAAAGGAAAAGAAAAAACAGACCCAAGGGACAATTGTATAATATTAGTAATAAACGATAACAATATTATTATTAATATAAATTATGATGCAATGGTTGTTAGATTAAATTTTAATTAAGTGACCTAGATAATAGATATAAATGTTTGAGAGTTTTTAGTCTCTTAAGTTCACCAATAAAATTTTGAAACTCTTAATGTCATCAATCGAGAGTTTCAATACTTATGTTTTCCACTATTAATAGCACACTAAATTTAATCCGTTCATTTGATATTTGATGGACGTATCAGATTAAAGCTAAATAAATATAAATAGGTTCTATCCCTATCCATTAAAAGTTACACACAAATTATTTCCATCTCAAAGTTTTGTAACATTAAGAGAAAGGGTCAAGAGAGAGAAACCGTTTGTACATCAAATTGAAGTATTATGGCTGCATCTTCCGCATCAGGTATTTTTATGTTTGTGAAGATTATATTGTTGAAGATCATAAAGATTATGTTCGTTCTATGTTAATGCATAGAAACTTACAATGGCCCCAAGTGTTTATGTATTTTGCATCCCTAATTTTAGGGCCTTTTACACAATTGAACATTTACTAATACTCTAGATACTTGAAGCATACATACATCATAATTCATAACTACATGCTCCATGTGTACATCTAGGAACCGTGGGCTTATTGCAGTGGAACGAGTTCTTGTCTCTCTTTTAAGAGGACGCATGTTCTATTTTCAAAATTAGATAGTGGAGTGTACCGGAGCCTTTTAATAAAAAATAATAATATATGAACCATCAACTATTTTTTTAAACTAATTAAAATTATTTATTGATTAACATATATATTATACAACTTATAATTAAACCACAACATACTAATTGTACAAGATTATAACAATAATTCATCAATCTAACAGCCCCTCACGGCTGACCATTGCATCCCTCAACCACCGCCTCCTCCACCACCACAACCACCTCCACCTCCACCACCACAACCGCCGCCACAACCACCTCCACCTCCACCTCCACCTCCGTCACTTCCGCCGCCACCTCCACCACCACCTCCGTCACTTCCTCCACCACTGTCACCTCCAATCGAAGCTGCAACCTCAGCTGCAGCTTTTGTTAGTTCACCAATGACATTGTCCCTCTTCCTGCCTTTGCCGTGATACGTAATTTTACTTTCCTTCTCCGGCAGTGGTGTCTTCTTCTTTCTTTTTTCACGTATCCATGCAATTAGAGATGTCGACATGCTGTTACAACTTTGGCCCGGGAGGGGGTATATAGGAGAGATTTCTGTCCAACAAGACTAATCATGTATATATATATATACTACTACGAAATTATGTGTAGTGCACCACCCAGTAGGCGTGTTGAATTCCATGGTTGAAAGTTCTGCCTTTGATTTGGTAAATGATTCAATTATTCTTCATCCATTCATTTACCGTGCAACTTCCAGGAGCTTTAATTGCATTATATTTGATCCGTATACGTACGTACTTCTGAAGAAAAGGACTAATTTCGTGGTACGTTCTAAACGACTATATATATATATATACTTCCAAGACTGATTAGAGCGATTTAGCTATTTTTATTGACCGCGTAATTCAATTATATGAACAATAATACTATATTTTTAATGGAATGATGGCTATACTATCATCGGCTATTGAGTTATATTGATTAATGGATGCCTAATCTGCATAATCATAAAAAAAAATTGTGGTAAATTATAATAATTATGATGTTCGTTGTTACGAAGCTCATTGTTTTATTATATATAGGAGATGTATTATCAACATCTATTTATTGTAGAGTTGGTAAATAATTTAAATATAATTTTTTAGGTATATATAAATAGGTTGATATAAGCAGAAAACATTGAATTATTTGCCGACACCTGGCAAATAGTGTGTTGAATTATATGACTTTTCTTGTTAGGGTAAGGACTAATTGTATGAGTTACTTTATTGGATAATAATTAATTAATACAAACTATTTATGATAATTATAATTATTGTTTGTAACATAAATATTATTTATTATTGTGGTAAGATTGGTTGATACAACCTTTCACATAGTATTATTTAATTAGTACTTTTTCAAATAATAAGACCAATCAGTATGTAAGGTTTTGTTAAGTTTTGGGACGATTATAGTAAGAATCACAACTACAAAAATGCTAATCAGACACATCACATCATATATTGATTCGAGAATTTTCCAACAAAACAGTGTAAAGAGAGGAGGTGCGCACGCAAAAATAAGCTCAACCATACACAAATAATCAATAAGAAAAGAAAACGTTTATGAAAGGTAGCAAGTTGTATTATTTTACATCAACCCTGTACAATTGTGCAGGATTGCTTAATATGTAATTGTGTACAAATGTGCCGCTTTATACATAGTTATTTTACATCAACCGTGTATGATTATGCTAAATCTCCAAATACGGTTTTATATTTATTAACCGTGTATTATTCATTCAGACTTTCTAAACAAACCCTGGTCACAATTAAATTCTTAAAGGAACGCTCTTTCATTATGCGTGCCTTTTCATCTTCCCCTTCAACTCCATTTAAATCTTGCCCCCTTCACCTTCTCTCTTAATTTTCTCACTTATCCCTCCTCTTCATTTTTCTCTATTATTCCTCTCACGGTGGTAGGAAAATTTAGCTCATCATGAGTTTCGTGTGCCACTCTGATAATTTAGGTAGTGAAGATTTAACATGATGGCACCCGGAACTCTTGATTAGCTTAATCTCGACTCTACATGTGAATTGCTTAATTGTTTTACATCTGGAAAGAGAATGACACATCATATATCATGAATTGATCGGCATGGAGGAAACGGAGGACATGTCATTCCGCAAGAGTACCCTTCTTCGTATTTGGCATGGTTTGGAAAATCGGCTGATTCCGAGTCAACTCGGTATCGGCCGTGTCCAATCCGATTGTCACCCGAGTCTCGTACCCATGCGAGTTTTTTAGCAAAATTCGGTTGAACAGTGTTTGACTCGGCCGAGTTAGCCGATTTTCAGGCCGAGTCAGACCAAGTCAGGCTGAGTTTGACCGAGTTTGATCAAGTTTTGGCTCATACAGCTGGAGAGTTGCATACAAGCTAGAGTTATACAAATCTAAGTTAATTACTAATTTTGTTCTCCATTATTTTATTGGACATTATAATTAATTTATAATATCTTGTTACTTTATTTGAAATAGACACAACAATATCTCCATTCGTATTTTAATACAAAGGACAATGAGATGATCCAGCCAGCTCGGCATAGCTTCTGGCAATAAAAAGTGTGTTATATTTGTAATGCTTGTATTACATTATATAATTATTGGATTATTTAAGTGTAATATTTTGTGCTAACATAGTTTTTCTACAAATTATTTTTTTACCAATTTTTTCCTACCTTTTGGTTACAAAACAAGCTTCAGCCAAAAAAATCCGAGTTTCCGAGTCAACTCGGCCGATTCATCCGATTCTGATTCCACGGTCAAGAACCAGATTTCGATTCCGATTCCGAGTTTCAGAACCATGATATTTGGCCTTTGAGGTGCTTTAACCCCTTTGCAAATTAAAGGGCCTAAAGAACCATAAAGGCCAAGAACAAAAGATGAGTTGAGATCAGTAGTTATATGCTCAAATTTCCAAATGATTGTCCTCTTGTTTTTTGCCCATCAATTCATTAACTAACAAGCTACTTTTATGACAATGGATGTTTGTTGTTTGTTAAATCTCTATGTATGTTGTTTGATTAATTAAGTTACATTAAAATCTGTATATATGTTCTCCTCTTTAAATTTGTTTAAATTTGTATGTATGTACAAATTTGTTAAATTATACATCAAATATGTATGTATAAATTGTTTCCAATATGTATAAAGCTTATTTTATGTTTCATTAATTGCAATCAAACATATATTGATGCTAGCACATGCATTATAAACAATTTTTATATATATACACACACAAATTATGCACGGTTCTTCCGAAATTTTTTTTTTTTTTTGCAATTTAAAGCCCGTAGGCATTCCATTGAGCTAAACTTGGTTACATTGTAGCTGTGTCTCGTAGTAGGTTCGCTTTCTTCTCTTTACTGACTAACCCGGATCCGATAAGGATCTCACAACATTTTACGCCTTACCCCCTTCTTTTAATTGAAAGCAAAAATCTTACCCTAATCGACATAAAACAAAGAGAAATTTAAAACTCATAACTTAAACAGTGGGTATGTAAACGCCATGAAATCCCATCTCTCCTGGGTTCCTCTCCTTGCCAGCAAGTCAGCCAACCCATTGTGGTCTCGAGCAAGAAACACACAGGAGTACTGTTGATTCGTTTTGAGACTTTCCCAGATTGCTAGTACTTCTTTGGATGCTCTCCAATCCACTTGAGATGGGGGATGGAGGGATGTGCAGTAGTTTACCAGAACTTCACAGTCAGAGAGAAACACACACCGTTCTATCCCTTCGGTTCTGACATACTCAATTGCCTCCATAAGAGCTATGGCTTCTGCCTGAATTGGGCAGCATGCCATGATTCCTTTTGATTTTGCAGCCAGCAAGGACTCCCCATTTCGCAAAACAAAACCCAGCCCCCCGTTCCAATCAGTAGTCCAGGACCCATCGGTCATACAATTGAATCCTCCCAAGTAATCTGTTGTTGCCATGGTATCCGGCTTCTTTGTATCTCGCGGGAAAGCAATGATGTTGTCCTTCCTCATTTGAGTAAGGTACCTGTTGAATTGGTGAAAGGAGGGCGATTTCCCTGAGTAGGCGTTGTCATTCCTTGTCCTCCAAATTGCCCAGCAAGTGCTGAGAACCTCTGACCAGTTTTCAGAATTCGTAATTGCCCCCAGATTGAGGAAAGCAGAGCTGATTGTGCCGTCCGTGTCTAGTGTGTCAGATTTGATTGCCAAAGGACCAGCAAACCAACACGATCTCGCAAAAGGGCAAATGAAGATCAAATGGAGGGGATTCTCATCACCCTGGCAGCATGTTGCGCAAGTTGCCTCCCCCCGGGAGGTACGAGACGCGATTGTCTTATTGAGGGGGAGACCATTTTGGATGAGCTTCCAGATAAACAGTCTGACTCTGGGCGCTGCTTGCCCTTTCTTCCAAACCAGTTTCCATATACCTGTGGGGTCCGCCTGGGTATGATTCGGAGAACCCCGTAACTGGCGATAGGCATCCTTCACCTGAAAAGAGCCGCTGGTGGATGGAACAAAGATCAGTTTGTCCTCTCCAGCATGAGGATTTGGCGGGGGTAATGTTGAGACTATGTTGACACATCCCTGCATCCCGAATAGTTCGATTAGGCGATCGACATCCCAAGTAACTTCCCCGGGACTCAGCAGCTCAGAAACTGTTATGTCCCTCTGATTCAGATATCTTGGCAAGGCACTCAGAGCTTCCAAGCACCAAGGTTGGCTAAACACTTCACATTTTTGGCCGTCCCCTATGCGCCACTTAATCATTTGCAGCAGCAGGGGTCTTAGTTTCATTAGTGCGCGCCAGAACGGCGTACAGTTGTATTCCCTTTTTGACGACCATAGCTTACTTCGCGGGATGTATTTAGCTGTCACCATTTGGACCCATAGTGCTTCGGACCCTGTCGCCACTTTCCAGAGAGTTTTTAGTAACATGGCCTCATTAACTGCTTTGAGATCCCTCACAGCCAATCCCCCGTCCTCCCTTCGCTTGGTGATTGTGTCCCAAGAGATGTAGGCGAGGTATCTGGTTTTATCCCCCGCTCCCCAGAAGAACCTTCTTGCCAGTCCGTTTATGGTGTTGATCACTGATTGGGGCAGAATGGAGGTAGCCATATAGTACACCGGGATTGAAAGCAGTACTGCTTTAATCAGGACCAGTCTCCCTGCCGGCGATAGCAAGCGTGATTTCCAGACTTGCAGCTTTGCTGAGACCTTTTCGATAAGAAAATCAAAAGCAGCTCTCCCCGTTCGAATTGGCGCCCCTAAATACAATTCAGAGGTGGTTCCTTGTCTGACCCTGAGAATTTGCGAGATGAGAGTTTGCTGCGTCTCTGACACTGGTCGACTATACCAAACCTGGCTTTTCTCTGGTCCCACTTGCTGCCCCGACACTGCTGCAAAAACCTGTACTATGCCCATCACTGTTGCAGCCTCTTCTTCGGTAGCAGCCCCTAATAATAGGAGGTCGTCTGCATAGATGCAGGAGGTGATAGGTTTAGCACTTGAGGCGACTTTGACTCCTTTCAAAATCCCGGCAGAAGCCGAGCTGTCAAGCGCCCTTGCCAACAGATCCATTCCTAAAATGAACAGATATGGGGATAGACTGCAGCCTTGTCGTAACCCGCACTGCGGATGAAAGAAACCTTGCCCCGTGCCATTGAGGACCACTGTAAAAGAGGCCGATCTTACACAACCCATGATCCAGTTACTCAGTTTTGGGGGAATGCCATAGATAGGTAGAATTTCCTCCAAATAATCCCAGTCTAATCTATCAAAAGCTTTTGAAAGATCAACCTTTAGGCAGAAATCTGAATTTTTGTATTTTGGCTGATTGAAGGAGTGAAGTATTTCTCTCAACAGGATTACATTTTCAGCTATGTCTCTTCCTGGCACGAAAGCAGATTGAGATGGGGAGATGCAGTCGCCTATGAAAGGTTTCAGTCGTGCCGTGAGAATTTTGGATATGGTCTTGTAAATAACATTACATACTGAGACCGGTCTGAAATGTTCTACTCGGTTGGCAGCTTCACGCTTCGGTATAAGCACCAGGTTAGTTCGAGCTACTTCCTCTTTCATAGTACCTGTATCAAAGAAATAACGCACCTCAGATAAGAAAGCCGGGCCAAACAGATCCCAATTCTCTTGTATTAATCTCGCATGGAAGCCATCGGGGCCCGGAGCCTTGTCCGGCCCCAAATCCATCAGCGCCCGTTTGATGTCCTGATCTGATGGGGGTGCATCTAGATAAGGTTGGATGCTGACAGGGAATTTTGGAAGTTCCTCAATGAAATGTGGTGCAAAAGCTTGCCGTACGGTAGTTGTGGCCTGTTTCGTGTAGATTGACCGATAATGCTTCACAAATAATGCCGTGATTTTTGTCGGACAGGTCTCCCACACTGTGTCATCAACTAGAATCGCACTGATTAGGTTCCTGCGCTTCCTAGCGACCGCCATTGCATGGAAAAAACGAGAATTATTGTCGCCAGCCATAATCCAATCAATTCTTGCTCTTTGTTGCCAATAGTACTCATTCATCATAAGACATCGTTGATGCCTCTCATGAATTTCATTTTCCTCTTCCGCCGAGGTTGTGCCCGGTGCTTGATTTAGGAGGTCCGCCATCTCCTTTTCAATGCCCTGAAGCATGGTGTGAGGGGTGTTTCTTCCTTTTAACCATTTTTTGATCGCGGCTTTGAATTCGGTCGTCAGCTGACTCCATAACAGATGGCCCTGCGCTAGGAAGGCTTCACAGACTTTCTTGAACTCCGGGTCTAGGCCCCACCAGTTTTCAGATCTAAAGGGGGGGCTCGGCCTTCGTGGTGTGGCTACCGGTTTAAGTAGGACCGGCAAGTGATCGCTAGAAAACCTTGGGAGATGGAAGACCGAAGCATGTGGGTACTTGGAGTGCCATTGTTGGTTTACTAATACCTGATCCAGTCGTTGTGAGATTAGTGCCGCCCCACTCTGCTTATTCGACCACGTGTAGGCCGGGCCCTGATAGCCCATGTCAATAAGGCCCGCACCGTGAATCCATCTTCTAAAATCTCTGTTGTTCTGGGAAAATTGTTGGTTGCCGCCCCATTTCTCCCTCTTTGACGATATTGCATTAAAATCTCCTAATAGGCAGATGGGACCATCATAACCTCCCATAATTGTCTCCAACCTGTCCCAAATTAATTGATTTCCAGTTCTATTCGGGTCTCCATAGACTCCACAACACATCCATTCCTCCAATCCATTATTTTGTTTCACCAATACTGTAATGAAATTTTTTGTTTTTTCTATCAAGGTTACCTCAAAATCATCATTCCAGAGCATCCAGAGACCTCCAGACTTTCCTTGTGATGCCACCACTATTGAATTGCACAAAGAGAGACTTTTTATTCTTTTACCCGCCACTTTAGTGTTGCATCTAGTTTCGGATATGAATGCCAAGCCTGCTTTTGTACAACGAAGGTATCTGTTTAACGTGTATCCTGTCGTGCCCCCGCTACCCCGACAGTTCCACGACAGGGTACTCATGGAGACTTTACCGGCGAATTTTGCCTCGCCGGCCTAGGCCTTTTTGTTGGTTTGGGTTGCGGGTTTGCATTCCCTGTGAGGTCCAGTACTAGTAGGTGGGAGTTTGCTTCGGCAGTGGGGCTGGTGTCGGCCTGTGTAGTGGAGGTTTGGTTATAGGCCCGTTTAGCTGGCTGTTGGGCCTTCCAAAGGTGAGATGGTCCTCTGGGCAGGAGAGCTGGATCTGAACGCCAGGCCCCAAATTTTGTTGCCAGGAGGTCGGTTTTTGTGATGTTGCTTCCCAGATCTCCTATTGTGGCCGCGATTTGCGACAGGCGCCCATAGTCTGCACAAGTTGGCATTTCATGGCCTATGCATCCACAGAAGTTGCATGCTCTAGTCAGTTTTTCATAGCAGCAAAGTATTTGTATGTTTCCGAGTAAGGGGTGGGCTGTGTGAAGGCTGTCTGGGAGAGGATCTTTGATGTTAACGTTAACTTTGAGTTTGGTGAAGTGCCTTCCCAACACAAAGCCGGCCACCGGTGCCGAGCAGGGGGTGCCAAAGGATTCCACTAGCATGACTATACCCTCCTCAGTGAATGCATTCACTGGCAAGTTGAACAGCTGTACCCATAATTCAATAGTGTTCAAGTTTTCCGGTACTAGTTCTACCGGGGATGAGACCTTTTTCAAGGCAACCATATCTCCTCGGTATGACCACGGCCCGCCAAAAAGTGCTTTATTCATGTCCACCTCATTTTCTAGCTCCAAAAGAAAACAGTTTCTGGCCACCGATTTTATGGATGTCGCTGGGTCCGCTCCCCATGCCTTGAGCATTGCCGAGAAAAATTGGGGTTCAATCGCCGTGCGGTCCGTGATTACCTTGGCCAAGAGAGTCCGGTCCCATGTCTTACTGGAGGTCGCATGACTAGGGATCGATATAAGCTGGCCTTGTGAATGGTGGGTACTCAGCCCAATGAACTTTTCGATCAGGGCTTCGTCTTCTTTAGTGAGCTTGCTCATGTTCTTTCGGGTGCCAGAAGGTTTTTGGTGTTTATGTATTGGGAAAGGAGAGACAGATTTGTTGGGTGGGGGTGTATATAGTAGTGGGCCAGGACCTAAGAGTGAAGGAGTGAGCTGGGATATTCTTTTTTGATTTCTTTTATCGGTTTGATCTGGTGTGGGGGTATGTGGGGTGTACGGGTAGAAGCATCTGTATTTTGTTTTTAATGGGAAGGCTGTTGGAGAGGCGTGAGGCTGGGGCGAGTAAGAATTGTTGGAGGGTAGTGTGGATTTATTATGGCTGAGCATGATGCTGTGGTTTATTGTTGTAGGTGGTGTGCCCAGAATGGATCGCCATATGTTCCGATTGTGCCCTTTCTGTAACGTGGCGTAATCCGAGCCCTCCGAAGGTGTGATCTCAGATTTTGGAGTGTTAGGATTGGCTTTGCGTAGGGTCTTATATCCGCCCCCCCGTGTACCTCCTATGGTGTCTGCTGTCCCGAAGGTTCTTAGCTGCGCAGTCCCGCCAGGGAATCCTCTGACCAATGCAGAGGAGTGTGGTACCATTTTATCAGCTGTGGCCGAACCGTTGAAACCCCATGGTATCCTTCTTAAACAGCCCATCCTTCGCCCCTTCTTTTTTGTGGGATGAAAAGTATGCCATACCGAATGCAACAAATTGCTCGGTATAGCCGACCTCTGAAACCCCCTGGCTGCTGCAGTGTCCTTCTTATAACCGATTCTTCGTTCCATGGCTACTCTCGGCGTACCGGAACCCGACATGGACCTAGCCTCTCCCTCCCGTTGATTAGCAGGAGAGTTCGCGGCCCTCATGTTGAGAGCTTCCCAGGTCATTGCTGCCTCCTCTCGGAGGCCGGCATCCAATCCCTGTTGATACTGGGTTATCTCCTCCAGCCAGTGGACCTCCCGCTGGTTCCCCCCTGACGTTGGACCATCAAAGTCATGCGGTGGGAAATTCCAATTGAGGTCCCATCCTGTGACCAGAAATTGGCAGGATTTCCAGGTGCCCTCATAGTGGATTATGGCCGTTTCCGGTATTTTCCGAGGGTCCTGGCATAGAATTGTTAACCGTAGGCTAGTCCGATCCATTCCGCTGAGGTTTGCCTCTTCCACATAAATGGGTAAGCCAAAGTTTGCCACGAGAAGGTGGAAATAGTAGGGGTGCCAGAAGTGGAGAGGAAAGTTGTGTATCTTAAGGTGAATTCGAAAGGGTGGCGGGGTGGGATGCCAGATGTCGTCTGGAAAAAAACCAAAAGCATACATGTTGTTATCCAAAGCCCATTCATGGATTTCTTGGAGCACTCTGTCCCGGTCCAGAAATTCCGGCAGCCTAATAAGGTATGCTGGGAGCGAATACCGTAGGGCCGGGTATTCCGCTCGGCTGCCACCGTAGAGACTGACTAGCCTATCCTGAATCCATATGTAATCTCTCTCGTGAGTGTGGGTTAGAGAGACCACGATAATGGTGTGATTGGCATCATTCCTGAGGAGGTCATGGTAGTGTGTTCTAGGGAAGAAGACTTGGGTCTGGTTTATCAGTTGGGTCGTGTGGGGATATGGTACTTCCATTCGTGATGGTAGAGGGGAGGTTATGGGATGGCTGAGGTGGCGGGCTGGTGGAGAATAGAGGGGATGGGGAGAGTAGCTGGTGATAGAGAGGTAGGCAGTGGGAGATAGGCGAGAGAGAGAGAGAGAGAGAGAGAGAGTTGGACTGAGGGAGGGGGACAGAGAGGGGAGATGGGGGGGGTGGGGCTATGGATCCGCCATTAAAGTGGAGGCGAAGGATCCGCCATTAGAAAGAGCTAAAGAATTAGCACAGCCAGCTGCTCTTCCGAAATAACTGTACATGTACACAGAGTATCATACACTGTTATTAAACAATAACAGTATATAAATGCTTATGGTGCAATGTTATTTTGGAGGAACCATGTAAAAATGTTCCTTAGGATTTTAGTTTCAAATTTCAAAGTCAAACTTTGTCACAACTCAGAGAGCCTAGAGGAATTAGGCAGCATTACCCCATACTTTTTTTTATTAATTAAATTAATGTGTAGATGATAGTCCTTTACTTCACCTTGTATTGATACAACTTTTAACATCCAAGTAACCAAAACAGAGCCTATGTTACACAATGTTCTATTAAACATAATAAATGGGATTCTTAAAAAAAGAATACTGTTTCTGTTATTAGCATATTTATGCTGACTCTGTTATTCATGTACTGGTAGCTGCAACGTTACTTGATTGACAATTTACAGTGGTTAGAGAGTGCTAACTGATACAGAACATCATTTTTTTTCTTTCTGTTTTTACCCTTTTTTTTTGTCAATTAAACATACATGTTTGGTTCAAGTTGTTGAGAGGTCTCCTGATGGTGCCATCGAGTCTATCTGGGTTCACAATCTTTTGCGTGAAGTTTCATTGGGTGAAGCCACAGAAAATAATTTCCTTCTCATCTGGAAGGAAGAAAATGTAGAGAGGGATGTAAGCATGACACGACGAGTGGCATGTCACCAAGGGATCAATGATCTCACAAACTTCTAACATTCCTAGATTTCAACCAACACAGTTTCATGGATATAGGATTTTTGTTACTCAGAGTCTTGAAACTAAGAAACGCAGAAATAATAAGAGACCGACCGACTGATTTGAAGAACATGATCCATTTGAGATACTTGGGTTTGAGAGGGACTGCTCTCATCTGATCATTGATCTGGTATCCTTTTCTTCATTTGGAACTCCTCTCATCTGATCCAAACCTGCACTAAATTCACAATTTGCACCCACCTGGTTCTCGTCCAGGCTTAATTTACTGAATTCCTTTTTGTCGATTTTGGCAACATCACTTGTTTGTAGAGCCTCAGTTCCATTACAACGAATTACATCATCTCTAGTCACATTGTCCCGCTGACCTTGTTTTTTCAGGAATAACTTCTTCCTCTACTTCCATTTCTACTTCATATTATTTTTCTTTCTTGTTGGAAGTACAGTATATTGCGATGCACTATTCTTAGCATTCTCTTGACCTGAAAGTATACATGTTGGCCATAGCTTAAAGGTACATCAACAGATGCTTAATAATCTCCCAAAGGATGCATTGAAACTTGAACGGTATATATGATCATGACAGGAGCTTTTAAAACTCAAATGTGTAAATAATATAAACAAAGTTCAACAGGATAGGTATAAATGTGGCAAACACTTTTCTTTTCAAATTTAACTTCTTTAAACATTTAAAAGGTTAACAATATGACAGATGCCTTTTTTTCCCAACGAATGCTGTAGCTGTAATCAGCATGTAAACATTAAAATTTTCTAGATGCACGAATATATTATCAAAGCCCATTTTGCATTTCTATCCTTTCAGTGTCAGCTTATTAAAGGCATACAAACATGTACAAAGGAAATAGAAAACATTAATTAGAGAGTAAAATCAGATAAGTTGCAACAACCTTACCTTGAATGGCCAGGAGAGCAGTACGAGCAGCTTTCATCTGAGCCTCCCTTTTGGTTGTTGCAGCTACACCAATGTACTGAAAATCGCCTATCTCCACAGTACAAAAATAGGGAGCAGAGCTCCCTCTCTGTCTGGTACAACTACAAACGTAAGATTGAATGGCCAGGAGAGCAGTACGAGCAGCTTTCATCTGAGCCTCCCTTTTGGTTGTTGCAGCTACACCAATGTACTGAAAATCGCCTATCTCCACAGTACAAAAATAGGGAGCAGAGCTCCCTCTCTGTCTGGTACAACTACAAACATAACATTGAATGACATAGTTCATTTTTGTGCATATTCTTGAAGCATGTTTTTGCACATACTTGTTTCATGCTGCAATGCCAACAGCAATTTTTTTTTTTTTATCCAGATAACCAGCTTATTTTATCTCTTTCTTCTTCTATTACATTACCTCAAAATTTTACCAAGGTTTTGATTTCCATAATTCTTATTTTTTTAATCAAAATCAAGATAGTAGATAAGACCAAATGTTTATCAGCATGGAAAAATAACACTCCGACTATTACCCGGATCGTGCGAAGCACTGTCCTTAAGCGTATTCATTCTCTTCATGCAAGATGGAACCGCAACCAAGATAATCTGGGGTAGTTAATTTCTTAGCATGCCATGAAAGCGGCTGACGATAACTCCACAATATCCAGCAGTTGATCGGATATAATTTAATTTGATTGAAGCAAAATAAAAAATGGAGAATAAATCAAAGAGGTTTATTTTGTGGGGGAAATAAATCAAAGAGTGATTTTATTTTATAAATATCCAACAGAGGAGAAAGGGTGTGAGCAAAATGAAATTGAGTTTGTCAGATACCAATCAAACAGGAGATTGCTTTATTTATAATAAAGAAAGAGATTTAATGTATTAAAGATCATCTTCAATAGCGCCTTTTAGGCTTAATTGAACTTTATTTTAATAACCGTTCAAAGAAAAGAAACGGAATTCAAATTGATTAGATATGAGGATTTTCATAGTATTCCTCTGCTTTACAAAGTATTGCAAAAGGTGATTTTAACATTTTTTGAGTTTTTAGAACTAAAGTTCCAACACTTATTCCCCTCACAAACAAATTAAAAGTCTACTCAATTTCTTCAATGTGAAAAAAAGTAGTTACTTTGTGTTGTACCTTGTGAACCGATCCAAAACCACCTTCGCCTAGCTTATTATCCTCAGAAAAATTGTAGGTGGCAGATTTAAGATCAGACAGCACAAACAATCGACAATCACCACTAGCTACAAAGATGAACAGGAAAAAAAAAACACCAGTTAAAGATGAATGAATGGACACTCAATTTTGCTCTTTTGGTTGTCCCTACTGATCATATCATCCAATTTTAAAATAATTCGGATTCCTTGGATAGGATAGGTGTGAAAGAGTGAACAGAGTAGGTATGCTTATTTTTCTAATATATAACCCATTGCTTGTTGCTTTATTTATTAATCGGTGGCTACTGTACTCCATAATTATTTTTTTTTTTAAAACCAGATAGTGGCTATCAGCTGGTTGTACTCCATTACTCGTTAGGTGGTGCATATTTAAGGACAAAATTAAGCATAACCAATCAATCAAGGGCACATCCAATAAAAGGATGTAAAATCAATTGACCTATCTTTCTTTAAAAAACACACACTATATTAGCGTGTAATATTTTAGATAATAATATTATAAATACATTTATTAAACTCATTTAATTTTTTGTAATTATTTCAAAGACTGGAATTCTTGTTGGCTTCATTCAATGGACCCTCCTCTATTTTGCTATTTTGGTTGTCCATATCATCCATGCATTTTAAAATAATTGACAAGTGACAAGCAACAAGCAACAAGCATGGAGGAGTAGGTGTGTTTCTTTTTCTAAGATATAATTTATTACAAGTTGCTTTATTTTCTTTTATTGGTAGCTTTTTAGGATGATTCCTGTACTACAATTATTTCTCTTGAAATTTTAATCATTGAAATCTTACGTAATTGTAATTTGAAACTGCAAAATTTACAAAAAATTTATAGAAATTAATAGATTTTATATTTTAATCAGGATAGATGAATAGTACCTTTTTTTCAAGTACAAATTTAATTATTGGCATGATGATCTATTGATCAGGTCAGTCAACCTGTTCCATTTTTTTTATCGTTGCTTTAAAAAAATAGAAATGTTTATATTTTAATCGGGATCAACTTATTCGGTTAGGTAAAAATAAAAATCGAATGAAACGATCATAAATAACACCTAAAAGGGAACCAATTCAACTGAATGTTAAATTTTAAAACATGTTGGTTTCAATGATTATCGAACTTTGCAATTCAGAGAAATAAGAATTCTCAAGTCCCGGACAGTAGAGGAAATAAAAAAGGGAAAGAAAAAAGAGATTCCCTGACATAAAAATGGGAACAAGGGAAAAAAGTTTCCCGAGTGGGCCCAAATGGGAGGTAAGTGGTGTATGTTGAGGGTAGGACCCTTCTCCCACTTAAAAAGAAAGGCACCGGCTGGCGATGCCTTTCACATAAAAAATATATGGATAAGATTAACATGCGTGTCATGCATGTGGTTCCCATTTGTCAATTATTAGTGCCCAAAATAATTTCTTTTTTCTTTGAACTGTATTACGATATAGACAGATTGCTACTGTTGACCATCTCCTAGTCAAGCTAAATACTCTCTCACTTTAATACCTGCAAATACGCTTTGCATCTTACAAAAGGAAATTAAGAGCGAGAGAGCTAGAGAGGGAGATTGCAATAGAGCAAGATGACTCAGGCAATCGTGTCCTCTGTGGTAAAGAAGTTAGCAGATCTAGTTGTAGACGAAGTCCGCTTCCTGCGCGGAGTCGACAGCAAAGTGGACGAGGTGAAGCTTCAACTGAGTCAGATGCAGTGCTTTCTAAAGGATGCCGACTCAAAGAAGAAGAGAGGTGATGAGAGGATCAAGGGATGGGTGCGCGATGTGAGGAGTGTCGCATATGAGACCGAGGATGCGATCGACACATTCCTTGTTGAAGCCAGCCGTCGAACGCTCGGTTTCATCTCGAACGGGCTAGCTCGTCACACTCTCGGTGAGAAGCTTTCTAAGATCCAATCCAAACTCGGCAGAATATCCGACGGTAGAATTACTTTTGGGATAAAAGATCTTAGTGAAGATAGAGGTCACTCTGAAAGCCTTCTCCAAACACAACCTTCCTTCAAACGCCCTGTGCTCCCTGATGTCGATAACAATGAAGTTGTCGGTTTTGAGGCTGAAAAGAAACATATAATTGATTTGTTGTTGCACGGGCCGAGCAACCGAAGCCGGTGTGTGGTTTCAATTGTCGGATCTGGTGGTCTTGGGAAGACCACTCTTGCTCAAAAGGTGTATAATAGTTCAACTGTAAAGAATAATTTTAATTCTCGCATATGGATAACTGTTTCCCAAGATTTTATTCTCCTTGATGTATTAAAGAAAATACACCAGAAACTTGAACAAAATCCACGGTTGGAAGGGGAAAGCCAAAAAGAACAGATTGGATTTCTATTTGGACAAGTCCACGCATTATTGAAAGAGAAGAAATACCTGATTGTCTTAGATGATGTGTGGACCGAGGATGTCTTTACCCAGCTCGGGACCGGCCTCGTCGACGTCGGTAATGGGAGTCGAGTGCTAATAACGACCCGTAAACTTAATGTAGCGAATTATGCAGATTATAGAGGTGTGTATCATCTTCGTTTGCTCAGCGAAGAAGAAAGTTTGGTGCTTCTCCGAAAGAAGGCAATTCGAAGCAGTGATCCCTTTCCGGAGTGTCCGGAAGAACTGAAGGATCTTGCTACAAAGCTAGTTCAGAGATGCAAAGGTTTGCCACTGGCTCTCATTGTGTTGGGTGGCCTCTTGTCAAGTAAACCTCGTACACCCCGAGAATGGTCTAGAGTGTTCCAAAGGTTGGATTGGCACCTCGTTGGCGGAGGAGAATGCATGAAAATTCTAGCCCCAAGCTATGATGACTTACCGTACCATCTCAAGTCATGCTTCCGGTATGTTCTCAAGTCATACATGTAATTTTCAATTAAGGATCATTTATTTTTTGTAAGAATTTGGAGTCATAATATCTTCGTTAATAAGTCAATATGCTGGCCACTTCTCAGAGATCATATATGGTTTCTTACTAATCAGTCCTTGTTCTGTTTCTTATTTTTGGCATTTTTTTCTGGGAAAAAAATGTTTGGTTTTTTTTTTTCGGTTCTTGGATCACTATTTGTTAATTCCTTGATCTTGCTAAAATGAAATTTTGAAGATTTGACCTCCATCTTTTATTTGAGACAAAGTACTTCAGCCGTCCAAACTATAGATGAATCAAGCTGGTTGCATGTTTCAGGTACTTAGATTGCTTCCCGGAGGACTACACAATTAATGCGAAACGTCTTATGAGGATGTGGATAGCCGAAGGCTTAATAGATGCCAAAAATAAAGGGGAATTGGAGGATTATGCTGAAGAGTATTTGGAGGAGCTTGTGCAAAGGTACTGTTGTCATAAATATACGAATATTACAATTGAATACCTCTCTAAACATCTCTAAACTTTTAGTTTCTCATCTTCAAATGTCTATAAAACTCCTTGTACTTCTATTTTTGTATTGGAACAAGAAACCGCGTGTTATGAAATATATAATGCACCATCTTTTCTTTTCTTTTTTTGCGTTTTCTTTAACCCATTTCATTTATAAAATTAAATTTGCATCCGATGCTCATCCAACTCAAATTACTCAAATTTGAGTTCGATGGGTTCCTCTACCGTCCGATCCGCTTTAAGATCCGTGCACGCTAGATAGGCACGGATCTTGAGGTGATCGCGCACTAATATTGAAGCGATGTGCACAGATCTTAAAGCAGATCGGACGGTAGAGGGACCCGTCAGATGCAACCCGTTCCCATAGCCGAATACCGCTCTAAACTCCTACTCCTGTAATTTTATTTTTGTATTGGAAATTGAAAGTGTGTTATGAGGTTTCATAACTTCTTTTTCCTATGTTAATTAACAATTCAGTTATACCATTTTTTATTAATTTTTAAAAGACTGAAACGGTTTGTTATAGAAAAAAATTCTATCATATAAAATTAGAGTATAAAAAGTAAATGATTATATACAGTTAATCTCTTAGTAACAAAAATATATCATTCAAACACATAAGAAATTATTTTGCCTCAAAATGAAAAAAAAAAAAACATAAATTTTAACACCCAAGGATACTATATTATTTTATCAATTGTTGGAAAGAGCTAAAGTAAATGTGTTATTTGAAATAGATAGTTGGAAAGGTAAATTAAATGAGTTTCAAATTTGAAAGTTCAAACTTTATCACAACTCAGAGAGTCTAGAGGCAGCAGGCAGCATTACCCCATACTTATTTTTATTAATGAAATTAATGTGTAGATGATACTCCTTTACTTCACCCTGTATTCATAACAACTTTTAACATGCAAGTAACCGAAACAGAGCCTTTGTTACACAATGTTCTATTAAACATATAAATAGGATTCTTAAAAAAAGAATATTGTTTCCGTTATTAGCTTATTTTAGCTGACTCTGTTATTCAAGTACTGGTAGCTGCAACCTTACTTAATTGACAATTTATGGTGGTTACAGAGTGCTAACTGATATAGAACATCATTTTTTTTCTGTTTTTTAACCCATTTTTTTGTACTATTAAACATACAGATGTTTGGTTCAAGTTGTTGAGAGGTCTCCTGATGGTGCCATCGTGTCTATCCGAGTACACGATCTTTTGCGTGAAGTTGCATTGGGTGAAGCCACAGAAAATGATTTCCTTCTCATCTGGAAGAAAGAAAATGCAGAGGGGGATGTAAGCATGACACGACGAGTGGCATTTCACGAAAAGATGGATGAGGATCTGGATCTCAGAAGGATCAAAATGCCCAAACTTCGAACATTCATAAATTTCAAAGGAGGCAGTGTCATTGGTACAGGATTTCTGTTACTCAGAGTCTTGGAATTAGGAAGGGTAGAAATAAGAGACCTACCGACTAATTTGAAGAACATGATCCACTTGAGATACTTGGGTTTGCGAGGGACTAAAGTAAATGTAATTCCATCATGGATTGGTCATTTGAAAAATCTCCAGACCTTTGATATTGGATATACAAATATCCGAGAGTTACCAAAAAGTTTCTGGAAAATACCTAGTTTGAGGCATGTTAGTTCCCCTCTTTCTTCGGCGATAGTGGGACCGCCATCAACTGCAAACCTAGTTAACCTAAGAAGTCTTGGAAATTTCCTAGTTCCAAAATCATGGAAGAAAAGCTTCCCACATCTCCTTGGTGTTCGTAAGTTGCAACTATACTGTGGTGACGAGAATGATGGCATGCTTATAGATAACCTCATATCCATGTTGCACAATCTCCTCTCAGTGACATTTAAAAACTTTTATCCTCCAAAAGGGATGATTGATTTCAGCGCCTCACCAAGTTGTCAAAATATACACACCATGTATCTCTGTGGGTACAAGCCTGAAGACCCTCCAACTGTTCACATTGCAGAAATGCCTATAAACTTAGCCAAGCTAACACTAGAGGCCTTTCGTTTGAATGACGATCCAATGCCGAAACTTGAGAAATTACGTGGTTTGAAGTGGCTGGAGCTGTATCGCATTACAATGGAGGAGGATACCATAGTTTGCACGAATGGAGGTTTCCCTAGACTGCAAACTCTGAAACTCTTGGCTGTTACGGTAATGAAGGAATGGAAGGTCGAGTATGGAGCATTGCCGGTGCTCAAGGACCTTCGTATTGTATTTTGCAAAAAGTTACGTGCTCTTCCCGACCTACAGTTTGTGCGCACCCTACAGGAACTGAGGATAGATGAAAACTTCAGGTCAAAAATTAAGAACAAGTCGGGGGAGGAATGGGACAAAGTCAAACATATACCATCCATTATTGGACACAATGATTAATTTGGAGTCGAATTGCCGACTTGTCGTGGATAATTTTCTTATGTAGGTATAATTATTGTATTTTATGTTTGTTGATGTGATATGATCGCGTCTGAGACAGCAATCTATTATGGTCTTGTTAGTATCCATTATTGTTGTGATGTCTATCAAATTTTTGGCTGCTATCTTTTAGCTAGCTAAGCATCTGTAAATTTTGCTGTCTTTTTGCTGATGGAATAGAGACCAGGATTTCTATTTTTTTTATTAGTAATAGCAAGGATTTGATACCTCCTGACTTAGATTAATACTGACTTAGATTAATAGGTAATGAATATTTTTATCCTCTATTTTAGGTTGGGGTTGACCTTTCCTTTTAAAAAGTTATATAACACTTCAGTGCATAAATCTTTTTGGACATATAACTACACACAATTAATGTAACAAATTTAAGCTTGCGGAAATAGAGGCTACTATGATATTATTATTGTTATTATCTTTTTGGAAGGATATACTGACAGTTAAAATTATATTTTTATATTTAAATATGACCTATTTGATATGTAAGTATTAGTAATTTTTATTAATTTTAGATTTATCTTTCATTAAATTTATAAAATAGTAAATAAATTCTAAAATTAATAAAATATGGCATTCTACAAGATTTTAATATGAAAGTTTTATATATTAAACGGCTTGAATCAACTGTTTGGATTACAAAAGTATGATTTAGATTGTTAATTAGTACATCAGGTGATATACTAATATTAGTATATTAGCATAACTCTTCAATTATAATCCGAAAAAAAAAGTAAGAACAAAGCTTTCTGTACTCTAGTTAGAATAAAATTATGGTAGACAAAATCCTAGAAATTATTTTTGACATTAATTTCTCTTTAATTGATCACGCTTTTAAATTTAATTTTTTTCAAATTGGAAATCAAAACAACTCTCAAAATTTCGTTAGGTTTGGACAATTGAACGATTGTGATTTGATTGTTCAAGACTTAAAAACATTATTCTCTACGGATCGACACCCATACTATACTACATCGGTAGGATTATATGCTTGTAATACGATTGATTATAATATTTAGTTGTAAATTTTATTAGCTACGATTTTCACCCATCAGAACAGACAGAAAAGTTAAAAACAAACATCCAGTGATTAATTTTCTTTGTAGGAATCTCAAAGCCTACCGATGTATGTTCAATTATACTGTGGGAATTGCTGTGGAAAAATATAATTTGAGAAATATATTCAAGAAAAATTATATTTTTCTTTCTTTTTAAATACTTTTTTATTAATACTAATATTTTGATTAATTGTTTTTATAAATTCTAATAATTTAATGTCTAATAATTAACATATAACAAAATTTTAAAAAATAAAATTGTATAAGTATAATAAATTAAAATTGTCTCCTTCATTAGCCGAGTAAATAAATTTTATTGATATTAAATTAATGGAAAAAATTATTATGATTTTCGATAATTAAAAGAATTTTACTATAAATTAAAAAAATTAAATTAAGTAATTTTATATCATAGTAATTTCTATGATATTCAGATGTAAGTATAAAAACAAAGTACAATTTATCTGACGTTGAGCACTAATTAATGCATTCAACATATTATTTGAAAAACTTAAGGAGAGATAAAACAAGAAATCATTAGAAAAAAGTAGTTTGGTATGACCTAATATTTTATTTCGCACATATTTCTAAAGAAATGAGAATAAAGATGAAAAAAATGATCCAATCTCATACTGTAAAAACAACCATTCGAAAAGTTCGTGAAAAAGTTTTTCATTGAGTTTAAAATCTCAGTGATTACCATGGTTTGATGTCCTCCAAACAGGAATTCATATCACCGACGGTACCGTAAAGGGAATCTTTTACAATTACTTGATCTGGACCGTTCTTTTTAACTTGGCACGAATCTCAAAGCCCAATAATACTGCCCCCTCAGTCAGCTCGAATCCCAATTCGGCTGAGAGTTAATCTCAAACCGTAAATAGCTAATTGTAAAAGGGAATCTTTTACGGTACCGTCGAGGATATGGATTCCTCCAAAGAGAGTCTAAAGCTTTAGATAAAAATACAAAGTATAGGATCATCTGGGCCTAAGCGGATCGAATGGGCCTTAGCTTAGGCTTGGTCCACCTAGACCGCAGTATGACCGGGTATGTGTGCAGCTCAAAGCCTTTGAACCAAGTCTGTCTAAATCCTTAAATACTCCAGCGCAAATTGTCTCTCTGCCGCTGAAATGTGGGGCTCAGATTGACAGGCGACTGGTTTGCGGCTCCAGACTGCACCGAGAGGAATTATTTTATTTTGTTAGTTTACCCCCAAATTGCAACCTTATTTACCTCCAGACCTTGATAAATTCATAATAAATCAACCGTTTGAAGACTTTTTGAGTCCTTAAATAAAAATTCATGTTTTTTTATGTAGAATTTTAATGAATTTTTTTTCATGAAAATAACTGCCCAATTTTTTATGAATTTCATGAAATTAGGGTTTAGAATTTAGAGAGCATTTAACCAACCAATTTTTATGAATTCCCAAATATTTTTGGTTTCAACATTGTATTCTGAAATTCAGATTCACAGAAGTGGGGGTTTGAGGGAATTATATGCAGTTACAATAAGAGCTTTTAGTGCTGTGAAATTTGTATAAGAGATGAACATTACATATTAGTTTATTTTCTAGCTGGTTCATAGTGTGTTTTTTTTTTTTTTATAAAAGTAACCCCACCTGTTTCATATTGAAACAAAAGATAGTTCT
Organism: Carex littledalei; assembly: GCA_011114355.1. Classification (NCBI taxonomy): domain Eukaryota; kingdom Viridiplantae; phylum Streptophyta; class Magnoliopsida; order Poales; family Cyperaceae; genus Carex; species Carex littledalei. Next base: position 1,387,767 of record CM022082.1, read on the forward strand.
TACAATAAGCAATGGAAGGTAATTCCATTGTACAAAACAACATATAAGCTACACCAGTAGAACAAAAGCATATAACATCAAACTAACTAGCCAAGATAGAGAGTGATCAGCAAGTTCATAAGGAACAACATATAACAAAAGAACTTATAAGGATCACTAAAGATCACTAAGATCACTGGCCAGAACAAGTGGAGCTAGAATCCCAGGTGAGACTAGCAAAGGAAGAAGAGCTAGGAAAATAAGAACATGAAGATTCAGGAGAGGCAGGATCTGAGTCAGAGGGCAGCATACTGGCATCCAAATCAGCAAACTCAGCTGTGTCTCTCAGATAGGCTGACATATTCGATTCCTCTGACCCAAGTCCTTGAGTGTCCTCTGAATCCAGCAGGTAGTTTCCCCCTTCTGAGATATCTGAATCTGACAGTATTATCAAACTGCCTACGTGGACCAAGGGAGAGACCTCCATGGGCAAAATTAAAGTTAGTTGAAAGAAAATATCATCTTGTCTAATTTTACACCAATAAGAAGTAAGTGAAATAATAGAAGTACCAATACTGGTAAGAGAAGGAATAGAGCAATCAGTAAAGCACAGTTTATTTCTTGCTAATTAACCAAATAATCCAAGAGTTGCAGCTCTAATTAATTCAACTAAAAGGTAACCTTTAAGGGAAATGTCGAGTCTAAGAACCAGAGATCCTCAAGGACAATACAATCATATTAGAAGCCATTATGTTGAGCTATCCAAGACCAAATAGCAGTGATAAAAGAATATGTAACAAAGAGATGATCAATAGTTTCAAATTCACCACAGAAAGGGCAAGACAAATTTCCTTGCCAGCCTCTTTTGGCTAAATTAGATTTGGTAATAATACCATCATTCCTAAGTAACTGTTGGAAATTGAAACTTGAATTGTGGTTTTGTACAAGAGAGCAGTTTATAAACTTTAATATCTTTTATTACTTAAGAGGAGTACGTACAAAGCTTTTTATTTTTCTCACTCACACTCACGCCTCACTATATATATACTCTCTGATTCACCCTATATACACCTATACATAGACCTCTAACCTATTTATACCAAGTCCAATGTCGGTTATACAACAATCTAGATAATTCATATTGTTTCTTCTACCGACTTGACTAATGTCGGTTTGGATTAATCTAGAAATTACAAGCTATAGAATATTCTAGTTTTTTCTTCATCACCGCCTAGTTTGGTAATTTCTTGAATATTCTAGTAAGGAATTGAGCTTGGGCTGGGCCTTCCGTCTAAATTTTTATTGGGCTCTTGAAGTTGATGCTGCCAATTTTAATAGTAACCATAAAAGACTTTAATTTTGAGGGGTATTTTGGATTTCCAAATGGTAGTTTGGTGTCAATCTTATTTCAATTATCCATCATTTTTCCTTAATTTATTGTCTTAATACCGTAAGTGTTGGTGTGAAAATTAATTACTGACTGCTTCATGACCTAATTCTCTGTTTGTTCGTGTAATTAACCTTACCTTATTTATGGCAAAAGACACCCACAAAATCTTCAATTGCTACGTACCCTATGTTTGTTATCTAACACTTGAGAATATCTAATCAGTAATAACGGGATACAGAATTCTCCCTTTCCCGCCTTTTTATTTTTTGGGAAAACATGCAATAGTTACATGCACTATAATAACAATTACCTCTAGAAATATCTAATCTCCACAATGATGCATTGAAACTTGAACGGTATATATGGTCATGATAGGAGCTTTTGAAGCTGAATGCATAAATAATATAAAGACAAAGTTCACCAATATAGGTATAAATGTGCCAAACACTTTCTTTTTAAATTTAACTTTCTCTAAATACTTGCAAGGTAAACAATATGACAGGTATCTTTTTTTCCCAATGAACAGAGCAGCTGTAATCAGCATGTAAAATTTGTCTAGATGCACGAATATATTATCAAAGCCCATTTTGCATTTCTCTCCTTTCTGTGTCAGCTTATGAAAGGCATACAACCATTAGAGAGTAAACTAAGATAATTTGCAACAACCATACCTTGAATGGCCAGGAGAGCAGTATGAGCAGCTTTGATCTGAGCCTCCCTTTTGATTGTTGCAGCTGCACCAATGTACTGAATATCACCTATATCCACAGTACAAAAAAAGGGAGCAGAGCTCCCTCTCTGTCTGGTACAACTACAAACATAAGATTGAATATTCTTGAAGCATGTTCTTGCATAGTTCATTTTTTGTGCATATTCTTGAAACAGAGCTCCCTCTGTCTGGCATAGTTCATTTTTTGTGCATATTCTTGAAGCATGTTCTTGCACAGACTTGTTTCATGCTGCAATACCAAAAGTAATTTTTTTTTTTTGTTTGAAGATAACCAGCTTATTTTATCTCTTTCTTCTTCTATTACATTACCTCAAATTTTTACCAAGGTTTTGATTTCTATACTTCCTAGTTTGTTAATCAAAACCAAGATAGTAGATAAGACCAAATGTTCATCAGCATGGAAAAATAACACCCCGACTGTTTTTGTCTATTTGCATCAAACACAAAAAATATTAAAACAAGTTTCAGTGATGCAGAATAAATGAATAAACACCACAAATTTTAGACTCCTCAGTCAAATCTCCTAGTGGCTAGTTCACATAAACATGGATCCATCCCCTTAAAACTTCTGGTTGTCAGAAAAACTCAGATAAGTAGGAGATGAATAAATTAGTTGGCACTTGGCAGGTAGAGAGAGAGAACATATGACATACCCTTTATTTTATTATTATTCATTTAATTATTCATTTAACTCTCTTATAAACGGGCTGACATACCCTTACTTTCATCAATGTACTTGCACGCATGCACACACTAGTGTATTGAAAACGGGGCGGTCCGGTCCGGTCCGGTCCAAACCCGCCCGGTCCAAGGGTATCCCGTTCCACGGGTCCGGCGGGTTGGACGGGTTCACGGGTCTGGGGATCACGGGTCCGGTTTTCAGAGGCCGAACCCGGCCCGTGATCAAATCACGGGTCCGGCGGTTCCACGGTCTGGGATGGTCCGATCCGCGGGCCCGGGGGGCCACGATCCGGTCCGGTCCTGTCCAACCCGGCTTTTTTTTTTTTTTTTTTTTGCTGTTTTTTGTTTTCTGTTTCTTTTTGCTGTTTTTTTTTCCAATTCAATAAGTTTGTTTTGAACCGAACAATCTTTGTTATAATAAGACGAACAATTTATATTACAAAAATTCGGTTTTGATATTACAAAAATTCCTTAAATCAATTGCTTTAGAAAAACAAGACGAATTATTTGATCTTAAAAACCGAATTATTTTAAAACAATTGATTTAAAAACAAAAGTTACCCTTCTCCTTTATTCCGGGCTTGGGACCAGCTATGTAAAATAACATAGGCGGAGTTCTAACTTTTGTAATGCCCAAGTATCATTAATATAATGCCCGGTAATACATGAGTACCTAAGACCATGTTTACCGGTCGTCCAAATATAGCTTGTAATTGAGACCTTATAGTTTGCAACTGCAAATATGGCTAGTAGGTCATTTTTACGGTCTAAATACTGTTGTTTCAACTCTTTTATCATTTTTCTATGGTGGAATCTCTTGTACAATGGTTCACCACACTCCCGAATAATCAACCGGGCAAAACTCAAATAATTACCCATACTTATTGGTTGTTCTTTATGGGCAATGTACCGGCAAATTCACTAAGCATTCACTTTTCATCATATTTTTGGTGTGTTCTAGTACCGCCCGAGTTCGTAAGAGTTTGGACCAACCGCGGGTCTGTATTTTCTTGTGGTTCCTCATTGTTCTTTATGTGCGTTTCGGCGTGTTTCTTAAATGCGGACATACCATTGGCTTTAACATAATTGAAGGATTTTCTGCATGTTCTAATCTTACATCTTGCGGAGAGCAGGACATCTTCGGCATCTTTAACATATTTAGGGTATTTTAAAAATAAATCTAACATATTTCAAAAATAAATCTAACCTATTCAAAAATAAATCTAACCTATTTTAAAATAAATCTAACCTATTCTAAAAATAAATCTAACAAAATTAACAATAAATCTAACATATTTAAGCTACTTTAAAAATTAATCTAACCTATTTATAATAAAACTAACAATAAATCTAACATATTTAAGCTATTTAAAAATTAATCTAACCTATTTATAATAAAATTAACAATAAATCTAACCTATTTAAGCTATTTTAAAAATTAATCTAACCTTTGCGGGATGAAATAAACTTGCTCAACCGTATCTTGCGCCTTTGCGGAATAAAATAAATTTGCAACTATATTTTTTTCCTAATAATTAAATTAAAATTTGGGAACAATAAAAATAATGAGAGTATGAGAAATTGAGAATATGAGATTGAGAGAATAATAGATTGAGAATAATGAGAGTTTGGTGTGAAAATGAGAGAAGGATGGGGTGTAAATTTATAGGAAAATTTTGGGGGGGAAATTCGGATTGCTACAGTAATTTTGGAGCCGTTGGATTCAAAAAATTTCGTATTGCTACAGTAAAATGTCAAATCGGGGGTTAAATCGGGGGCCGGCGGGTCCAGGGACGGGTCTGACGGGTCCAGGGCGGGTTTGGCGGGTCCAGGGTCGGGTCAGGTAGGTCCAGCGGGTTTGGGGTCCGGGTTTAGGGGTTCGGGTCATGGTAAGGCGGGTTGGGGTTCGGGTACAGCGGGTTGGGGTCCGGGTCCAGCGGGTGGGGGTCCGGTCCGGTCCGGGTTTGGTCCGGTCCAGGACGGGTCAGGTCTACGAGTTGAAAAAGGGGGGCGGTATGGGTCTGTGGGAAGAAAACCAAACCGACCCGTCCACGCACCGGACCGTACCTAACCCCGGTCCGGGACAGGTCCGGTGCACGGGTTGGCCGGTCCTGTCCTGGACCGCCCGGGTTTTTTCAAAACACTACCACACACACATGTAGAGAGAGAGAGAGAGAGAGAGAGAGAACATTTGGACAGACTTCAGAATCTCTGAGAGTGCCAGTATCTCAGCAGCAGACTGCTCCGCCGCTTTGGGAGTGCTGAAGCAGGGTAGAGAATCGTATTTGACATTGTTGACCACCACAATTGACTTAAATTAATATGGGGTCATGAGACAGCCCCCTCTTTCACTGTGTGGTACTCTGATGTGTTGAAACCGGCCCTCTGAGCATTCTTGCAACTGGCTTTTGAATACATAGCAATTCCCCATACCTGAATGATTACCAAACATAAACAAGAAAAATAATGAGTATTGCTCCTTTTCTTTAATTTACTAATTCTAATAATATTGCGAATTAGAACTTCTATTCCTTAATTCTTCCACATTCAAGTCTCCTACAGTTTAAGTCAGTGTAACAGTGGATTCAATTAAAGAAAAAGATGAAATAAAGATGGATCCACTTAAAGAAAAAGAGGAAATAAAGAAGGCAAAGAAAGAGTGATTCCCCAATATAAAAATAATTAAGGAAATAAAAATTAGCTTTACGAACAAGAGATTGATTGGCTTTACCAAATATGAAGAGGTTACTTATCTCTAAAATTTGATTCCCAGACATAATATATAGAAAAAAGTTTCCAGAGTGGGCCCAAATGGAAGATAAGCGGTGTATGTTGAAGGTGGGACCCTTTTCGCACCTAAAAAGAAAGGCAAAGGCAGGCGATGCCTTTCACATGAAGAAAAAGAAAGGATAAGATTAACATGTCTTGTCTATTTTTCAAAATAAATCGTTGATTAATTTAATTTAAATACATAGTCTAAATTTTTATATATTTGTAGTGTGTGTATTGGATTCAGAATTTTAAAATTTGCACATCTGTATTTTTGAGTAATGGTAGTCATGAGAATAGAATACCGATTGCACATAAAAATACTTAATTATTGTATTATTTTTGAAATGTCAAATAGAGCAAGAGGGTGACGGATCCTCTCATCCTATTCTAACCACTGCAATTATCTTTGAAGGTTTACTTTTTTTTTTTTAATCTTTCTTACTTGAAATACCTGCAAATGTCAAATAGAGCAAGATGGGATGCGCATAAAATTTGGTTATTCAAGGTATGTGTGACGACTACATCAAATTTATAATGGAAAACAATGTTAGTTACTTACATATCCAAAAAAAACTTTTATCTAATTAAACTTACATATGCGTTCAGGTCCAATTTGGTCTACGATTGGTCAAATATGATAAATTACTAAGTTGGTAAATTTTGTTATTTTTTTAGGGATCATTTGTACAAATTTGGTCTAATTTGGTTTACGGTTGGTTCAATTTGGTCTATGGTTGGTCAAATATAGTAAATTACTAAGGTGGTAATTTTTTTATTTTTGTAGAGATCTTTGGTACAAATTTGATCTAATTTAATACAAGTTTCAGACAATTCAGATCCAATTTGGCATACTCTAACTAATAAACCTAAAGCTAAATTATGAATAGAATAAATTAAAATATAAATAAATAAAAAATACCTTTCATTGAAAATAAACGCTGCTTCCACCCACTTCTACGCATGACTAGGTTTATATAGAGGATGGTCCTGCACAGATTGGAGGTGTGCATGACCAAGGAGTTGCGTGGGTAAAATTAGAATTTTGAAATATTAATGTTGTAACTAAATTTTTTTGGCTTAATTCTTTCACACTCAAGTCCCTGGCAGTTTATATCTGCGTAACGGTGGATTCAATTAAAGAAAAAGAGGAAATATAATAAAGAAAAAGAAGACAAAGAAAGACAGATTCCCCAACATAAAAAAATAATAAAGGAAATAAAAATTGGCTTTACCAACAAGGGATTGATTGGCTTTACCAATATGAAGAGGTTGCTTAAGTCTATCCATGGTTTATTCCTTATCTCTAAAATTCGATTCCCAGACATAATGGAAGCTAAGCGGTGTATGTTGAAGGTGGGACCCTTCTCGCACTAAAAAAGAAAGGCAAAGGCAGGCAATCCCTTCCACATAAAGAAAAAGAAAGGTAAAGATTAATATAACATGTCTTGTCTATTTTTTCTTTGAACTGTATTACGATTGTGGACCCGATATAGTGCCCTAAAGTCTGGATGACCAAGTTAAATATTCTCTTACTTTAAATACCTGCAAATGCAATACGCTTTCCATTTTACCAGAGCAAATTAAGAGCACAGAACTAGAAAGAGATATTACAATAGAGCAAATATTTTTTTTGATAAAAGTACAATAGAGCAAGATGACTGAGGCGATCGTCTCTGCTGTGGTAAAGAAGTTAGCAGACCTACTTGTAGACGAAGTCCGCTCCCTGCGCGGAGTAGACAGCAAAGTGAACGAGGTGAAGGTTCAACTGGGTCAGATGCAGTGCTTTCTAAAGGATGCAGAATCCACGAAGAAGAGAGGTGATGAGAGGATCAAGGGATGGGTGCGTGATGTGAGGAATGTCGCATATGAGACCGATGATGCGTTCGACACATTCCTTGTTGAAGCCAACCGTCGGAGGCTCGGTTTCATCCAGAACAGGCCGTTAGCTCGTCGCGCTCTCGCTGAGAAGATTTCTAAGATCCAATCCAAACTCGGCACAATATCCGATGGTAGAATTACTTTTGGGATAAAAGATCCTAGTGAAGATAGAGGTCAATCTGAAAGCCTTCTCCAAACACAACCTTCCTTCAAAAGCTCTGTGCTCCCTGATGTCGATAACAATGAAGTTGTCGGTTTTGAGGCTGAAACGGAACATATAATCGATTTGTTGTTGCACTGGCCGAGCAACCGAAGCCGGTGTGTGGTTTCAATTGTCGGATCTGGTGGTCTTGGGAAGACCACTCTTGCTCAAAAGGTGTATAGTAGTTCAACTGTAAGGAATAATTTTAATTCTTGCATATGGATAACTGTCTCCCAAGATTTTAATCTCCTTGATGTATTAAAGAAAATACACCAGAAACTTGCAAATTCTACAGAGTTGAAAGGGGAAAGCCAAGAAGATCAGATTGTATTTCTATTAGGAGAAGTTAACGCATTATTGAAAAACAAGAATTACCTAATTGTCTTAGATGATGTGTGGACCGAGGATATCTTTACCCAGCTCGAGACCGGCCTCGTCGACGTCGGTAATGGGAGTCGAGTGCTAATGACAACCCGTAACCTTAATGTAGCGAATTATGCAGATTATAGAGGTGTGTATCATCTTCGTTTGCTCAGCAAAGAAGAAAGTTTGCTGCTTCTCCTAAAGAAGGCAATTCGAAGCAGCGATCCCTTTCCGGAGTGTCCGGACGAACTGAAGGATGTTGCTAGAAAGCTAGTTAAGAGATGCGACGGCTTGCCTCTGGCACTCATTGTGTTGGGTGGCCTCTTGTCAAGTAAACCTCGTACCTACCGAGAATGGTCTAGAGTGTTCCAAAAGTTGGATTGGCACGTCGTTGGCGAAGGAGAATGCATGAAAATTCTAGCCAGCAGCTATGATGATTTGCTGTATCATCACAAATCATGCTTCCGGTATGTTCTCAAGTCATACATGTAATTTTCAATTAAGGATCATTTATTTTTTGTAAGAATTTGGAGTCATAATATCTTCGTTAATAAGTCAATACGCTGGCCATTTCTCAGAGATCATGGTTTCTTACTAATCAGTCCTTGTTCTGTTTCTTATTTTTGGCATTTTTTTCTAGAAAAAAATGTTTGGTCTTTTAATTTTAGTTCTTGGATCACTATTTGTGAATTCCTTGATCTTGGTTCAAATGAAATTTGAAGATTTTACCTCCATCTTTTATTTGAGATGAATCAAGCTGGTTGGATGTTTCAGGTACTTAGCTTGCATCCCGGAGGACAGGAAAATTAACGCAGAATCTCTTATTAGGATGTGGATAGCTGAAGGCTTAATAGATGCCAAAAATAAAGGGAAATTAGAGGATTATGCTGAAGATTATTTGGAGGAGCTTGCGCAAAGGTACTGATATCATAAATATACGAATATTACAGTTGAATACCCCTGCTACTTGTAGTTTGGACTATCTGTCTGTAATAAATATATGAATATTATAGCAGAATACCTTTCTAAACTTTCAGTTTCTGATCTTCAAATCTCTCAATAAATTTCCTGGTACTTCTATTTTTGTATTGGAACTTGAAACCGTGTTATGAAATATATATAAATATATATATATATAGAGAGATTGGCTAATGTGCTAACGTTATAACTTCGGCCGAAGTTATAACGAGTCGTTTTTGCAATTTCAAAATCCAAACAACCGATCCGAACCGTTCAACATGTTCTCTATATTGAAATGTGCTTGGAGACCAAATTTTACATTTTTTGGAATTTTTTTACTATTTATTAAGCCACTTTGAAAATACTGATCCGGTGGTCCAGAAAATTTTGCTGTTTTTTACTATTCACAGCAGATCTGCGATTTTCAAAGTGGCTTAATAAATAGTAAAAAAATTCCAAAAAATGTAAAATTTGGTCTCCAAGCACATTTCAATATTTAGAAAAAGTTGAACGGTTCGGATCGGTTGTTTGGATTTTAAAAACTAATAAACGACTCGTTATAACTTCGGCCGAAGTTATAACGTTAGCACATTAGCCAATCTCTATATATATATATATATATAATATATATATATATATTTTCTGTTTTGTTTAACCCATTTCATTTGTAAAATTAAATTTGTATCCGACGCTCATCGAACTCAAATTACTCAAATTTGAGTTCGATGGGTTCCTCCACCGTCCGATCCGCTTTAAAATCTGTGCACGCTAGATAGGCACGGATCTTGAGATGAACATGCACTAATATTGAAGTGATGTGTGCGGATCTTAAAAGCAGATTGGACGGTCGAGTAACCCGTCGGATGCAACCCGTTCCCATAGCCGAATACCGCTCTAAACTACTACTCCTGTAACTTTATTTTTGTATTGGAAATTGAAAGTGTGTTATGAGGTTTCATAACTTCTTTTTCATATGTTAATTAACAATTCAGTCATACAATTTTTATTAATTTCTAAAATACTGAAACGATTTGTTATAGAAAAAAATTATATCCTATAAAATTAGAGTATAAAAAGTAAATGATTACATACAGTTAATCTATTTGTAACAAAAATATATCATTCAAACACATAAGAAATTATTTTGCCTCAAAACACTACAGCAAAACGGACCATCAGCGACCGGATACTATATTATTTTATAAATTGTTGGAAAGAGCCAAATAAAATGTGTTATTTGAAATCGATAGTTGGAAAGGTAAATTAAATGAGTTTCAAATTTCAAAGTTCAAACTTTGTCACAACTCAGAGAGTCTAGAGGCATTAGGCAGCATTACCCCATACTTATTTTTTATTAATTAAATTAATGTGTAGATGGTAGTCCGTTACTTCACCTTGTATTCATAACAACTTTTTACAAGTAACCAAAACAGAGCTTTTGTTACACAATGTTCCATTAAACATAATAAATAGGATTCCTAAAAAAAGAATATTGTTTCCGTTATTAGCATATTTTAGCTGACTCTGTCATTCAAGTACTGTTAGCTGCAACTTTACTTGATTGACAATTTACAATGGTTACAAAGTGCTACTGATAGAACATCATTTTTTTTCTGTTTTTTAACCCATTTTTTTGAACTATTAAACATACAGATGTTTGGTTCAAGTTGTTGAGAGGTCTCCTGATGGCGCCATCGAGTCTATCCGAGTACACGATCTTTTGCGTGAAGTTGCATTGGGTGAAGCCACAGAAAATGATTTCCTTCTCATCTGGAAGAAAGAAAATGCAGAGGGGGATGTAAGCATGACACGACGAGTGCCATTTCACGAAAAGATGGATGAGGATCTGGATCTCAGAAGGATCAAAATGCCCAAACTTCGAACATTAATAAGTTTCAAAGAAGGCAATGTCATTGGTACAGGATTTCTGTTACTCAGAGTCTTGGAACTAGAAAGGGCAAGAATAAGAGACTTACCGACTGATTTGAAGAACATGATCCACTTGAGGTACTTGGGTTTGATAGGGACTGACATAACTGTAATTCCATCATGGATTGGTCATTTGCAAAATTTGCAGACCTTTCATATTCGAGGTACAAATATCCAAGAGTTACCAGAAAATTTCTGGAAAATCCCTAGTTTGAGGCATGTTGTTTCCTCTTCTTCTATGAGGATAGTGGGACCACCATCAACTGCAAACTTAGTTAACCTAAGAAGCCTTGAATTGTTCCTCGTTCCAAAATCATGGAAGAAAAACATCCCTCGCCTCCCTGGTGTTCGTAAGTTGCAACTATACTGTGGCGACGAGAATGATGGCATGCTGATCAATAACCTCATGTCCAAGTTGAACAACCTCCTCTCAGTAAGCTTTTACGACTTTTATCCTCCAAGAGAGATGATTGATTTCAGCACCTCACCAAGTTATCAAAACATACACACCATGTATCTCTCTGGGCCTAAAGACCATCCAACTGTTCACATTGCAGAAATGCCTCCAAATTTAGCCATGCTAACACTAGTGGACTTTCATTTAAATGACGATCCAATGCCGAAACTTGAGAAATTACGTGGTTTGAAGTGGCTGGTGCTGTATGACATTACAATGGAGGAGGATACCATAGTTTGCACGAATGGAGGTTTCCCTAGACTGCAAACTCTGAGACTCTTTGGTGTCCTGAAAATGAAGGAATGGAAGGTCGAGTATGGAGCATTGCCCGTGCTCATGGACCTTCAAATTACATCCTGCAATGATTTACGTGCTCTTCCCGACCTACAGTTTGTGCCCACCCTACAGCAGCTGGAGATAGACAGAGAACTCGAGTCAAAAATTAAGAACAAGTCGGGGGAGGAATGGGACAAAGTCAAACATATACCAACCATTAGTAATTTGTAGTAGAATTGCCGATAATTATTGTAATAGCAAGGATTTGGTAGTAGAATTGGTAGTAGAATTCTGTCTTTTTACTGATGGAATAGAAACCAGGATTTATAATTTTTATTAGTAATAGCAAGGATTTGATACCTACTGACTTAGATTAATAGGTAATGAATATTTTTATCCTCTATTTTAGGTTGGGGTTGACCTTCCTTTTAACAAGTTATATACCACTTCGGTGCATAAATCTGTGATCTCTTTTTTCTTTGAAACTTTTTGGGAACTCTGTCCGACATATTACTACACATAATTAATATATCAAATTTAAGCTTGCGGAAATGGAGGCTACTATGATATTATTATTATTATTATTATTATTATTATTATATTTTTGGACGGATATACTGACAGTTTAATTTATATTTTTTATATTTAATATGACCTATTTGATATGTAAGTATTAGTAATTTTTATTATTTTTAGATTTATCTTTTATTAATTTTATGAAATAGTAAATAAATTCGAAAAATAATAAAATATGGCATTCTACAAGATTTTAATATGAAAGTTTTATTGAGCGGCTTGAATCAACAATTTGCACATGAAAAGTGTGATTTAGATTGTTAATTAGTACATCACGTGATATACTAATATTAGTATATTAGCATAACTCTGAAATTATAATCCCAAAAAAGTAATAACAAAGTTTCCTATAATCTAATTATAATAAAATTAACGCAAGTATTATGGTAGACAAAATCCTAGAAATTCTTTTTAACATTTCTCTTTAATTATATTGATCACGCTTTTCGATTTATTTTTCTACAAATTAGAATTCAAAACAACTCTCAATATTTCGGTTAGGTCTAGACATTTGAACGATTTGTGATTTGATTGTTCAAGACATAAAAACATTATTCTCTACGGATCGACAACCATACTATATACTACATCGGTTGGGTTATACGCTTGTAATCCGATCGATTATAATATTTGGTTGTAAATTTTATTAGCTATGATTTTCATCCATCAGAAACAGATAGAAAAGTTAAAAAAAAAAATTGCTTCTCCATCCAGCGATTAATTTTCTTTGCATGGATCTCAAAGCTTACCGATGCATGTTCAATTGTACTGTGGGAATTGTTGTTGATAAATCTAATTTGAGAAAGATATTCATGAAAAATTATATATTTTTTCCTTTTTAAAACACTTATTATCAATACCAACTTTTTATTAATAGTTTTTATAAATTCTAATAATTTAATGTCTAATAATTAACATATAACAAAATTTTTAAAATTAAAATTGTATAACTATAATAAATTAAAATTGTCTCCTTCATTAGCCGAGTAAATATATTTTATTGATATTAAATTAATGGAAAAAATTATTATGATTTTCGATAATTAAAAGAATTTTATTATAAATTAAAAAAATAAATTAAATAATTTTATATCATAGTAATTTCTATGATATTCAGATGTAAGTATAAAAATAAGTACAATTTATCTGACGTTGAGCACTAATTAATGCATTATTTGAAAAACTTAAGGAGAGAGATAAAACAAGAAATCATAAGAAAAAAATAGTTTGGTATGACCTAATATTTTATTTCGCACATATTTCTAAAGAAATGAGAATAAAGAAAAAAAAAATAATCCAATATCATACTATGAAAACAACCATCCGAACGGTTCGTGAAAAAGTTTTTGATTGAGTTTAAAATCTCACTGACTACCATGGTTTGATGTCCTCCAAACGGAGTCTAAAGCTTTAGAGCATCTACATCTCTAAAACTCTTAGAGTTTCTAAGTAACTATTAACTAATTTTTAGAAATTATAGGCTATGGAGTTTCTAAGGGTTCACATCCCTGAAACTAATCTTAGAGTTTCTAAAATGCCTGAAACTAACACTATCTTGAAGAAGAGTGGGACGATGGCGCTTCCAGCAAAGACCGACGACAACAAGACTAGCAGCAGACCTTTTCCGGCGGCCTGGCGACAGGCAAACCCCACACCACAGACAGCTACACCCTACCAGCCTTATGCCCGCCTAACCTATGCCCAAGTCCTGCTCCGACCAGCACCCACCGCTACCAACCTCAAATCTTCTCACCAAACCAACCACACAGTGCCATCCCCTCCTACCTCTCCTAACACCGCTACCACCGCTTACTACGTTTCTCCACATAGCCCCTCTAGGCTTCGGTTTCCCCCGTCACATACCTTCTCCGAATGGAAAGGACGGTGCTTTCGCTGTTGCCGCACCGGTCACTCTGCAGCCCACTGCAGAAACCCTAAACGATGCGGCCGATGCTGGGCTTATGGCCACATTGGCTCCAAGTGTAAACAAGAAATAGTTGCACCTCCTCCCCCACCGGCTAGCTCAGGAATGGATAAAGATAAACAGACAGTACCCGACCGCAACATACCATTGCAACTCGAGCCTGATTTTGATGATCTACTATCCGGCCCTTATCCTTACCGCTCTCCCGAGATGCCTGCTGAGCGACCACCGAGGCTCCACTGCTTTATACCCAGAGACAAACAATACTACATTGAGTTGAATCGCCTTAAACAATCGGTGATCATGCACACCAAACAATTCCAGTGGGATCTTAGTGTTGATAATGTCATTTCATATGCCTGCCGCACCAACCTAGTAACGAAGGACGACATTCAAGTGGCTGAACTCTACGGCTCTCGTTTTCTTATCAAGCTACCGGAAGGGCTAGACCCCGACACTTTTATCAATGCAACTCCGCAAGATGCATGGGATGAGGGCTTATCCTTTCAGCCATGGTCCCCTCTGGACGGGGCTGAAATTAGTGTGCCGGCTTACAAGGTATTGCTCACTTTATCTGGGCTTCCACCACATCTTTGGAGAGAAGAGGTAGTTGCTCAAGCTGTCTCTAGATTTGGTCTGTTCCTGGGTTCTATACAACCTGAAAACTCAGCCTCCCTAACTTCATGGACAGTCGCAGTCGGAGTTGATGACCTATCCTTGATTCCACCTTGTTTAGCAATGCATGTAGGGGGATTAATACACAATGTGCAGATTGCTATAATGTCTTGGAAGCGATCACCGATATACTCGGCAAATGATATGCCAAAACACCCGAAGGTCTATTATAAACCTCAACCGCCACCACCTTCTTCTTCCTCCTCATCTGAAGATGATACAATGGTCGACAACTCGGAAATTATACCGATGAGCTCTCATGTTCTTCGTCAACTTTGCCGGGGTAGATCAACGGAGTCCTTACCGCCGGAACTCAGAAGGTTTGCCACTATGGATGAAGTGCAAACGTCCAACCCATGCATGGCTACACAGCCGTTGGTCTCACTGGATCAGATACCAGAATTCCAGCAGTCATCTCAGGCCGTCCAAAACATATCTCAAAGGTCGCAAGATATAGTGCAGCAATCAACTCAGCTTGAAGATGTGGCGGGTCGTTCGGAAGTAATATTATTCACACCATAGGAAAATATCCCTCTTTCTAGCCACAACAGATCTGCTCATTTGAATATTGAGACTACACGGCCACAACAAACGTTTCTAATTCCAAATCACCCAGAGATTGCATTAGGGGATACTATATTAATTCCTGTCCCGCTTGACCAACAAGCACCCAATTCTCAACTGCCACATCATCAGAAACAGGTTCAGGTTCCGAAGAGAATTATAAAAAGAAGAGACATTTTGGAGAATATCCATCATAACCCAATTAATGCAAAGAATGGGGAAGGTGCGCGCCTCCAACTGCTGCCTGTTTCCAAAGAAATTGAGGCTTCCAAAAAAGATGAGGCGCCTAAGGGATCTGATATTTCCAAGAATAAGCCTTCTAAATCCAGAGATGGGCCTGCACATAAATCAAATGAAGTTCGGCTCTCCCCTCCAACATGTGTAGCCCAACCAAATCCTCCAAATATTATTTTTAAAGCCCAACATAAAGGGCCGGCAACATCTCTGGGCCCATGTGCTAGGAAATTTAGTTGGAGAAGGCCTACAATCAACAATGCACAAGTGACTAAAAAAATAATTGAATCAGCTGGCACCAAAAGGAAACCTACTGCGCAGCCTCTCCCACCATTGATTAAGAAAAAATCGAGCAAAGGAAAAGAAAAAGAAAGTGCACAAGCCGACTTCAATCCTGAAGGTTTCTTTGAAGTTCAAGTTAGATATGAGCATATAGCCAAATTAGCGGCAGGTTGTGGCTTTGATCATGACACTGTCTCTAAGATGATCCAAACCGACAATGACCAGCGCCGAGCAAGGGCGGCCGAACCAAGCTCCCATCAGGGAAATCCAAATGGGCCGAGTAAGGAAGATGACCATGATTTGGCCAGATTCGAGCTTGACTCGAATGACGAATTAACTTCGGAGGAGGAAGCGGATTGAATTTCTGCTTCAAAGTTCTGTTGCTGTTGAGCTTTATTTGATTTAAATGATAGCAAAACTTCGAAAGATTACTGTTCTTTCTTGGAATGTAAGGGGTTTAGGAAGTTTGGAAAAATGCGAAGTTGTCCGAAATATTATCAGAAGTTCTAGATGTGATATTGTAATGCTACAAGAAACAAAGTTGAATGAATCGAATTTAAGTTACTACTCCCGCGTTCTTCCTTCTTTCTTTCAAAAAAATGGGGTTTTGTTGCATGCAATTAATTCATCTGGAGGTTTGTTCATTGCTTGGAAACACACATATCTTCTTCTAAATTCTTGGGTTTCAAAACACACCTGCACTGCCATTCTGCGGCAGATCAATTCAGGGAGTGTTTTCGCGGTTACTAATGTTTATGGCCCGTCGATAGATGATCGGAAACCATTCTTCATAAAGGAACTCGGTCACCTTTCTTCTCTGATCTCTTCTCCTTGGATGCTAGGTGGTGATTTTAATTTAGTACGATGGCTTATCGACAGATCTGGAGATCAAAGAAATTTCACTCTTATGTCACTGTTCAATGATCTGATACGTGATCTGAACTTGATAGACATTCCATTAAAAAACCGAAAGTTTACATGGAGCAACAACAGACCCGATCCGTCCCTCTCTAAGCTGGATAGAATTTTTGTCACAACGGACTTCTCTTTTCAATTCCCTCTAATTACTCTGATGGCCTTAGAAAACCTTGTGTCAGATCATGCACCCTTGTTACTTAAATGCCTAAATGGTCAGAAACCGAAGCAGCAGTCCAAGTTGGAAGTATTTTGGTTATATAACAATCAGGCAGCAGCCATAATCAAATCGGCATGGGACATATCGGAGACACCACAACACACAGGAATACCAGAATTTATGAGAAGGTGCGAAATCATGCATAAAGAATTAAGGATATGGCACTGTCAGAATTTCACTGAAATTGAGAAACAATTAGATTTTTGTAAAAAGACAATATTGTTCTTTGATCAAATTGAGGAGAGAAGGCGATTACAGAATATAGAGAGACGATTCTGAGTTATGGTAAAGGAGCGGGCATATAATTTGGCTCGCATAATTGAAGTTAGATGGCAGCACAGATCTCATTGTAAATGGCTCAAATCGGGTGATAAAAACACTCGATACTTTCATGCGCTCGCCTCTGCACGTCATAGACGAAACAAAATTTCTGCTCTCGTTCAAGGGGATGACACTATAACTGATGAAAAACTGATTCTGGATGCTTTCAAATTGCATATGGAAAACCTTCTTGGGACTGACAGTGAGGTTATTCCTTTCAATGCCGAAGCTCTATACCCAACAAACCCTTCACTGGCCGATCTTCAAGACTTATTTACAGAAGAAGAAGTTGCAATGGCGGTTAGACATTTGGCTTCCAACAAGGCGTCGGGGCCTGACGAGCTTCCGAATGAATTTCTCAAAACTCATTGGCTGATGTTGAAAGATAGAATAATGTCCATTCTTCATGAATTCTATGATCACTCGGTAGACTTATCAACCATTAATCGAGCTAATATAATTATGATCCCTAAAAAAGATGTTTCGGAGAAGGTGGGGGATTATAGACCGATTAGTGTGATGAATCTCATTCCAAAATTAATTTCTAAAATTTTGGCAAACCGATTGCGACAGTTACTACCGGATCTAATTTCTCCAAATCAGACTGCTTTCATTCAAGGCCGTCAGATTTCTGAGAACTTCAATGCAACGCGAGAAATGCTCCATCACATATCCAAACGGGGAAATCCAGCTTGCTTCATCAAAATTGATTTCGCTAAGGCGTTTGATTCTGTTAATTGGACTTACTTAATTAATTTAATGAGAGCCAGGGGCTTTCCTCCAAGGTGGATTCTATGGATTGATCAACTACTGCACACGGCATCTTCTCGCATTATAATGAATGGTGGTGAATCAGAATTTTTTAGGCATAAGAAAGGACTACGTCAGGGGGACCCACTTTCCCCCATGTTGTTCAATTTGGCTGTGGATGTCCTCCAGCGTATGATTGAGGTGTTGAATTCCTCATTACAGCAGCAACTCACTACAAAGCTTGAAAAGGCAATAGTCATGCATCAGTATGCGGATGATACAGTGTTATTAGCCAATGCTAGCCCATCCACAATAGTGTCTCTCAAAATCATATTGCGATTATTCTCGGCTATCTCAGGTTTAACCATTAATTTTGAAAAGAGTTCGTGGATTCCAATTAATGTCAGTCATGACCGAATTCACATGATTTCGGAGGTACTAGGCTGCACACTTTCTGATTTTCCCACTAATTATTTAGGCTTGCCTTTAACTCTCAAAAAACCAACAAAGGCACTCTTTATGCCATTGATTGAAAAGCTCGAATCTCGGCTCGCTGGATGGAAAGGCCGATTACTATCTAGAGGAGGCCGATTGGAATTAATGAATTCGGTTCTTAGCTCAATTCCGATCTATTTCATGTCTTCGTTCCTATTACCTAAGTGGGTAATCAATAGGCTCGATAAAATTCGAAGAGGTTTCTTATGGGGAAAATCAGACAATAAGAGAGGCATGTCCTTAATTAATTGGAAAGTGGTTTGTTTATCTAAAGAAAAGGGAGGAATGGGTGGGGCAAACCTTTTGATGCGAAATCGGGCTCTGTTGTTAAGATGGTGGTGGCAACTATATCGCAATCCAAATTCTTTGTGGGCTAAGACAACAATTCTTCTGAGATCAATCACACCGAGATGCTTACCCAAGGTTTGGATGTGCCAAGGTTCCTTCTTTTGGATGCAATTGCTTAAGATTAAACCTCTGTTTGATAGGTGCACTACTTGGAAGGTGTTTAATGGTGCGGACATATCATATTGGTTCGACTGTTGGACCAATCCGATAATGGCCTCTCTTAACACTCCGCAACCATCTAACAGAAACTGGTCTCTGCAGAAGGCAATACAACAAGGCTTACTCCTTGCTCACTTGCCAGTAGAGGCGCCGGAAGATGTATTGATATGGCATGGATCCAGTAATCAACTTTACTCTGCCAAATCTGCATATTCTATATTAACAGCAGGGGGTCAGACAAGATGCAAATTCAGGTTCATTTGGTCCCTCAAAATTCCTCCAACGGTACGAGTTTTTGCTTTCTTACTTATTCGAGACAAATTACTAACTCACGAAGTCATGAACAAACGAGGGCTGCTATGTGACTTGCATTGCGTAGTTTGCCAACACTGCCCTCTCGAGACAGCCACCCATTTGTTCTTCCGATGTGGTTTTGCAAGACGATTCTGGGCTTCATACTCATCAAAAATGGGTTTTCAAATTTTCAACTTTAGAGGGACTGATTTGCATTCTATAATAGAGGCATCATACCGGGTTTGCAAAAGAATCATGAGCAGGAAACAGTGGGCTGCGCATTTGCTGTCAGGTTGCTGGATGTTGTGGAAGTGCCGAAATAAGAAAATTTTTGAGAACAAAGAAGTACAACCAACTTGGGCAGCAGGCTATGCGCTGCAGGAGACACAATTGTGGTCACAAAATTGTTAATCAAAGGCACCTTTTTTTCTTTTAAGAGGAATTTTGTTGTATTTTAATTTTTAGCAAATGTTGTTTTCACAGGATGTTTTTAATATAATTTCTGGCAGCCACTGCCAGTTTTCTCAAAAAAAAGAGTTTCTAAAATGCCACATCAGCAATAAAATAAAATAAAATAAAAATTTCAGCGAACATCAGCCAATCATTTTGCCAACTCACAGTTTATAAACGATTTCTTATTAAGAAATTATTGAGCACAGTTGCTAAATAAGAAACTGGTTTACATCCCTGAAACTGATCTAAAAACTGCCACATCAGATTAGAAACTCTGATAGTTTCAGGGATGTAGATGCTCTTAGATACAAATACAAAGTATAGGATCATCTGGGCCTAAGCGGATCGAATGGGCCGTGGCGCTGAGGGATTTTGAATTCAAGGCCGCCCCTTAGCTTAGGCTTGGTCCACCTAGACCGCAGTATGACAGGGTATGTGGTGTAGCTCAAATACTTTGAACCAAGTCTATCTAAATCAGTTTGTATTTGACTCCAGCTCAAATTTTCTCTCTGCCGCTGCAATGTGGGGCCCTTCTTGTCAGGTGACTGGTTTTCGGCTCCAGATTGCACCCAGAGGCATTATTTTATTGATTTTGTTAGTTTTTCCCAAATTGCACCCTTATTTAACTCCACATATTGATAAATTCATAATAAATAAACGGTTTGAAGAATTTTTGAGTTCTATATATCAAAATTCATGGTATTTTATGTCGAATATGACCATGAATTTTATTTCATGAAAATCACTGCCCAATTTTTATGAATTTCGAGAAATTAGGGTTTAAAACATTTATCAACCAATTTTCAAAAGAATTAATGGTGTAAATTAATGGTGAAGTATACATATGGGCCAAGCTTCAAAATACATTAACATATGCTTAATAATCTCCACAATGATGCATTGAAACTTGAACTGTATAGGAGCTTTTGAAGCTCAGTGCGTAAATAATATATACAAAAGTTCACCAATACAGGCATAGATGTGTCAAACACTTCCTTTTTAAATTTAACTTTCTCTAAACACTTGCAAGATAAATAATATGACAGGTACCTTTTTTTCCCAATGGACAGAGCAACTGGAATCAGCATGTAAAATTTGTCTAGATGCACGAATATATTATGAAAGCCCATTTTGCATTTCTCTCCTTGCAGTGTCATCTTATGAAAGGCATACAAACATGTACAAAGGAAATATAAAATATTAGAGAGTAAAATAAGATAAGTTGCAACAACCTTACCTTGAATGGCCAGGAGAGCAGTATGAGCAGCTTTGATCTGAGCCTCCCTTTTGGTTGTTGCAGCGGCACCAATGTACTGAATATCGCCTATCTCCACACTACAAAAAAAGGGAGCAGAGCTCCCTCTCTTTCTGGTACAACTACAAACATAAGATGGAATGGCATAGTTCATTTTTTGTGCTAATTCTTGAAGCATGTTTTTGCACAGACTTGTTTCCTGCTGCAAGTACACAACAAATTCTTTGCAAGTTGTAGCTAGTAACAATATTAATTACTACATATCAAATTTATAAAATCAGATATACTATACGTGAAAAACACCATAGTAAAATTTATTTTTCATTTTGTTCTTTTTAGTAAATTAAATATACATCAAGTTTAAACTTGTTTACATGATAAAAAGGGCATAATTCAATAAGATCTGTTGAAAGCACATGCATGCATGATTCTCCGTCTGTTAGTTAACAATTTCCCATTCTTCTTTAATTAGGTACACATGACTACATGAGGATCGAGCTTGGTGCAGATATTGGATCTGAACTCGATTAAATCAAAGAAATTAAACAAATGAATTCGGTAGACCTCCAGATCCACTGAATTAATTAAACAAAATAAAATGAATACACCTCGGATCCGCGTGCCTAGAGATGACTTACAATGTACTCGAAATATTCCCACCATGTGAATGCATGTTTAGTCTTGAGGAGCGAACAAAAAAAAATTGATTTCATTTTTATCAAATTAATAAGGAGCGAACAAAGAAGAATTTAGTCTTGCCGAATTAACTTTGCCCATCTCCATTTTAAATTTTTTATCAAAAAAAAATTGTTTTGAAAAATTTAACAATCCTATATATATTAGTATCGTGCCCGTGCGTTGCAACGGAACATACAATAATAAAACATAAAAAATTCTCATACAAAAATAGACCAATGAAAAACTATATTCAACAATATCCATGAATGATATTAAAATAGATTGGTTATAAATCTAAATTATAAATAAAAAGTTAATTAGTATAAAGTCCAATGAGAAATAACATCGACTTTGTGCAAATTAAAGATATCATGGTAATAGCTATATTATACACATTGTATCTGTCAAAGAAAATATTTAATTGTTACAATTCTATAATAAAATTAGACCGAAATTTTTATTTACCCTTTCAAAAAAAAAAAAAACCAAAACATCTCAAATTATAGGGAATTCGAAAAATACCAGGTCCTCCAAACCAATCTGAGATTTTTAGGTAACCTTCTGGGGCATTCGAGAAATACCGCAGATAGACGTCATGATATATTTGGTAAACTGGAGATGGGCAAAGTTTTTTTTTTGTTATGGTAAACTGTATTTTTTGTAACCTTCTGGGGCATCATGTTTTCTGGAGCATGTATATTTGGTAACCTTCTGGGTCTCTCATATAATTTTTACAAGGAGATAACTTTCCTATTTGCAAACATAAGGTATAAGATGCAAAAAAAATTTCAGATATATAGTTCGTATAAAGCATAAGAGATATATAGACGTCAATTGAAGCCAAATTGAAGGATTGTTCTGCAACGTGCGGGGAAGTGAACTGAGTTTTATTTTTTCTGACAACATGATGTTGAACTGAGGTTCTTTTTTTTGTTTTGGCAATGAGGTACAGAACTGAGTTGCCAGGTCAATCTTGTAAGACTTACATCTCTCTCGAAAATAGTTACACAGTGCAAGTACTCGTAGGGTCCAATTGCTAGCAAGAGCAGTATGGTTCGCAAAATCAGAATCAGAATTGGTCACTTGACTATGGAATCAGAATCGGTCATTTAAGTATGGAATTGGCTGAATCAGATCAGAAACTCGGATTCTTTTGACATAAGCATGGTTTAAAATACTTTTGATTCCTAAAAAATAGATATATAGAAGAAAAATAAATGAAGAAATGGAAATAAAAAAGTAGTGGCAGTCTAAATATGTCATTAACTCTTACAAGTGGCCCCTTCTCCCATTTGATATTTTTCGTTACTCCTGGTTCACTACAGACCAAATGTTTTATTCTATTTCCATAGTTAATGGACCATATACAGCAAGTCTATATATTTAAGATGTATAATTATGAGAACATATCGGTCTGGAATCAGATGGCTACGGCTCTTTTTTTTTTGTTTTTTTTCATCAAACGCAATTTGGAAATACGCCATATATATATATATAGGAGGGATCCACTTACAACATTTTACAACAATTCGGTTTTGTGATTTTTAAAATCCAAACAGTTGATCCAAATCATTCAAAAAAAAAATCTCTATATTAGAATGTACTTAGAGATGGTTTAATCAAATGAGGGCATGATCCTTATTTTTACTCAAAAAAAAAATGTACTTAGAAATCATTTTTTTGAATTTATTCACTATTTATTAGATATTTTACAAAACTATTATTTATTAAGACAAAACAAAATGAATGATCCCATGTTTTATCCCCATTAATCATTTTTTAGTGCCCTATAATAATTTTTTCTTCTTCCTTCAGCTGTATTTCGATTGTGGACCCGATATAGACAGTTTACTAAAAAATTTATTTTCGAATTTCGAATTATGAAAACTGTGCTGTGTAAATATGGACTGCTGCTTGAACATTTCGAATTGTATGAAAATATGATATTTGGACTTTGTGAGCCAAAGAGTATTATTAAAGTGTTGATCTGTTGACCATCTCCTAGTCCCAAGTTAAATACTCTCTTACTTTAAATACCTGCAAATGCAATACGCTTTGCATCTTACCAGAGCAAATTAAGAGCGAGAGAGCTAGAAAGAGATATTACAATAGAGCAAGATGACTGAGGCGATCGTCTCCGCTGTGGTAAAGAAGTTAGCAGACCTACTTGTAGACGAAGTCCGCTCCCTGCGCGGAGTCAAGAGCAAAGTGGCTGATGTGAAGGTTCAACTGGGTCAGATGCAGTGCTTTCTAAAGGATGCAGAATCCACGAAGAAGAGAGGTGATGAGAGGATCAAGGGATGGGTGCGTGATGTGAGGACTGTCGCATATGAGACCGAGGATGCGATCGACACATTCCTTGTTGAAGCCAACCGTCGGAGGCTCGGTTTCATCCAGAACAGGCTGTTAGCTCGTCGCGCTCTCGGTGAGAAGATTTCTGAGATCACTCTCAAAGCCTTCTCCAAACACAACCTAATTCTTTTAAACGCCGTGTGCTCCCTGATGTCGATAACGGTGAAGTTGTCGGTTTTGAGGCTGAAAAGGGAGATATAATCAATTTGTTGTTGAACGGGCCGACCGGCCAAAGCCGGTATGTGGTTTCCATTGTCGGATCTGGTGGTCTTGGTGTTGAAATTAACAGGGGTTGTTTGACAGATTAATATGATGAAATAGCTTTCTTATTGAATCACTTGTTTCTCACTCTTTTGTTACAAGCTTTATAGCCAGGAGGTATAACGGTCCTAAACTTATCTGTCCGTACATAATTGTAACGGTACAGTCCCAAAGCAAAAAAAGAAAAAATAAATTGAAGTTCCTGTACAGTGAGCTCTTTATTTTCTCTAAACTAGGCGATGATGGAAAACACCCTCACGGGTCTGAGCCTATGATTCTTTCCTTTTAATCTTTATTTCTCAACACTCCCCCTCAAGCTAGGATTATAGAGATCATATAATCCTAGCTTGCATGAAATATTTTCGAAAATCTTGGAGCTTAATCCCTTCGTGAGTATGTCCGCCAATTGATCTTCACTCTTGACAAATGGAGTTTCTATTTCTTTAGTTTGAATTTTTTCTCGAATGTAGTGGCAATCCACTTCAATATGCTTGGTTCGCTCGTGAAAGATTGGATTTGCTGCAATGTGTCTTGCCGCTTGATTGTCACAAAACATTTTCATCGGTTCTTCAATCTTGACATTCAAGTCGGTTAGCACTTGCTTAATCCACGTCAATTCACTTGCGGTTGATGCCATGGCACGATACTCTGCCTCGGCACTTGACCGCGCTACGACACTTTGCTTCTTGCTCTTCCATGTGACTAAATTTCCGCCTACAAATGTGCAAAAGCCGGTCGTCGATTTTCTATCGAAACTTCCGGCCCAATCTGCATCGGAATAGCCACATATTGCATTAGTGCCATTTTTTCTCATCCAAATTCCCTTTCCGGGAGAACCTTTTAGGTACCTTAATATTCTATCAATAGCATCTAAGTGAGGTGATCTCGGTGCATGCATAAACTTGCTAATTTGGCTTACGGCAAAGGAAAGATCCGGTCTAGTTACGGTTAAATAAATCAACTTTCCTACAAGCCTTTGAAATTGATTTATATCCCTCAATGGTTCACCATCTTCGGTATTGAGTTTTATATTTGTATCAATTGGTGTGATGGCCGGTTTACAACCTATTTTACCGGTTTCTTTGAGTAAATCAAGAACATATTTTCTTTGAGATATAAATAGCCCTTTTGACGAATGGGCAATTTCTATCCCAAGAAAATACTTTAATTTACCCAAGTCTTTTATCTCAAATTTTTGTCTTTTTACACCTTCAATTTCAATTTGGTTATCTCCGGTTATGATTATGTCATCGACATAAACTAAAACCACGGTGGTACCATTTTCATTGTGCCTAGTAAACAAAGATGAATCGGATAAACTCATCTTGAAATTACAAGATAATAAAAAATGATTAAGCTTGCCATACCATGCCCTTGAAGATTGTTTTAATCCATAGATCGATTTTTTTAACCTACAAACAAGGTTAGAAATCTTTTCCTTTTTGTGACCGGGAGGTAGTGACATATAGACTTCTTCCTCAAGGGTCCCTTGAAGGAATGCATTTTTTACGTCCATTTGGTGTAAAATCCAATTTTTATTAACCGCAATGGAAAAAAGAATTCTTACGGTATTCATTTTGGCCACGGGTGCAAATGTTTCGTGATAGTCAATACCTTGGGTTTGAGTATAACCTTTAGCCACTAACCTAGCTTTGTAACGTTCAATAGTGCCATCACTATTGTATTTAATTTTGTACACCCATTTACATCCAACCGGTTTTTTATTTTTTGGTAAATAACATAATTTCCAAGTTTGATTTTTTACTAAAGCATGTAGCTCTTCTTCCATTGCTTTGCACCATTTTGGATCCAATTTTGCTATTTCATAGTTGGTTGGTTCTTCCATTCTTGATAAAGAATTCAAGAATGCATAGTGATTATGAGAAATATTGTTATAAGAAACATAATTTTGTATGGGGTATTGTACCAAATATGTGACAAAATCCCTTAATCTCGTGGAGGGTTGAGTTTGTCGACTCGATCTTCTCAAGGATCTTTCTTCCTCTTGAGTTCCCTCATGATTTCCATTTTCTTCGGTCTCTTCCAATGATTGTTCATTTCCTTCAAGTCCTTGATTACCTATCTCAACATTATTTTCAAGAAGTACTTCTCTTCTTTCTAGATTAGTAACACAAGGTAAGACAAACTCGTTTGACAATAATTGATTTTCTTCCATCTTGTCATAAAAAGATTCATTCTCAAAAAATGTTACATCTCTTGAGATGTAAAGTTTTCTTGTTTTGGGATCATAGCACTTATATCCTTTCTTTTCGAGAGAGTAACCAAAAAAACATGTTTTTATTGAGGTGAAATCTAATTTATCTACTCTATTTTTATGAACAAAACAAGTGCACCCAAAAATTTTTAAATGATCAAGATTAGCCTTTTTTCTATATAATATTTCAAAAGGACTTTTAAAATCTAAAATGGCACTAGGTAACCTATTTATCAAATAGGTTGCGGTGAGAACGGCTTCCGACCAAAAAATCTTTGGAATATTATTTTGAAATAAAAGTGTTCTTGTCATCTCAAGGAGATGACGATTTTTCCTTTCGGAAATACCATTTTGTTGAGGGGTATATATGCAAGAAGTTTGATGAATGATACCTTTTTGTTTTACAAAATTTAGAAAATTTTGATTTACAAACTCGGTCCCATTATCCGTTCTAAAAGTTTTGATTTTTTTGTCAAATTGAGTTTCTACAAAATTTACAAATGTTTGAAAATGCGAGAAAACTTCACCTTTAGTTTTCATCAAATATATCCAAGTTGTTCTTGAAAAATCGTCAATAAATATAACATAATATCTAAAACCATTATAAGAGGTTATGGGAGCGGGTCCCCAAACATCGGAATGTACTAACTCAAAAATTCCATTACTCTTAGTATTTGAATTACAAAAAGGAAGTTTTGTATGCTTAGCAAGTTTACAAACTTCACATTCACTACAATTGATATTAGTAAAATTAAACAAGTGTTTAAGTATCTTGTCGGAAGGATGTCCCACCCGCTTGTGCCAAAGTTTACTTAAATCTTCATTTTTCCTAGTATTGAAAATAGTCTTGTTGCTATCCAAAAAATATAATCCATTTTCTAAAAAACCTTCACCAATCTTCTCCTTGGTGAATAGATCCTGAAAAATAACATTTTTATCTTTAAAAACAATCTCACAATTTAATTCCTTAGCAAGTTTGCTAATAGATAATAAATTCACAGAACAATTCTCAACATAAAAAACATCTTGAAGAAATTTTTTAGAAAGAATGCTAATCATGCCCCATCCTTTAATTTTAATTTTTTCATTGTTAGCAACCGTAAAATATTGTTCACCATTAATTGGACGATAATTTTTTAACAAGTTTTGATTTCCAGTCATGTGATCGGTGGCTCCGGAGTCAAGAACCCATCTGGTATAATTTTTAGGGGAATTTTTGGTTGAAAGACCTATAGTTAAACATTTATTTTTAAGGTCTACTTCATGAAATTGCTCTCTGGTTTTAATGTTTCCTGTGCAATTTCTAGATATTGATTTTGCTGGGCTGGTTCTGAATTTATAATTTAATTGAGTTTTAGATGAACCTTGGCCCGTTTTTTGGCCCAGCAGCGCAGCTAACATTGACTCAAGTCTGTCGAGTCGGTTAGTCTCGTTCCGACTTGATCCAGCCTCTTCAGTTGAGCCAACTCCTGCGCCGAACCCTATCTCCCTTACATTTCCACTCATCTCCTCCTTCGCTGAAATCAGCCCCTTTCTCTCCCCCTCTTTCGGATCTGAGTTTTTGAAAAAACTCTTCTTCTTCGCCGCTTCTGAGTTTCGGTCAAATTTCTTGGGTCGGAGGTGGGGATAGAGTACCCAACACTGATTTTGAGTGTGTCCGTCCCTCTTACAGTGTGAGCACTTATCAGCCTCCCCCTTACCTCTTCCTCTGTTGGCGTTGAGATTTTGAGCTGAGAAGGCATGAGCCTCCGACTTTGGGTTCAAGTCGGCGGTTTTCATTGCAACTCGCCTCGTTGCCTCTTGTCGGATGCGGGCTGTGACATCGTCAAATGTCAATTTTTCAGTGGAAAGGAGAATTTGAGCTCTAGCGGCTTCATAGCTAGAGTCGAGAGCTGCCAGAAATGTGTATATTTTGTCCATCTCCTCTCTTTCTTGAAGCACAGTCAGGTCAGTTGTTGGTGGTCTGTATAATTTGAGCTCTTCGTATTTGACTATTACATGCCCGATTAACTCGGGTATGTCTCTTGACTCTTGTGTGATTTTGGCTATTTCATTTTTGAGTTGGTATATTTGAGAATGACTTTTTTTATCGCTGTATTGCTTCTCGATTGCTTGCCACAGCTCAGCTGCTGTTTCGCAAGTCCAGAAAGAGGTAGATAACTGTGGTTCAATGGAATTGGTGATTAATGTCATTGCTTGACTATCAACCATATCCCATTCCTCTTGAGCATCAGTGCCTTCTTTGGGTTTCTTTTTGTTGCCATTGACATACCCGAGTAAGCCTTTTGCTTTGAGAGTGACTTTTGCTGCTTTGGCCCATGGTATGTAATTTTTTCCATTCAGAGGCACATTGGTTAATTTTTGGGATGAATTGAAATCGGCATAATGCCTTTGTATTGTGTTGGTTTGATTTTGAATATGAGAGGTTGGATCTGGTATTTCAGTTGCCATTTTGAATCGGGTATATCAAGTTTTGGTTGATTGGAGAATTATGCGGAAGCTTTCTTTGGATCAGAGGTGCTCTGATACCATGTTGAAATTAACAGGGGTTGTTTGACAGATTAATATGATGAAATAGCTTTCTTATTGAATCACTAGTTTCTCACTCTTTTGTTACAAGCTTTATAGCCAGGAGGTATAACGGTCCTAAACTTATCTGTCCGTACATAATTGTAACGGTACAGTCCCAAAGCAAAAAAAGAAAAAATAAATTGAAGTTCCTGTACAGTGAGCTCTTTATTTTCTCTAAACTAGGCGATGATGGAAAACACCCTCACGGGTCTGAGCCTATGATTCTTTTCTTTTAATCTTTATTTCTTAACACTTGGGAAGACCACTCTTGCTCAAAAGGTGTATAGTTGTCCAAATGTAAGGAATCATTTTGATTCTTGCATATGGATAACTGTCTCCCAAGATTTTAATCTCCTTGATGTATTAAAGAAAATACACCAGAAACTTACAAATGAGACAGAGTTGAAAGGGGAAAGCCAAGAAGATCAGATTGTATTTCTATTAGAAGAAGTCAACACATTGTTGAAAGAGAAGAAATACCTAATTGTGTTAGATGATGTGTGGACTGAGCATGTCTTTACCCAGCTCGAGATCGGCCTCGTCGACGTCGGGAACGGGAGCCGGGTGCTAATGACGACCCGTAACCTTAATGTAGCAAATTACGCAGATTCTAGAGGTGTGTATCGTCTTCGTTTGCTCAACGAAGAAGAAAGCTTGGTGCTTTTCCTAAAGAAGGCAATTCGAAGCAGCGATCCCTCACCGGAGTGTCCGGAAGAACTGAAGGATCTTGCTAGAAAGCTAGTTCAGAGATGCAATGGCTTGCCACTGGCTCTCACTGTGTTGGGTGGCCTCTTGTCAAGTAAACCTTGTACGCACAGAGAATGGTCTGGAGTGCTCCAGAGGTTGGATTGGCACGTCGTTGGCCGAGGAGAATGCATGAAAATTCTAGCCACCAGCTATGATGACTTACCGTACCTTCTCAAGTCATGCTTCCGGTATGTTCTCTCATAATTTTCAATTAAGGATTTATGTTTGTAAGAATTTGAAATCATGAAATCATAATATCTTCGTTAATAAGTCAATACTCTGACCATTTTTCAGAGACCGGTTCATGGTTTCTTCACTACAGCAAACCATTGCTTCAGCGGCCGGTATCAGCGACCGTGGAAAACGCCGGTCGCTGATTACCCAAAAAACCAAAAAAAAAAAAGAAATTAAATATTTCCGGCGACGAAACAGTCAGCGACCGGCGCCAACAGCTTTCAGCGACCACTTTTGCCCGGTCGCTGAAGATCTCGGTAAAAATGTCGCGCGAATCCTTCTCTCCCATTTTTCACTCGCGCGTTTTAGGTTAGATTAAAAAAAAAAAACAGCGACTCAGCCGAAGGCCGCCTCTGTGACCCGCTGTGACCCGAACTCCCCCGAACCCCGACCGATTCCGAACTCCGACTCCGACGTCGTTGAGAAGACGTCGATCTGTGGCCGACTCCGATCCCGAACTCCAAGCGGCGAATGCATTGATTAATTAGTTCTCGTAAGTATCTATTTGATTTTCGTTTTGCTCAATTCCAAAACAGTGGCGTTTTTGCTCCAATTTATTTGCTCATGCATTTTGGGGATTTTCGCACTTTGAAAACCCTTCCAAGGGTGCTGCTGGTACCTGGAAGACAAACTAACTATAATCTGATTAAAGCTTGAACTGGATATTTTTATATGAAGTTGCATCATTTAGTGCCTAACTCTTGGCTTTGACTTGTGCATTTTTGTTTAATACACCTGACTCTGACTCTCACTCTCACTCTCACTCGTGACTTGTGCTACCATGCAAAAAGAAATGAAAAGGAAAAAAAAGAAACCTATAATTTAAAAATTGACTGGTTCTGTTTCTTTCCACTCTTGGCTTTGACTTCATGGTATAAAAAAAAGAAATGAAAAGTGGGCTTGTATTATTATTATTTGAGAGCTTATAAAAATTGACTAATGACTAATACTGGTTCTGTTTCTTTGGTGAAGTCTGGTTTTGTTCAACAAATTGACTAATACTGATTAATTGGAAACACTTACTGATGGAAGAAGCAAGTGGAGCTCACAGTCACAGATCCTTGGTTTGACTAGAGAAATTGAAAAGATATATAACAAGTTGGCCACAAAGCGCATCTGTCAGATCATATGATTAGCCTATAATTAGACGGTACTGTTTCACTTGTTGATTTCCTTTTTATTTTCGGATTTCTGGTTCTTTAAATAATTACTTAGCTTATGAAGTTAGTCCAATCATTAAAAGAGTCTTTTTTAAAGAGACCAATAAAAATCTCTTATTTAGAATTGTCATCACTTTCAAATAATCTACTTTACTGTAATGAAATTCGTGAGACATGTTGAATATTTTAATATATTTTTTACATGTTTGCAATTTATTCTTTTGCATCTATGAAATTGGCATTGAAAGCAATTGCAAATAGTGATATGATACTTTTAGTTCTTTAATTCGTGAGAAATTGGCAATTGCAAATAGTGATATGAAATTGGCATTAAAAAAAATTAACAAAAACATATTTACTTTCTTCCATACATTGAAACAGATTGGTCACTCGCCAAAATCACCAAAACCAAATAAGCAAATTATGTTTTAGTTCTTTAATTATATGAAAAATTGAATAGATATCCAAACTCCTTGCTAATACTATGTATCAGTTTGTCTCATTCTATATACATATTTTGGTTTTAGGTTGTAGAAGAATATAGTTTAAGTTTGTGAGGAAAGAAGGAGAGGGGCAGGGGTCGATCTTCAAGGGAGTAATTGTTTGTAATCAGGCAAGTTTTCTCTCTTTCTTAATTATATTATGAAGGTTAATTATATTATTAATTATGTACTATAGTTTGTTAGTTATTAATTCTATGTTGGTTAATTATATTAGTAAACCGGAACATTTAGTATGCCTTTTAGATTTATACCCGTTCAAAATTAATCTGATAGAGATTAATTTTGAATAGTCCCCGTTTTGGGACTGCTCTTTGAATGCTTTGTCTCATCTAGGATGTGAAGAAATGTATGTGGGTCTAGTATTTAAGAAAAATTTGGTATCATTTTCCCTTGTTGTTCCTACGAGTACGTATTGAATTACATGTCCAAAATGATGTGTTTCTAACGCGTACTCGGGGAACTAAGGGGAAATGCTGCCGAATTTTTCTTAAATATTAGATTCACATACATTTCTTCACTACTGAGACATAGCATTCAAAGAGTGGGATAGGATTGTACACCGGCCCTGTGTAAGCCCCAAAAGAGTAATGAATATTTAATGACATTATTTCATTGAAGTGTCAAAATAGTAAGCAAGACATTACTTTAAGTTTATTTTTAATCTCGTGCGTATTTGGTTTTATTTAGAACTAATCAAGTCAAGGCAAGGCAAGAGAGCAGAAGAGAAGCATCATCTCTGGTACGTATGTTTAAATTCATAGTTTATGTAGTGTAGATGCCGCTTGTATGGCTGTATACAAGTCCTGTTGCATGGATGATGCAACAATTAATTGTGAATTTCTTCCATGACTTGCTTTAGAGGGTCCGTTATCAATTGATGATATCTGGAGGGTCTAAAGTATAGATCTGGACATTATCTTTGTTTATTCAAAATTAATAGAATTTGTTGTTCTTTTAAATTGAATGTACTAAGGTGTAGTTAGGATTTGAGTCATGTCACCAAAGTAATCAAGAATGTCATCTATTGATTGTTGTATTTAGGTCATGTTTATACAATATCTTAATTATAAATGTATGTCATGATTAGGAGAAATGGAGGGTGATCGTAGTTGGATGTACGGTCCTCGTTACGTGAACAAGCGAATGAATCCCACATTTGTTAAGGGTGTAGAGAGTTTTTTTGAATATGCATTCAGTATTCAAGAAAATATAACTAGTGGTGATCGCATTAAGTGTCCATGTGCCAAGTGTGGGTGTACTAGATGGTTGGATAAGGAAACTATCGGAAAACACCTGATGAAATCGGGGTTTCGACTTTTTTACGAGAAGTGGTTCATGCATGGTGAGGAATATAGCCAAGTGGAACAGAGCCAACCCGAACAGAGCCAACCCGAACAGAGCCAAACTGAGGTGGAGTCGCCAAATGCTATGGTGGACATGCTTCTTGATGCTGCAGGTCCGTCTTTTGAATGGACTGCGGACGAACCCCCGAATCAACAAGCTCAAGAGTTTTATAACATGATGAAAGCGGCAGATGAGCCGTTATGGGATGGTTGTGATAAGGAACATACTGTCCTTGCATGTGTTACCGAACTCCTTAGCATTAAAGCCGACTGCGGCATAACCAAGGAGGGATTCAATCGCATCATATCAGCCGTGAAGAAGTGGCTTCCGAAAGAGAACAGGTTGCCTCCAAATCAATATCAATGCAAGAAATTGGTGAAAGGGTTGGGATTAAGTCACGTGAAGATCCATGCTTGTCCGAATGATTGCATGTTATACTACGGTGATAATATTTCCAAAGAGAAGTGTGATGTCTGTGGACATAATCGTTTCAATATGGGGGGTCGGTCTTACAGTAATTGGCCGGGATTTCTAGTCGTTTATAACCTTCCTCCAGCTCTGGTGATGCGCGACAACAACATATTCCTGTCCCTGTTGATACCAGGGCCCAATAGTCCCACTAGAAGTATAGACATCTACCTGCAGCCTCTCGTGGATGAGCTGAATAAATTGTGGAAGGATGGATTGCTAGCCTACGATAAATTCAAGAAACAAAATTTCACCGTGAAGGCTGCCCTAATGGGGACTATTAGTGATTATCCGGCCCTAAGTATGCTCAGGATGGTCGACGAAGGGAAAACTAGGTTGTCATGTATGCATGGAAGACACAAAGGCTTTCCAACTTAAGGAGGGAGGCAAGACCTCATTTTTTGATAATCACAGAAGGATGCTGCCCTCTAATCATGAATTCCGATTTGAAAGAGATGCATTTAAGAAGGACACAATCGAGACTGACGGTCCTCCTCGACGCTTGAGTGGACAAGAATTGCTCGATCGAGTCTCTTCGTTTGAGCAAGTCACATTTGGCACAAAAAATAAGAAGAACATTCCTAGTTTTGGTGACACGCACAATTGGAAGAAGAGAAGTATATTTTGGGAGTTGCCATATTGGAAAGATCATCTGGTACGACACCACATAGATGTTATGCATCTAGAAATGAATTTCTTTAAAAATATATTCTTCACGTTACTCGATGTTAAAGGAAAGACAAAAGATAATGCAAAGGCTCGTCTCGATATGGCACAGCTATGTAATCGTCCGCACTTGGAGCTGACGGCCAATGATAAGGGCAACATAGTAAAGCCACACGCAACCTACTGCTTGGACAAAAAACAGAGACGTGAAGTTTGCGAATGGGTCAAGAATTTGAAGTTTCCCGATGGGTATGCCTCTAATCTGTCGAATATCGTGGATGTTGATGATGCTTCATTCAGTGGGATGAAAAGTCATGACTGTCATGTTTTTATGGAGCGGTTGTTACCGGTTGCATTTCGAGATTTCCTTCCTAACCCAATTTGGGAGGCATTAACAGAGGTTAGTAATTTTTTTAGAGATCTATGTGCAAAGGAATTGGACCCGGTTCATATTGAGAAGCTTGAGAGGAATATTATTGTCACAATGTGCAAGTTGGAGAAAATATTTCCGCCAGGCTTCTTTGACTCAATGGAACACCTAATTGTCCACATCGCTTACGAAGCACGAGTTTGTGGTCCCGTCTCATTTCGTTGGATGTATACATTTGAAAGGTTGACATTATATTATTCGTAGTATATTCATTTCGATGTTATATATCAAGTCCGATGTATTTCAATTTTCATTTCATGATATTGTAGATGCATAGGGCGTCTCAAGAGAAAGGTGACTAATAAGGCAAAAGTCGAGGGTTCCATCGTGGAGGCATATATCGTTGAAGAGATGACCAACTTTATGTCTTTATATTTTGAAAATGAGGTAGTTACACGGTTGAATCGCCCAGAGCGGTACGACGACGGCGGATTTGTCGAAAATGACACACGACTTCCTATGGTGAGTTACCCTGGACGTGCAACGGGTTCAATTTCCGTCAGAGATCTTACGGATGAAGAGTTAAATGCAGCACACTATTACATCATGATTAATTGTCGCGTCGAATTCGACCCTTTCATTGAGTGAGCATCTTTACCTATTCCAATTTGCGTTGTCTATTTGCATTGTTCATATTGTGACGCCAAATCGGCATGTTGCAGGCAATTCGACGCTGAAATTAGAGAAAAGAGGCCAGCAATAAGCGCATCAGGTCTTGATAGAACTCGTTCGAAAGAGTTTGGTATGTGGATGCGTAAGTTGGCGCTCAGTGGTAAAATTGCAGATTCAAGGATTGCTGAAATTGCGCGTGGGCCGGTCACACGATGAGTTCAGCGTTACAACATGTACGATGTGAACGGTTTTTGATTCCACATCGAGTCTTATGGTAAAAATAGGAAAACATCAAATTATGGTGTTTGTGTTAGAGGTGAGAATTGGGAAGGCTCATCAAATGACTACTACGGCATAATTGAAGAAATTATTCAATTGGAATATAGTGGCACGAACAACAGAGTGTTCTTGTTCAAGTGTCGTTGGTTCGACATACAAAGAGGGATGCGGGTAGATAAGGAGCATGGATTAGTAGAAATTAATCATAAAATGCTTCTTCAAAAAGACGAGCATTTTGTGTTTCCGTGCCAAACAGTGCAAGTGTATTACCTGCCTTATGCGTCAACGAAGCGAGAGAGACAAGAATGGTGGGTTACTATCAAGACAAAAGGGAAAAGAAAACCATTTATTTTGTTCGATGAAGCTACGTCTGTGGAAAACACTCAATATTTGACCGAGTTCTTTCAGGAAGATGGTCCGCCAGCCGAGTTTGTAGTGCGTGCTGCAGATGAACTGAATGACCCAAGTCTCTTCATTGATGGGGCTGTTACTGAGATTGTAACAGAACAAGAATTAAAAGACAGCAATCAAGAAAATAATAGCAAAAAAAGGAAAAAGAAAAGAAAACACCAATTGGGACATTAGGTTAATATCTTTCGTATTGCTTGTTTTTTATCATCTTTCAATTGACGTTTAGGTTAATGTCTTTATATTTACTTTGTTTGCGAATGTTCGCTTGAGTGCAACTTATTGATTTTATCATCTCAACTCTAGATATGGCACCGAGAAGAAAGGACAAAGGAAAGGCACCGGCGGGCGACGAGGAGGAGTCGAGTCAGAGGAATGTTCGCGGTGCAAATTCATATATTTCGCCGCCTCCAGATCCGAGTGTGCGACCAGTGCTTCGGTTAGGGGGTCACAGGTAATATTCTTTTTTGTGTATGTTGTAATTATACATTAATTGCAGTGATTGTAATAATTAATTTCTATTTGCAGGACTTTTGATGCAGGGCACCCAGAGCTGACGAAGCAGGTCGCAAAAATTATATCGCAGCTAGTACGCATAGCATATCCTGGACCGTACACCAGATACACGGATTTCCCTGATACCAACAAGGAAGTTATCAAGAAAGACTTTTTGGTAAGTAAAATTTTCTGAAACAAAACCTCTAATAATTACTTGTTTCCTTTTTTTAAGCTAACAAACTGAGTTATGCATTGCAGAAGCACTACCAGTTTCCACCGGAGGTACCAGACAGTATTGCATGGGATGTATTCCGCAGAATAGCTGACAAACGCCTACAGGATATGCTTAACAAGGCCAGGGAGGCAGCAACCAAGTCCTATGGAGAAGAATTGCTCGAGTGGAAGGAGCGTGGGGCTGCTCCTCGACCCCATGACTCCTGGATCAAGTCGGAGTTCTGGCCCGGACTCGTCGATCATTGGTGTAGTGATGCTTTTGCCCGTCGGAGCCAGCGGAATGCTTTAAATAGGGCCAATGCTGAAGGGTCAGGGGCCACAACGGGTTCTGTGAACATGCTTG
Organism: Carex littledalei; assembly: GCA_011114355.1. Lineage (NCBI taxonomy): Eukaryota > Viridiplantae > Streptophyta > Magnoliopsida > Poales > Cyperaceae > Carex > Carex littledalei. The sequence goes on from CM022082.1 coordinate 1,424,852, forward strand.
TTCACAAACAACGCTTCGTAAGATTATCTTCATTAAATTAATCTATTTTCATTCCAATTGAATCTAATCGTACTAACCTTAATAATTGTTTTTTAAATGAAATTGTCTTTCAAATTCTTAACAGGAGAAAGAAAAAGGGCGCGAACCTAGATGGTCCGATGAGCTGTTCCAGCCTACCCATACGAAGAAGACGGGAGAATATATTACCGGCAAGGCGAAAGAAGCACAGGTAATAATACTTTCGAATCGTTTTAAAAAATATCATGGTTCCTGTTGTATAACATTTTTGTTATATTTTACAAAATTTGCAGGAAAAATATGAGAGTGCTATGGTGCAGAAGTATGGAGAGGATAGAAACACATGGCCTGCATACGACGGCGACGTCTGGTACTCTACGGGAATATCTGATCAGAATGCCCACGGCGATAACTATGGTCTCGGTGCTTTAGGTAAAATAAAAAGTCACTTTAATTTTCAATTATTATTTTTAGTTGTGTAAGATAATACTAATTGTCTTATTTTTAATGTTTCAGGCAAGACGAGACGCATGTTTCGCTCCAGTGGGTCGAGCAGTCAGTCGCATTCTTCACAGTCATATTCTTCTATGCCGCCGGCTCCGCAGTTCACAGAAGAGCATATCGATATGATATCTACTCGGGTACTTGATAGGATGGAGGATCGGTTATCTGATAGGGATGATCGGTTACTTGATAGGATGGAGGATCGGTTATCTGATAGGGATGATCGGTTACTTCATAGGATGGAGGATCGGTTTATGTCCAGGATCACCGACCTTTTCAAAGCTTCTCAGGTACGAAATTCGATAATTCAGTCCAACTTCAATTGTGAACCCTGAATCTTAAATTCTAATTATCTAAACTATTGTTTTAACAATCTCACAGGGAGGTTCGGGCTCGCAGCATGCCTCGAGGCCCGCTCCTCAAGATGACGAGGATGATGACGAGGGGCAGGGGTCGGATGTTGGTGGTGATGGTACTAGTTAGGTTTAGATGTTTATGGTACTACTTAGGTTGTTTATGGTGACGGATTTTGATAGATGTTTATGGTACTTGACATTTCGACATTTATGTTTGTATTACATTACGATTATTATGTTTGATGAACTTTGTTTTAATGTTTATGTTTATTTGTATTACTTGATATTACGATATCTATGTTTATGTTGTATGTTGGTACGTGTCGTACCAAATATTAAATGGTGCAAATTTAAATAAAATAATAAAATATAAAAAAATTGACAGAAGAGTATCAGCGATCAAATTTAAGTATCAGCGACCGTAATTATTTGTCTCTGATAATTTATGTATCTGCGATTGTTTCGACTATCAGCGGCCATTTTTTAGTATCAGCGACCGTGAACTCGCAGAAGGTGTTTGCTGACGTCAGAAAAAAATAACAGCGACCAAAAAATATTGGTCGCAAAAAAAGTATCAGCGACCGGTGACGTATTATCAGCGACCGGTGACGTCATCAGAAGAGTATCAGCGACAATGCTTACAGCGACCGGGCTTTCAGCGACCAAATTAGACTTTCAGCGACCAGATTGACTTTCAGCGACCGGCGCCAATATTATCAGCGACCGGAAAACCGGTCGCTGATACCCCTTTTTGCTGTAGTGCTTACTATTCAGTCCTTGTTCTGTTTCTTATTTTTGGTCTTTTGTTTCTGTTCTTGGATCACTATTTGTAAATTCATTGATTTTTGAAGATTTGACCTCCATCTTTTATTTGAGAAAAAGTACTTCAGCCGTCCAAACTATAGATGAATCAAGCTGGTTGCATGTTTCAGGTACTTAGCTTGCTTCCCGGAGGACTACAAAATTACCGCGAAAACGCTTATGAATATGTGGATAGCTGAAGGCTTAATAGATGCCAAAAATAAATGGGAATTGGAGGATTATGCTGAAGATTATTTGGAGGAGCTTGTACAAAGGTACTGTTGTCATAAATATACGAAAATTACAATTGAATACCTCTGCTACTTGTAGTTTGGTTTATCAGTCTTTAATAAATATATGAATATTAAGTAGAATACCTTTCTAAACATTCAGTTTCTGATCTTCAAATGTCTATAAAACTCCTGGTACTTCTATTTTTGTATTGGAACTTGAAATCGTGTTATGAAATATATACATTTTTTTTTTCTGTTTTCTAACCCATTTCATTTGTAAAATTAAATTTGCATCCGACGCTCATCCAACTCAAATGACTCAAATTTGAGTTCGATGGGTTCCTCCACCATCCGATCCACTTTAAGATCAGTGCACCCTAGATAGGCACGGATCTTGAGATGAGTGCGCACTAATATTGAAGCAATGTGCACGGATCTTAATAGCAAATCGGACGGTAGAGGAACCTGTCGGATGCAACCCGTTCCCATAGCCGAATACCGCTCTAAACTCCTACTCCTGTAATTTTATTTTTGTATTGGAAATTGAAAGTGTGTTATGAGGTTTCATAACTTCTTTTTCCTATGTTAATTAACAATTCAGTTATACCATTTTTTATTAATTTTTAAAAGACTGAAACGGTTTGTTATAGAAAAAAATTCTATCATATAAAATGAGAGTATAAAAAGTTAATGATTATATACAGTTAATCTCTTAGTAACAAAAATATATCATTCAAACACATAAGAAATTATTTTGCCTCAAAATGAAAAAAAAACATAAATTTTAACACCCAACAATACTATATTATTTTATCAATTGTTGGAAAGAGCTAAAGTAAATGTGTTATTTGAAATCGATAGTTGGAAAGGTAAATTAAATGAGTTTCAAATTTGAAAGTTCAAACTTTATCACAACTCAGAGAGTCTAGAGGCATTAGGCAGCATTACCCCATACTTATTTTTTATTAATTAAATTAATGTGTAGATGGTAGTCCGTTACTTCACCTTGTATTCATAACAACTTTTTACAAGTAACCAAAACAGAGCTTTTGTTACACAATGTTCCATTAAACATAATAAAAATAGGATTCTTAATAAAGAATACTCTTTCCGTTATTAGCATATTTTAGCTGACTCTGTCATTCAAGTACTGTTAGCTGCAACTTTACTTGATTGACAATTTACAATGGTTACAAAGTGCTACTGATAGAACATCATTTTTTTTCTGTTTTTTAACCCATTTTTTTGTACTATTAAACATACAGATGTTTGGTTCAAGTTGTTGAGAGGTCTCCTGATGGTGCCATCGTGTCTATCCAAGTACACGATCTTTTGCGTGAAGTTGCATTGGGTGAAGCCACAGAAAATGATTTCCTTCTCATCTGGAAGAAAGAAAATGCAGAGGGGGATGTAAGCATGACACGACGAGTGGCATTTCACGAAAAGATGGATGAGGATCTGGATCTCAGAAGGATCAAAATGCCCAAACTTCGAACATTCATAAATTTCAAAGGAGGCAGTGTCATTGGTACAGGATTTCTGTTACTCAGAGTCTTGCAATTAGGAATGGTAAGAGACCTACCGACGGATTTGAAAAAAATGATCCACTTGAGATACTTGGGTTTGGAAGGAACTCAGGTATTTGTAATCCCATCATGGATTGGTCATTTGCAAAATCTCCAGACCTTGGATATAAGTCATACAGTGATCCAAGAGTTACCAGAAAGTTTCTGGAAAATCACTAGTTTGAGGCATGTTTGTTCCCCTGTTATTCATGGGATAGTGGGACCACCATCAACTGCAAATCTAGTTAACCTAAGAAGCCTTAGATGTTTCCTAATTCCAAAATCTTGGAAGAAAAGCATCCCTCACCTCCCTGGTGTTCGTGATTTGTATCTAAAATGTTATGACGAGAATGATGGCATGCTGATACATAACCTCATATCCAAGTTGAACAATCTCCTCTCTGTGAGATTTGATAACTTTTATCCTCCAAAAGGGATGATTGATTTCAGCGCCTCACCAAGTTGTCAAAATATACACACCATGTATCTCTGTGGGTACAAGCCTGAAGACCCTCCAACTGTTCACATTGCAGAAATGCCTATAAACTTAGCCAAGCTAAGACTAAGGTGCTTTGATTTGAATGACGATCCAATGCCGAAACTTGAGAAATTACGTGGTTTGAAGTGTCTGGTGCTGGACCAGATTAGAATGGAGGCGGATACCATAGTTTGCACGAATGGAGGTTTCCCTAGACTGCAAACTCTGACACTCCTTCGTGTCCTGAAAATGAAGGAATGGAAGGTCGAGTATGGAGCATTGCCCGTGCTCATGGACCTTCAAATTACATCCTGCAATGATTTACGTGCTCTTCCCGACCTACAGTTTGTGCCCACCCTACAGGAGCTGAGGATAGATGAAAACTTCAGGTCAAAAATTAAGAACAAGTCGGGGGAGGAATGGGACAAAGTCAAACATATACCTACCATTAATATTGGACCGGCCTGATGATTAATTGGGAGTCGAATTGCCGACTTGTCGTGGATAATTTTCTTATGTAGGTATAATTATTGTAGTTTCTGTTTGTTGATGTGATGTGATCGCGTCTGAGACAGTAATCTATTATGGTCTGGTTAGTATCCATTATTGTTGTGATGTCTATCAAATTTTTGTAAATTTCTGCAAATTTTGTTGTCTTTTTGCTGATGGAATAGAGACCAGGATTTCTATTTTTTTTATTAGTAATAGCAAGGATTTGATACCTCCTGACTTAGATTAATAGGTAATGAATATGTTTATCCTCTATTTTAGGTTGGGGTTGACCTTCCTTTTAACAAGTTATATACCACTTCGGTGCATAAATCTGTGATCTCTTTTTTCTTTGAAACTTTATTGGGAACTCTGTCCGACATATTACTACACATAATTAATGTATCAAATTTTTTTTTTTTGATTGAAAACCCGTAGGTATGCATTGAATTTAAGAGTTACCATTACAATATTCTTACAGGAAAAAAAGTACTGAAAGGAAATATTAACTAGTCCGCTACTTTAAAAACTAGAACTTAGGAAAGAAAAGCTACCATTGATTAAAAGTAAACTAAAAAAGTGAAGACTAAGCTAATCAGATTCTTGCAAAAGGCAAATCCCGTGTGTTGTACCAGTAGCTTCTGTGCTGAGCTTTTAGGGATGTTCTATCCTGAATCTGTCCCTATCAATTTCTGTGTGCAAGTTTGCTTGTTGTGCTATGTTTGCCGGTACCGACCCTGAACATGCATAGCCCGAGGTCCTTGCCCAATTTGCCAGCCAGTGGGGTTGTGATAGCATCTTCCGATTGACATGTCTAAGGGTGGCTCTGCCCATCATGGTACGATAAAGTTGCGCTCCTTCTGCCACCACTTCAGCTGCTTGCCAAGATGGTAGGTCTAGGAAATTACCTTGTAGTATTGAGCTTACCAATACACTAGTGGAAAAACACAAATCAGGATCGGGTATATTCGCACATCAGGATCGGACCTACAGCCGATCCTGTTCCAGCCGATACAAGTAGTCGATCTCAACTGTATCGGTTAAACAACCGATCCAGATAGACACAATCTGGATCGGATAATTAATAACAGACCGATCCCGATTAATAGGTATCGGGATCGGTTTTATTAATTACCCGATCCTAACCAGATAGAATCTGCATCGGTTATTTATTCCAACCGATCCCGACTTGTTAGTATTTGCATCGGTTAGAACTACAACCGATTGTGAAATGTAAGTATCAGGATCGGTTTTTTATCAACTGATCCTATATTTATTATCTGGGCAAATTAATTAAACAATTGGATCGGTTGTTAACTAACCGATGCTATAATTGGATCGGTGTAATTATTAAAAACCGATTCAGATAACTAGCAGGTTCGGTTTATTTATACAAACCGATCCAGAAGGTTATTATCACGATCGGTTTTTTATTAATAACCGATTCGGATAGTTAGCTGAATCGGTTAGTAAATTAATAACCGATACTGATTTGTTACCGTGTTTTAAAAAAATTTATTTTATATTTGGCCAGCTTCCAGTATATTTTGCTGGCCTATATAGGATATCACATGCATCAGGAATTATCACAAGAGACCTATCATATATGCATCAGGAATCACCACAAATCGATACACATCCTAAATTATTAGAAAAGTATCACATCCTAAATTATTAAGCTCCTAAATCGATACACCATCTCTTAGAATTATTAAGCTCCTAAATTATTACAAATTATCACATCCTAAATTGTTTTACTTTTTTGAATGATTACCTCCTTTAAGAAAAAGTTACACCACGAGTTGCGAATCTCGTCCATTCTGTAAACCGGGTACTTAGTGGGAAAGTCCTGCATTTTTTAAATGATATAAGAGCACAATTAAATATGTACTTAATTATATTTGAAGCAACTGCTTACTTTTGGAAAATATATAAATGTATATATACCTTCATTTTCGGAAAATCACGGATGAAGCGATGTATTATGTCGTGCATGAACATCATGACATAATATCCACATTCCCAACGTCCATTTTGTTGTGGGCACTACATTACACATCAAGAGAGTTAAAAAAATTAAACATTTTTTGCACATATAGATTTTGACCAATTTTAATTTGCAGCTAGGTCCCTATAATCATATCATAACCAAATTTCACCATTTTTTACATCTAAGTCCCTCGTTTAACATCACCAACTTAGCAATTTACAAACAATAAGAGAAGTTTAAAAATAAGTACTTACCCTGCAATAATTAATCTTCAAATTAGAGCCTTTTCCAATTCCTCCAATCATCTGGTCCAATTGGTAGGGCCTGTTGAAAAAAATACTACCAATTCTAAGAAAAATATTAATGGAAATCTATAGATTTGACAAATAAAAGTTTGAAAAGCATACATTTTGAGCGCATCGATGATCTTCGGGTGATGTGGAACCGATTTCTTACCAACGGTCTTACCGGAACAATAAACACTGAGAGAATTGAACACGTATACCTCACTCTCGCTTGGCATAAGCACGACCAAGAGCCAATGTGTTCTGCAAATTAGGTTTTGTATCATCTCACATTCTATAATTTATACGAAATGAGAGAAACTTAATAAAATTAGAATGTATATATAGCACTAACAACTGATGATACGGTATGAATATCAATTTCTTCCTCCGGTTTTCTCTCAGTGAATCCTTTATGTATTTCTCGACGAATTCTTTTGATTGGGCATCACTGTCCAACAAGTATTCATTTGTTTTCATGGGGTCCATGAAACCAACACGCTCATCTTCTCGATGTTCCTCCTTGTTGTATTTTTGCAGATACCTGCAAAAAAAGGCATACATGTGATCTCGATTTTTTCATTTTGGATTAAAAGTACTACATTCTACCATTATTACGAATGTTAACTCACATCATGAAGATCTGAATAATCGGTCCGTTGAGCCACTCCTCTGGTTTAACCAACGTCAAAAAATCATCTGCATTGACTACCAGGGGTTCTTCATGATGGAAAAGGTCAGGTGGCTGGTTGACGTGAAATGCTTTGTTAGGTTGGCTCAAGAACCGATCACGCAGAAGGGTATAAGACTGTGGAAAACGGAAAAAAATCGATACCACCAAACATGTTTGCGCCAGTTTGTACCACATCCCCACCAGTACGAACATTGGGTGGTTCCTGCAATTAAGATAATACTAGCAACTAAAACTCTACCATATAGATACAAATTTATAACTATAAGAAGTTGTAATAATAATATGCATTTTTTACCTGATCAATGGATATCAGGTCCATCGGCCATGCGGTGGAGCTGCCAACGGCTGAGATGATGGTTGGCATGTCTTCATGTGGTACAGGTAGAGAGGTGTTTTCTTCACCCGGGACCACTTCATCCACCATTACCCTTGCATGGTCAGGTGGTAGAGGCCTCGTGTGAATTTTCTCTCCAGGATTTACTGGAACATTAATTGTCCCCGAAGCCACTTCAACCTTCTTCCCATCTCGATGCATGAGAAGTCTGCATACTCGTTGCGACGGCTGTACATGCTACAAAAATTCATTCGAAGGAATAATATGTATAAAACTAAAGCATGTACGTAATAGAATTATTTTTTTATTTGAATGGAAAAATATGTATTTATTTGCATTACCTCCATCGGGAAAAAGAGGGAAGTCCGTGGTCCAACTGACTGGCAGCTGCTCTGAACGGCTGTTGGGCTGTAAGCGGCTGTTGGGCTTTCCGCGAGTATTCCTCGGCCCATCAATGTTGCCATCTGCTCCGCTAACATTACCTTCATTTTCTCCTCCATATATGCCTTTATTCTCGCCTCTGCAACTTCTACTCTCACCGCCACTTCTCTCTCTATCCGCTGTTCAATGTCCGCGCCAGACCCAGAAAGCACGTGTCTCCTCCTTTTTCCGCTTCCCTGATATGCCTTTTTAATACCCACCAGAGCTCCAAGGCCTCTCACCCTCCCAGCATGTTCCGGATTCGGCAGAGATTTTCCTAGAACATCGTCGTAACGATCGACGGGCAACAAGCCTTTGTTGAAAGCCTCCTGTTGTTCTTCCTGAAATGACAATGGCAACCTGTTATCACATAATAAATTAGAGTTGAATTTCAAGGAATGAAAATATCTAAATCCTCACAATAGTCTTGACGATTGCTTCTGTGTCCGGGTTAGGATGAAGAAGTTCCTCGCCATCGGCTGACTGCTTCGTGTGTCCTAGTGTCCACGAGACATGCCTATACTGAACAGACATATCAAGAAACTGCTCCTGTGACAGTATAGTAGTTGACCCCTGGGTAGACGGATCACTACTTACTGCTTTATCGTTTGCAATTTTCTTGAATGCTTCTTTGAGCCTATTCTGGAATTTCTCACCGCTGTACCCTCTGGATCCCAGGTAATGTTTATACTTGTTCTTGGACTGATTCTCCTTCCCCTTATTGCTTTTATTCTGCAATTTACCCAAAGAAACAATTACGAGTTATGAAAATCGTTGAACAATTAAACAATTAGGTTCATTGAACGTTTATAGTTAAAAAAAGTGACCTTGAATTCATCCGACCGGCGGGACTCGACAAAGGCATCCCAAGCTTCTTGTGTGATCGAGAGCTTCTTAAGGTCGGGCGTCGTACCTGCGTTGACGTGCTTAGTCAGAGCTACTCTGTACTTTCCTTGCATGGTTTGTGGTGGTTGTAGTAGAGATTGAAGGGCTAGGGTGGCGGAGAGAAGAAGAGAAAAGAAGAAGAGAGGAAGAGTCGGTTCGCAGGGGGCGAAGAGGCGCCGAAAACGTCTCGGACGATTATAAAACGTCTTACAACGATTTCTTCTGGACATTTGAAGATGAAAATTTTGGTTTTGAATTTTGATTTTAACATTAAATCGTCAGGACGTTTTACAAATCGTCTAGGACGTTTTTGTACTTTTTGTAGTAATTAAAAAGCTACAATGGCAATCTGAGAATTTAATTAAATCGTCCAGACGTTTTGACAATCGTCCGGGACGTTTTAGAATGTTTTGTACCTGCGTTGACGTGCTTAGTCAGAGCTACTCTGAACTTTCGGTGCATTTCTGCCATTTTTTGTATTATCTTCTTCTTCAAATATTGATCATCACCATCAATATTCCAGTCCATCTGCCAAAGAAACAGAAATTAATCAAGGTTTACGTGAGTTAAATTCAACTTTGCTAGCTTGTGAGCTTAGGACCATGTTATTTACCTGGATTTGGTTCCATATCTTTTCCTTCACGTCGTCTTCTACCTGAGACCACTCTAGGCACGTTATAGGAACGTTCCTTCTTACCAATATCCCAAGGTGCGAGGGGTATTTAGTGGTTTGCCTATTAATAATAGGCCTCCCAAATGCATCAAATTCAACATGCTTGCCGGTCTGATTAACGACGGTAGCAAGTTGGGAAGGCCCTCTTACTCGCTTCTCACCCGAGGCGCGCTCGCTACCGCCACCACTAGCCTCACCAGCACCACTAGGCATGATAGGAGCAGCTCGATGACCAGCACCACTAGCCTCACCAGCACCACTAGCCTCACCAGCACCACTAGCCATCTGAACGGTTAGATAGAGAATAAAAAAACAACCAATTTAGAGTGAAAATTTGATTTATTTGGATTTTTCTGCTATTTTTAGTGAATTTTCAAAACTGGAGCAGCATGTGTATTCGTGCTGTTTTTTCAAAACTGGAGCAACATGTGAATTTTCTAAACTTGGGGAAGCATATTACTTTGAACAATGTAAACCTTGATCCCAATATAACTTTGAACAATACAACTTTGAACAATATAAACTATGAAAACCAAGTCCGGTACCAGCAACAGCAACACAGTGAAATTAGTGCGAAATTAGTCCAGTTAAATTAGTTAAAAGGTACCAGTTAAAAGGTGAACTCAAGGTACCAGTTAAATTAGTCCGGTACCAGAGGTGAACTCAAGGTACCAGTTAAAGGTACCAGTTGACAGGTGTTTGAGCATTTACCCGAAATTAGTGCGAAATTAGTCCGAGAGAGATGGAAGCACCACCGATAGCACCGGCACTGGAGGTGCCGGGGAGAGAATGAGCGGCGAGAGAGGCGGCGGAGAGGCGGCGGCGTGAGCACCGTAAGAATACGAGAGAGGCGGTGTTAGCACCGAGAGAGGCGGTGTTAGCACCGAGAGAGGCGGAGTGCACCGAGGGAGGCGGAGTGCGCCCGAGAGAGAGAGATTAGCGAGAGAGAGAGGGATCAGTGAGCTCAGATCGAGTTTTGAAAATGAATTCAGGAGACCAATTTTCGCTAAGTAGCCAGAGAGGCGCCAAATTAAATCACCGCGAAAATATATCATCATGATCGGTTTTTTGTTAAAAAACCGATCCTGCGTACTGTGATCAAGTTCGGTTAACTTAATAACCGATCCTGATGCATACATATTTAATCCAGTACTTTGAAAAACTAAATCACTGTTTACATAATTTCAATGGATTTATGTAATGCATCAAATATACATTCACATAATTTATATTTACATGATTAGCATCACATTTGTATAATTCAAAATTTACTAAATAACACAATAATTTACTAAACAACACAATAATAACACAAAAAAGTCTAAATATTTATGACACCTTGCATGCAACCCCCATAGTCAAGTAATTATAATGCCTCCTGGACAAAAATTAATAAACTCATTAAGTCAGGAACATTGAAGTTTTTTTTCAAGTCGGAAAAGATTAAAAAAGTCTAGATATGACATACCAATAAAACATTGAATATCAAATTTATTCAATCCATTCTCCTTCATTATGATCGTTGCGCATGTGACTTGTTTCATTATCCACGACAGTTGGTAAAGATGCCATGACAGTGGAAAAAGGAGGTATATCATCAAAATGATCGTACGCTTCTTCGTCGTCTACATTATCAATCCCGACAATACGTCTTTTCCCGGAGAGGACAACATGTCTTAAACGATCGGCCGGATCAGTTATGTAGAACACTTGTGTGGCTTGTCTTGCAAGTATAAATGGATCATCCTTGTATCCAACCTTATTGAAATCCACCAAAATGAAACCATCGTTGTCAACTTTAACGCCCTTACGGTTGTCGACCCATTTACACTGAAATATCGGGATCTTAAATTTTCTGTAATCTATCTCCCAAATTTCTTCGATAAACCCGTAATACGACATCGAGGCATGCGATGGTCCGGCACCTTTAGCTCCTGAAAAATCACTCGACACGGCTACCACAGTCACTCCGCTGTTTTGCACGGTACTCTTCAAATCTTGACTTCTTGTGTAAAATGTATACCCGTTGATGTCAAATCCTTGGAAGGTTTTCACGACATGGACTGGACCGAGAGCCAACATTTTGACAACTTCTTTAATGTTTTCTCCCTCCGGAGCTTTCATGACTCTACGTGTAAACCATCCTTCGAACTTTTCATTGTGTTCTCCAATCAACCACTTATCGGATTTCCTAGGATTCTGTTGACGCAAGAAAGTCATGTGCTCGTCCAAATAAGGATGAACGTCGGTGAGGTGCTGCAAAACATGTAAATGTGCTAGGGTCATCGTTGTATGTAAGGGCACGATTAATTTCGATCCCAAGGTGCCTACCCCGTGAAGTCTTCCGCCGTGCCGCGGTTTAGGGATGCCGATGGCTTTTAAATCATCCAGATAATTAGTACAATACTCAATCACCTCTTCGGCAGCATATGCTCTTACAATGCTGCCCTCAGGACGATATCGGTTCCTCACATATCCCTTTAACAATCCCATGTATCTCTCAAACGGATACATGTACCGCAAGAAAACAGGCCCACACATCTTAATTTCTCTAACTAGATGAACAATTAAATGAACCATTATATCAAAAAAAGACGGCGGAAAATACATTTCAAGGTGACAGAGAGTGACGACAACCTCCTTCTGCAAAGCATCTAACGTATCAGGATCATTTACTTTGCAACAAATGGCGTTGAAGAAAAAACAAAGCTTTGTGATCGTCTGTCTAACGCACGGTGGCAATATGCCCCGAATTGCAACAGGAAGAAGCTGTGTCAGTAAAACATGACAGTCGTGGGACTTCATACCTATCAATTTTAATCCCTCCAGTGAAACCAGGTTCTTAAAATTTGAAGAATATCCAGATGGTACTTTTACACCGTGAAGGCATTCACATAAACTTGTTTTTTCTTTTTTTGACAACGTATGCATGGCGGGTTTTAGGTATGTGCAAAGTTTACCCTTTTCTCTTTCCTTCTCTGCTGGTTGTAGATCCAGCCGTATGTTCAAGAATTGCATGTCTTTTCGGGCATTGATACCGTCCTTAGTCTTTCCCGGAATATTCAACAATGTTCCAACCATGTTATCACACACATTTTTAACCACGTGCATCACATCGAGACAGTGTCGAACCTCTAAATGCTCCCAGTATGGCAAATCCCAGAATATTGATCTCTTCTTCCATGTAATTTTCGGAGACCCTTTCTTTCTCACCGCCATTTTTTTCCATTTCCCAAACTGATTTTCAATATCCTTTACTCTCGAATAAACTTGTTGGCCGGTCAATGGATAATTTACTGTGACATTCTCGGTCTTTCCATTGAATGCTTTCTTTCTCTTTCGGTGTGCGTGGTTGGCAGGAAGAAATCTACGATGACCCATGTACACATTTTTCGAGGAATGTGGTAGCCACATATCGACTGTATCATCCATGCAAATAGGGCACGCTTTTTCCCCTTTAACACTATAACCCGACAAATTACCATAGGCCGGAAAATCATTAATGGTGCAGAAAATCATGGCCCGTAAAGTGAATTTCTCCTTGGTATATGCATCAAATATCTCCACTCCGGGATGCCATAACTTGCTTAAATCCTCAATCAACGGCGCTAGATACACATCTATGTCGTTTCCGGGCTGTTTGGGTCCTGATATCAGCAAGGTCAGCATGATGTATTTGCGTTTCATACATAACCACGGCGGAAGATTATAAATGCACAAAAGAACCGGCCAACTGCTATGCTTACTGCTCATGCTACTGTGCGGATTCACTCCATCTGCACTCAGCCCGAGCTTTAGGTTTCTTGGGTCACCGCCAAATTCGGGAAATCTTCTGTCAATATTTCTCCACTGAGGAGAATCAGCGGGGTGCCGTAATTTTCCGTCCCTTTTCCGGTTATCGGCATGCCAACGCAATAATTTCGCATCTTTGGCATTTGAGAACAAACGTTTGAATCTCGGTATCACGGGGAGGTACCATAGTACTTTTGCCGGAGGTCCTTTATCCGGTTTATCACTCCCCATTTTATCGCTGGTTAGATGCTTTCTACTATAACGTGATGCACCACATTTTGGACACTCGTGGAAATCTTCGTACTCATTTCGATATAATATACAATCATTTGGACACGCGTGTATTCTCTGAACTTCCAAATCCACTGGACACAACATTTTCTTCGCTTCGTAAACATTATATGGTATCTCGTTTCCGTCCGGAAGCATTTCTTTCAATGTTTGTAATAACGCAGTAAAACTTTTATCACTCCAACCGTTTGATGCTTTAAGGTTATACAATTTTAATACACCTTTCAATTTTGAAAATTTAGAACAACCGGGATACAATTCCTTATTAGAATCTTCGTACAAATTCTCAAATACAGAGTACTGCTTATCATTATCAAAATCCTCTTCTAAATCACGTAACATTTGATCAACATTCTCAGTTTCATCTACCACCGCATCATCGGTCCCATCGTGTGGTCCATCACCACTTCCGTCACTCCCACCAGTATGGTATTCCTGATGCTCACTACCTATATCGGTTTCCAAACTCTCGCCATGCCATATCCAACGCTTATATTGTTGCTTGAATCCACGTCGGATTAAATGGTTCCTCACTTGGTTGGGATTGGAAAATTTATTCATATTGTTACAATCACGACAAGGACACGACATCAGCCCAGTCCCATTCTTCGCCGTATCTTCCGTAGCAACTTTCATAAATTCATCAACACCGGCCATATATTCATTGGATATACGTGATGTTCCGTACATCCAACTGCGGTCCATCTGCAATTATAAGAAAAAACAATTAAGCACAAGGGAATATATGGTACTTTAAATGTTCACACTAGGGCTTACATGGGGCCGGTTACCATCCTATCCCACTCTTTGAATACTTTGTCTTAGTAGTGACCACTTGTTAGTCGTGTTTTAGTATTTAAGGGAATTTCGGCAGCATTTCCCCTTAGTTCCCCAAATATTCGGGGAACTAAGAGGAAATGCTGCCGAAATTCGCTTAAATACTAAAACACGACTAACAAGTGGTCACATCCTAATTGAGACAAAGTATTCAAAGAGCAGTCCCAAAACGGGGACTATTCAAAATTAATCCCTAATGGATTAATTTTGAACGGGTTTTGTGACCTAAAGGCATTATTCATTGGGTTGTGGCTCGTAAGACAATACTCTAGCTAGATACCTAATGGTGGAAATACCTTTAATTAACTATATATACTATTATCAAAATACATGATCAAGTTTCATTCACAAAGCCAAACACGAGGTTCATGTTGCACTTACAATTTTTTTCGACGCCGAATCGAGTGAGATGAAGATCGTTGCACCAGATTCCTCAATAATAGCCAATCTACAAAAATAATGAGAATTGAGTTGAGCTTTTGAAGCAAAATACACCACATGAGCCCTAATATAAAAACAAATTTACCATTCTTGAGTCTCATCAATCCAAGTTAATTTGATTGATATGTGCTTGTAGAACGAGAATTATAGATCAAATATAAAACGTACACTTGAATTTCCTAATTTCTTGATTCTCTATGGGATTGTGCCTAAAATTAGTTAGCATTGTAAATTAAAAATGAAGGAATCGGGTTTCTATTACCTCAATCAACCATCAACCGAGATAGATCAACAAATGAGGAAGAGAAACAATTGTTTCGGGTAGAGAGAGTTCAGAGAACGAAAACACCTCAAAGAGGGCAGAGACAGATCGCGCACTGGAAAGGGAGCAAATTAAAAGACCTCGTATTGCGGAAAGGGAGAAGAAATTAACAAGGTATCTGGATCGGTTAAGTTATAATACCGATCCTGATAATCATCAGCACCGGTTAATTTGTTAGCCGATCCTGATAATCACCAGCATCGGTTTGTTATTAACCGATCTTGATGAGTATCAAGAATGTGGTGATATATTCTGCCATAAAACGTCCCAACGTTTTGTAAAACGTTGAAAACGTTTTAGTTTAACTTAGGTCAAAAATTCAAATTTCTGTGAGAATTCTTAAAACGTCTGAGACGATTAAAAAACGTCTCAGAACGTTTCCTCTGGTTAAATGCTTGATAAATAACTTGATGATTTCTTCAGTCCAAGTGCTCTAAATTGCAATTCCAATTGTCTTGAACATGCATATCATCACAAATATAACCATACGAAAGATAATCAATTTAGGATTAAACATGCAATCATATACCTAACAAAGTTCAAGTCAAATAATAAAAGTGCAATCATACAACATAGAAATAATAAAAGTTCATGCAACACAAATAACATAGCATAGAAATCACTTAGCAAATTCTAATTGTAAAAGTTCATAGAGATTTAAATTTCGGGATCATCGTCATCATCTCCTTCGTCACCCTCTTCATCATCTTCATCATCATCATCTTCGGAAGGTATGTGAGGGGCACTAGTGGACGCACCACTAGAAGCACCATATTGCTTCACAAAGCGCCGAGCGAGTTCCGAAGTGGTGAGATCAATATCATAAATTGCTTCGGCGTTTTTGCGACCTTGAATATGGATTTTGCGTGATCTTGACTTCAAGATTTTAAGATCGTTGTTGATCGCGGTAAATTGGTTGTTATTGGCTATTTGGTATTCTTGCATGTGTTCAACAATCCAAGCCAATTGATTTTCCGCTCCTTCAGGAAGTTCATCTTGAGCCATTGGTGGTACTATTGGTGGTTGTTCAGGTTGAGCCGGCGATTCTTCTTCATCCGGATCCCAATATTGGTTAGGTAGAGCATTTGGAGCATTTATCCAATCATTGATAGGTCTGATGTCAGGTTTTATCATTGGTAAACCCGAACCCGATACACTTTTGACCCAACCATGTTTGGGTAGAATATCAAGCAAATGATTAGGCTCATTTTGAATGAGATGACTTGGGACGGTTATGCCATGTAGGCGAATCATGCGATGAATTAAATGGCCATAGGGGAGATTGGCAACAGAGCTAGAATAGCAAGCAATCATGTGACGAAGAATGATAAAAGGGATGTTGAACTGTTTTTCATCCATGGAGATGAGGTGCCTCAAATAGTACATTGGACCTCTTTCAATGTTAGATTTGATCGTTGCTTTGGGTATGAGAATATTGTTAACGAAAAGAAATAGCAAACGATGTAAAGAGGGAAGAGATGAGGCATAGAGGGATTTAACGCCAAAGTTACGGCGAGCAAACCAGGTTTTGTAACCATCGGATGATTCTAAAGCAAGTTCGGGCCAATTCCGAAGAAGATAGGCTTTTTCACCTTCATTGACTAACCCAAGCCAATTGGCGACATTGTCCAAAGAGAGAATGATTTCTCGGCCACAAACATAGGACTTGACAAGAAATGGGTCTTCGGAGAAAGTGAGATTGCAATAAAAGGTTTTGGTAATCATCTCACTATAGGGTTCATCACACGTGATCAAATTTTCCCAAGGCCAATGACGGATAAACCCGATAATTTTGTCATCCTCGGGAGATGAGAAGGTAACCGAGGCCTTGTTGAAATAATAACAATTCGATAATTTTCGATCCGAAAATTGACCCGTGAAATTGGTGTGAGCAATTGGATTTCTAAATAAATAGGTGTTGGATCGATAAATATTGGTATCCTGTTCAATCTCAGTGGCACTAGATTGACCCGCATCGTTGCGAGACCTCTTCTTTCGAAGGATATTCAATTTGGAGAGTTTTGGTGCCATTGATAGAAGAGAGAAATTGAAAATTACCGATTGAATATTGAAGTACAAATCCGTGAAGAGAACGACTCAAGAAGTGCAATGATGAAGACGGATCGTCGATTGAACGGTCGGATTGCCGGATTTGAAAAGGTGGCGAGATTTAGGGTTTTGGTGGAGAGAGAGAAGGAGGGAGAAAACCTTGATTTTAAGAGGAGAAATGGAAGGAGGGTTGAGAGGAGAGGAGAAATCACTTTAAAATAAGTGATTTGGTGGTTTGTGGTGGTTGTAGTAGAGATTGAAGGGCTAGGGTGGCGGAGAGAAGAAGAGAAAAGAAGAAGAGAAAAGAAGAAGAGAGGAAGAGTCGGTTCGCAGGGGTCGAAGAGGCGCCGAAAACGTCTCGGACGATTATAAAACGTCTCACAACGATTTCTTCTGGACATTTGAAGATGAAAATTTTGGTTTTGAATTTTGATTTTAACATTAAATCGTCAGGACGTTTTTCAAATCGTCTAGGACGTTTTTTAAATCACTCTGAAAATTAAAAAAAAGACTTTATATTATTAAATATTAATGACACGAATCTCAAAGCACGAATCTTGAAAATACAAAAAGACTTTATAACCGATATTGACACGAATCTCAAAGCACAATTAATACTAGACTCGTCTGAGAGTAAATCTGGACCGTCCCTTTCCATTGTCTTGAGACAAGAGCCTCATGTGATACGGATCCCAAAAATATCGGGTAGATGGATATTAAATGCAAAACTAATCTCAGGATCGGTTAATTATGGTGCACCGATCCCGATACTATCCCGATCGGTCTTTTATTTGAAACCGACGCCGGTAGTGCACACACAGGATCGGTGTATTAGTAATAACCGATCCTGATACGTAAAGGTGGCACGTAAAATGAGGCGCCTTCCCCTCTTCCCCTCTTCCCCTCTTCACACTCAAACCTTTCAACTTCAATTCAAAAATCTGTCATTTTCTCTCCTTCAACACTCGCCATTTCTTGCAGTAGGTTTTCATTGATCACTTTTTCAAGGTTTTAATGTCCTTCCTTTCTTTGATCACTTTGTTTTCATTATTTTTTACGTTGTACGTGTATTTTCTCGTATTAGAAATGCCTCCTCGCCGTCGGTTCATAACCAGCAAGGGCGATGACTTTGCACAGTACTTCACCAAGCGAGAGTTGAAGGAGTTCTTTTACAGTGATGACCCGGCCTTGGCACTCCTAGCTGACTGCATTCTCGATTCAAATCCTTACCTCGATCCGGATAGTGACGGTGATGAGGACAGTGAGGGTGAAGAAGTTGAGCTCGAGGTGAATGCTCTTCCAACCTTTGCTGAGATGGTGGAGTGCTTCGAGTGCCTCTTCTTGGCCAAGGAGGATGCCGTGCTCCGTTGTGAGACATGTCGCAACACATTCCATCCGGAATGTGTTGGCGAGGAGGAGAAGAACAAGGACCTCCGACTTGTCGAATGGAGTTGCCCAACATGCATCGACGGCCCTCTTGAAGACTAAGTTTATTTTTTTTTGCAACTAATTAAGTTTATTTTGAGATCTATATGATCTAACTTCTTATATATATATGTGGTATGAATTTGTTAATTTACTTCTTTTGGATATGAACTTGTCATTTTGAGATCTATATGATCTAACTAAGCAAGTTACCTTATTATATATTGATATTATGGTTGTTTTTATTTATGGTTGTGTGATGCTTGATTAAATTATGATTTGTTTGGCATATTTGTTTTAATTGCATATTTGTATGTCATGTGTGAATAATGGGTGTCAATCACAAATGAGTTGCTTGAATAATTGGTGTGGATAAGAAATTATATGATTTTCAATATACATATATATCTATATCTGCCTGAAAAGGAAAAAAAAAATGGCAGAAAGACATTCATCAGGATCGGTTTTTTACGTTTTCACCGATCCTGGAAACCATGAAGATCGGTTATTCTTAAACACTGATCGTGATAATCATCGGAATCGGTGCTATTAAAACACCGATCCTGAATGGCTTATCTGCAACTTTTTGATTTTTTTAAAGCAAAAAACGATTATTTCTTCAAATTTTTATTTTTTCTGCTTACTATATGGATTTATATTGAAAATGCCAAATCTGGACAAATTGGCGCTCATTTCTTTCACCAAATTTAGGTCTGGAAGAGGGGACAAGGGGGTCTACACAAGTCGGTGGTTCTTCTCTGCTGTTTCCATCAGAGTTTACTGAACTTAATATGAAAAAAAAAATTTAATAAATTATATTTCATGTTCAAGAGTTGAATGAAGGATAAGGACCTTAAAAAAAAAGCAAGAGTCCGATGAAAAGTTCGAAAAATCATATGTTTCTTATATGGAATCGAAAAAATTTGAATCTTATTCTATGGAATCAAAAAATTCATATGTTTCTTCTATTCTTAAAATTTTTTACAGGATCGGTTATCTATTTAGCCGATTTTGAATGTTAACTGTCAGCATCGGTTAATAAAAAAAACCGTTCAGGATACTTGACAATCAAGATCGGTGTGTTTTTTACCGATCTTGTTTATGAGCTGGATCGGTGTATAGGTAAACCGATCCTGATACACATTATCTACATCGGTTAAACCTGTAACCGATGTTAATACTTAACAATCACGAGCGGTTATCGTATTTGCCCGATCCCAAAGGTATTAGCGTCAGTGTTTTATTTTAACCGATCCTGATGAGGCGATACTGTTTGCACATTTTCCACTAGTGATACCTTGCAATCCGAGCAGACCAGCACACGGCTTTCCGATCGTGCAATTATTTCCCGGTTGATATATCCCAGTACCTGCAATAAAGCCGTTGCTTCCGCTTGTAGTGGGTCGGAGCATATGCCATGTGCCGTGTGCACATACTGAATTTTCCCCAACTCATCGAAGAGTACAAAAGCTGTACCAGTTTGCTTGGAACTGTCCCAAGATGCATCTAGCAGAATTACCATAGAGCCCCTGGGTACGAATACAGGTTCAGTAACTTCTCTTGTAGGGGGTGAGGGGCTTATCAGGTGAGTATGTGTTAAAGCCCGAGCTTGTGCCAGTATTGCATGTGGTGTGGTGTTTTTTTCTTTAAAAATTTTCTCATTCCTTGCCTTCCATATGCACCAGAGTATATTAGTAAAGGCCGGTATTTGAGTTTTATCCAAGACCCGAAACACAGTGACCAGAGCATAGAAGGCAAAATCGGCCGTTCCGGATCGGAATCGGACGGTACCGATCTGATTTTAGGCCGATTTACCCGGTTATTGAAGATTTCGTCAAATTTCAGCCGTTCCGTCATAATTCCGGTCAAATTTCGGCCGTTCCGGTCACATTTCAGCCAAATTTCGTCCGTTTCGGACCGATTCCACCGAAACGGCCGAAACGCTAATTAACCAAACTCAAAAAAAAAATTTTGCGGTGTCTGTGATTCGAACTCGGGTCCTCCAGGATAGCTGCCAAACACAACTCCACTACACCAAACAATCTTTCTTGTATAAAACTACAACTCACTTCTATATATCCATTTCAACTCATTTCTATATATCCATTTCAACTTATTTCTATATATCCATTTAGTTGTAATGCTTGTATTATATTTTATTAGTAGATTATTTGATTGTAATAATTTTTCTAAATTTTTTTCTATTTTTTTAGTGTAAAACAAGCTTTTGCCAAAAAGTCCGATTTTCCGATCCGATTCGGCCGATCCCGACCGATTTTTCCGATCCGGATCAGGATCGGTCGATGCCGATCCCGATACCGATACCGATTTTTCCTTCTATGGACCAGAGTGCTTGCAAAATTCATTGGTAGACAATCAACCCTCAAAGCAAATGGTGATATGAACCATGTTACCTTCGACAGTGGGCAAAAAAACAGAACATGCATTATTGTTTCGTCTTCCTGCCCACATAGCGTGCAGGTTGGGTTGAGGGTTCGGATTCTGCGATGGAGCACCTGAGCCGTTGCAATTCCCTCATGTATAGCTCGCCAAACAAAAATCAGTACCCTCGGCACCATGCCTTTCCACTGCCACATTGTCTTCCACAATTCGGTTTGGTTGACATCAAACTGAATCGTTCGTTGTCTCCTCTCTACCCGCACCCGGTAACCCTCCTTGACCGTATACCGACCATTGTCAGCAGGGGTCCATATCAGTCTGTCCTTTAGGAGTGCATTCTGCCTTGGGGGGCGCACCGATGCCCGGATTGTTTGGACCATCTGTTGTCCCAGTAATTGCACCATTTCTTCTTCTTTCCATGTCTCGTGGTGGTGGTAAAAAAGATTGGCCACCGTTGTATCCCTTTGTCTATTGGTTGTAATTCTCTGTACTTCCCATCCGTCAAACCACGGTTGGTTAACGACTCTGATATCATTTCCATCCCCGACTTCCCACCTTACCGAGTCTTTAAAGAAATCTTTGAGTCGCTGCATCTCCTTCCAGGTTTTACTTGCTCCAGTATATCTCTGTATTCCCCAAAACCCTCCTCTTGGAAAATACTTTGCTCTCATAATCTCAACCCAAATTTTATCCTGGTTTGCTGCCACCTGCCATGTGAGCTTTAGCATCAAGGCCTCATTAAAAACCAACACGTTACGTATCCCCAATCCGCCTTCCTGAACCGGTCTGCATACTTTATCCCATGAAATAAGCGACATGTAGCGGTTTTGCCCCAATTTGCCCCATAAAAATTTTCTCATTACCTTATTGATCTCATCCACAGTAGCCCTTGAGAGGGTTGCTATGCTCATGAAATAAACCGGTAACGACATAATTACGGCTTTAATCAGGGTAACTCGCCCCGCATGTGAGAGTTGGTTGGCCTTCCAACCCGCCAACCTCTTGTAAATTTTTTCTAGTAGCAATTCGTTGTTTGGATCACGGCCGGTCTGCGGTGCACTTACTATCACCCCCAAGTACTTTTCCTTTTCTTCGGCCATTTGTGCTCCCAGCAACCTTCGGATTTGTTCACAGCAGGTTTCATCACAAGCTTTACTAAACCAGATTTTGGACTTAGCAGGATTGATGGCTAGGCCCGATTTTTGTGCAAAGGCATCCACTATTTCTCGAAACACTTGTACTTCACTTTGATCAGCTTTGCCCATTAACATCAAATCATCCGCATAGAGCGCATGTGTCAGTTTAGGTGCTGTTGAGGCCAATTTTATTCCCACAATCCTTCCCTTGTGCACCGCATCATTTATCTGTTTGGAAAGGCATTCCATTGCCAGGATAAATAAATATGGTGATAATGGACAGCCTTGCCTCAATCCTCTCTTTGGTTTGATAAACCCACTCCCTGATCCATTAATCAGAATAGTGGTTCTACTGGCTCTCATGCAGGCTTGTACTATTGAAATGATTTTGGAGGGAATTCTTACCATGTTCATTGCTGCCCCCAGAAAATCCCACTGTACCGTATCGAACGCCTTACTGACATCTGCCTTTAGCAAAAATGCCTCTTCCTTATATTGCGAGCTATTAAAAGAATGCATCACCTCTTTTACAAGGAGTACATTGTCAGCAATATTCCTCCCTTTAAGGAAAGCTGTTTGCTGTTTAGAGATTATATTTCGCATGTAAGGTTGAAGGCGATTTGCTATGATCTTCATAAATAGTCGGTAAATGGTGTTACCGATGGTAAGCGGGCGGTAATCTTTCGGGCTTTGTGGTTCGTCCATCTTTGGTAGCAATATGACATGGCTGGCTAGCCACTGTTCCGGAATTTGTTCAGACCGAAAGGCTAGTTGGATTGCTGCCGTGATATCTCTCCCAAAAAGGACCCAATTTTGCTGCAAAAATCGTGCCGTGATACCGTCCGGCCCCGGCGCTTTGTCAGGCCCCATACTGCATAGGGTACTTTTGATCTCCTCAAATGTCGGCACAGCAATAAGGGCAGAATGGCCTTGTAGAGGGATTTTCTGATCGTCCGGAAACTCTAGCTCGGCCAAATACCGGTTTGGGTCTCGAGTTTGCTGATATGGAGGTGAGCCGTACAGCTCTTTGAAATAATCAACAAACGCTCTCCGGATGTCCGTTTCAGTTGTTAATATTGTACCATCGGCCGTGATGATATGGGAAATGTGGTTTGCTCGTCTTCGCTGCGTGGCCATTGCATGGAAGAAAGAAGTGTTTCGATCCCCTTCGCATAGCCATTGAATTCGAGCCCTCTGTTTCCAATAGGTTTCTAAGTCTCCCTCTGCCTTCTCATATTCGGCCAGTAGGTGTTCCTCAGCCCCAGGTACCTGTTGGCTTGGATGAATGGTCTGCACTTCAAGGATCTGTTGCTGCAAAAACTTAATTCGGTTTTGTGGTAGTTGCTGTCCTTTGGCCCAATTCGTAATGTGCTTCTTTAACAGGCCTATTCTTTCCTCCCAGGAGTAACCCTCCGTTTGGCTCCAGCCAAGTTCACACATGTCCTTAAAACCCTCTATATTTTGCCACCAATTTTCCACTCTGAACCTCTTTGGATTGAAAGGTTTATTTTTAATGCGCACAATGATTGGGCAGTGATCGCTATGAAGTCGGGGCATGTGGTTTACCACCGCATGTGGGTGCGCTTGTATCCACTGTACTGTAGCAACCGCCCTATCAAGTCTCTCATGGATGGCAATAGAGGAGTTCGGTTTGTTTGTCCATGTGTAGGCCGGCCCCCTAAAACCCAAGTCCACTAAACCGGCCTCAAACAGAAATTTTCGAAAGGATCTGTTATGTGAGTTCATTGCCGGGTTACCACCAAATTTCTCATGATCGCCTGCAATCGCATTGAAGTCGCCGACAACTCAAGTCGACTCTTCCGTACTCAGAATTTGTTTTATCTCCTCCCAAATTCTTGAATTTCCCACATGGGATGGGTCCCCATATACACAAACCAGGGTCCATGTGTAACCTCCATGTTCATGTATTCGCGCATGTATTTTGAACCTATCTTGCGACACAACCATCAACTTAGTTTGAGCATCCCAAAGTAACCAAAGTCCCCCAGACCGGCCCCGAGCCGGCACGAGAGAATTATTTTGCAAAGGAAGTAAATGAACTAATTTTTTGGATTTTTGAGTAGATCTTTTGGTTTCAGAAATGAAGGCGATATTCGCCCTCGTTGCCCGGAGGATGTTAGCTAGGAATCGTTGCTTCCGTGGTCCCCCGGCTCCACGGCAATTCCATGACATTATGGTACTCATTGGTGCTGCGGAGGCTGAGCCGAGCTCCCCTCCAAGGTCCTCTTCTTAGTTGCGCTGCCCTCCAACGCGACACCCGAGGTTTGGGCGCCTAGAAATTCATGGCTGCTAGTGCATAGTTGTAACAGCCCCTGTGACTGCACTCCTTGTTGTACCTCTGTAACCGGCTTTGGCCTTTTTAGTGGCCCATTTCGTAGTTCACTGCCTCTTTGTGCTCTAAACATTCTGGAGCGGTCGGTGGAAGTTTCCGTGGCTGAGCCTGTGAAAAAGGCTTCCCCATCAGTTGTTATGTTCGGATCTTGCACTGGATGGGTGCCCTCTCCTTGATTTTGTCTGAAGGCTGGAGTAGCTGTGTGTGTAGACTGGGGAAAGGTTGGGTTCGGCCCATTATTTGTTGCATGATGTTGGTTGGCATGCTGAGCCCCTGCCAATGGCACCATTGCCGAGTTATTTATCCAAGCACCTCCTTGTGCCCGAATCGGCTGCTGCATGTGTGGCAGGTCCCGAAAGCGCGGATCGATTCTGAGTCGTTCCAACCTCAATTTTTCTGCACATCCCATTGTTTCATGCCCAATTCTTGAACAAAAAAGGCAAATTCTTGGCAGCTTCTCATATGTGATATAGATTGGAATTGTACCTAATTCTGGATGATCGACTCGTACCGTGTCTCGCAGCTTGGCATCAACTTGTATCAGCAATTTAATCTTATAAATCTTGTGTCCTCCCGCAAATAGTTCCAACGGTTCGGATATAGGCGTGCCCAACTCTTGTGCCAGAAAGAGTAACCCCTCTTTTGATATGGTGGCCGGCGGTACCCTATGCCACTGTGTCCAAACTTCAGCTGTGTCAACCTGTGGTTCTTCAATATCCAAGGGGCCTTGAACCGGTTTAAGGATTACGGCATCCATTCTATAGGTCCATATGCCTCTCTGTAACACTCTCGCTAAATCTTCGGTATTTGTGAACTGCACTAGGAACATGTTTCGTGTTAGAATTGATATTTCGGTGTCCGGATGGGCACCCCACGCTTTCATCATGGTAGCAGAGAAAAGGTGATCCATTACGGTCTTGTCAGTTACAATTCGTGCAAGGACGCAGAGATTCCAGTTTCGGTTTGCAAGCCCGACTTGTGGGAGCCGGACTGATTGGGACGGCTCGCCTCCAGCACTTAGTGCCGCAAATTGTTCAACGATTTGTTCATCAGTGAGTTCCATTTGAGGTTGAGATGTGTTTTGAGAGAAATGGCAGGTGTTGGCTGATGGGTGAAAAGTATTGTGAGATGGAGGGCCTGTTAATGTATGGTGTGGGGTTGGAGTTCTGTGTGTTTTTGTTATAGCCGAAAAACACTGCTTAATGGGTTGTAGGAAGTTTGATAGAGAGGATATGGCTTTGGGCTTGTTAATGAGCTTTTTTGTGTCCTGACCAGTTAGGCTATGGTTTGGAGTTAATGTTGGGCTTTCCAGCAAGGCCTCATTTTCAATTTCGCATCTGCCTGCATCTGTCAGCCCCCTATTCTGAGCCCCTTGCGCATTCTTATAGCCTAAATCATCTCTCATTTGTTCTTCTTTCCTGTTTTGCTTTTCCCCAAGCTGATCTGGCATGTCTGTATCCCTTCCTTTTTTATGTAAAGTCTGCAGTCCACCTCTGAGTCCCTTCCAGTTTTGTACTTCCCTGAGCTCTGGTCCCATTTTGGAGAGCATTGCTTCTGCTTTAGGTTCGGCCATGCTGTGTACTGTACCTTGGGTCTCCCTTTTTGTGTTAAATGTCTCAAAAGTTTGGGATAGTTTTAATATCAAAACCTGCCCCACAGTGACATTTATGGTTGCTAAATAATTTTGTTTCTGTGGCTCAGTCTGCCCTGGAGGTTCTTTTACTTTCTCTGGCTGTGTGGGCCAACTCCCTTTCACTATAATGGTATAGTTGCCAACCTTTACCGCTGCATTTTCCCTGTAGGTGGTCAGTGGTTTCCATTTTCTCTCAACACTTTGTCCTTCGGCTTTGTAATCCTGGGTGTGCACTCGGTGTAGCATGGTCAGTAGTTGTGTGGCATTCAACTTTTGGTGTACAGAGCTTTGAACACTCGGTTCATGGTTATCCGTTGGGTTTGATTCTGAGGATGGTTCTGGCGATGATGGTTGTGCTCTGTTAGCGGTGGTGATTCTGTCATGAAACTGCAATAACGAGCGGCGTATGAAGTACTCGTTATCCTGCGCGTTTGGACCGTAGCGCTCCCCACTGTCTTCGGGCGGGGGGAGGTCTGGAGCCAGTGGAAGTTCCCCAATGTATTCCCATGCTATGACTGTGATAAAACATTCTTTCCATTGGCATCCATATGGTAGTGCCGTAGAGTATGGGATCCGTCTCGGGTCGATAACCCGTACCCACAAGCAGAGATTCATGTGATTGGTGCCCTGGATGTTTTCTTCATCCGTTTTTTCTATATCCCCGAACTGTGCTACTAACTGTTGTATGAAAAATGGATGCCAGAATTCTTCAGGAAAGTTGGTCACCTTGATCCGTACCCTATACGGTTTGACCTGAAATCTTGCGTCCCAGTCGGTATTCCATTCTGCCAATCTCCATCCATGTTGTGATCCCCATATATTTCCTTCTTCAATCACCAGATATCGGTTTAGAGCGCTGGGGAGCTGGATTCGGAACGCGGTTGGGCTAGTACGCCAGTAGGGGAAGCTGTCGATGGTGCCTCCAAATGTCGCAGCGAGAAAGCGCTGGACCTCCCTGATAGATCCCCCGTAAGTTCTCGTGTTACCTTCTGCCATAACCTTGATAGAGCCCTCAAGGGCTTCGATGCGCTCGTGGTAGATGTCGTTTTGTTGGAAGTACACACACCCCCGTAATTTTTGTTGAGTGCAGAGAGGGAAGTCCCTAGTCATTGTAAGCGGTGCGAACCAGATTGGTGCTCGAAAATTCTTAATAGGAGGCAGGTAAGGTCGAGACCGAGAGAGGTGAAGATGCTGCTCAAAGGTGATGGTAATTGCAAAGAAGCCTGGTGGGTAACTCAAAAGGTAGTAATCAAAACGAACATTAATTGCTGTTGAAAAATGGCAAGAGTGCGAAAAGCTTATCTATGTTGCTAGCCTGTGATGGCACGACTATCTGATTTAACATTCATGACTATCTGCTTTTACATTCATGAGGGGTGGGTGAGAAGTAGGTGGAGGGGTGTATTAAATTGGTTTCCTCGGAGCGAGCAGTGGCTAGAGAGGATATAGTCTGTGGTTGGATGTGCAAAATGGAGAGGCGATCTTCTTCTTAGGTCACGTCTGCGCCACCCTGAACTATCGCCATTTTTCCCTCATGTATCAAATTTAAGCTTGCGGAAATGGAGGCTACTATGATATTATTATTATTATTATTATATTTTTGGACGGATATACTGACAGTTTAATTTATATTTTTTATATTTAATATGACATATTTGATATGTAAGTATTAGTAATTTTTATTATTTTTAGATTTATATTTTATTAATTTTTTTAAATAGTAAAAAAATTTCGAAAAATAATAAAATATGGCATTCTACAAGATTTTAATATGAAAGTTTTATATATTAAGCGGCTTGAATCAACTGTTTGGATTACAAAAGTATGATTTAGATTACAAAATTATATTTTCTTTCTTTTTAAAATATTTTTTTATCAATACTAATATTTTGATTAATTGTTTTTATAAATTCTAATAATTTAATGTCTAATAATTAACATATAAAAAAATTTGAAAAATGAAATTGTATAAGTATAATAAATTAAAATTGTCTCCTTCATTAGCCAAGTAAATAAATTTTATTGATATTAAATTAATGGAATTAAAAGAATTAAATTAAGTAATTTTATATCATAGTAATTTCTATGATATTCAGATGTAAGTATAAAAACAAGTACAATTTATCTGACGTTGAGCACTAATTAATGCATTCAACATGTAAGTTCATATATTTTCATCTTATAAAAAAGACACAAAAGTAAAATTATTTTTCGATGTGTACATGGAGGACTGGAGCAATTGATGTATATTATTATATGTGAACAATTTCAAAAGTAACGGGAACGTATAACAAATTTTACTGAATCAATTTGCTTTATTTAGCTCAAATTGTTGTTTAGTGATCTCCATTTTTTTTTCTCCTCCACTCAACCATCATATTTAAAGTTTAATAACTAGATATCTTATCATTTTTTAGATGTTCATCAGTAACATAGAATCAAGAACTCAAATATAAAAATTAAATGAGTAGATGTGGCCAATATCATGTTCTCTATGCAAACATGCAACAAATTATGTCATTTTTTTTCTTATTTAGTTTTGATAAATAGGGATCAAGAACTTGTTCAAATCCATTGATGAGCATAATTTACGAATAATTGTTTCATATATTTTCTTCTTATAAAAAAGACACAAAAGTAAAATTATTTTTCTCTGTGTACATGGAGGCTTGGAGCAATTGATGTATATTATTTTACGTGAACAATTTAATAAATGATGCATGCTATGTCTATGTAGGGTGGATTTATGAAAACCAAGAAAAATAAATTGCCTAACAGTAAGCATGGTATATTGAAAAGTATAAGCATAATTAAACAGAGATCATGATACTGGCAAATTTATGGACCGAATCAAGACAATACTAACAATTGAACTTACATGACTGATGTTACCATTCAGATATATATATATATATATATATATATATATAGAGTAGAACTAGGGTGCTCCTAAGCTCACCAAGCCCTTCGTGAGCGCGGCTCTAAAACCTATCAGATTGACTTCAAACGACATTTCCAAACCGTTAGATGTTCAATCTATATCAAAATCTACTTGGAGACCAAATTTTACATTTTTTGGAATTTTTTTACTATTTATTAAGATGGTTTGAAAATCGCTGTTTTTATTAAAATTCTGCACCATTGAAAAACAGCGATTTTCAAACCATCTTAATAAATAGTAAAAAAATTCCAAAAAATGTAAAATTTGGTCTCCAAGTAGATTTTGATATAGATTGAACATCTAACGGTTTAGAAATGTCGTTTGAAGTCAATTTGATAGGTTTTAGAGCCGCGCTCACGGAAGGGCTTGGTGAGCTTAGGAGCACCCTAGTTCTACTCTATATATATATATATATATATATATATATATATATTGTTGTAGAAAGTACGTACGACAGTCAAGAGATCAAACTTATAGAAGCAATCTTTGTACGTATATAGCCACAATAAAGGCACTGGTTTGCACAAGTATGAATAACAAAATTTACAAACATAGCATTTTAAAATTCACAAAAACAGCATTCCAACAAACAAAATTACGAAAATAGTAGTATCCAAACAGAATTTACGTAAACAGCATTCCAACAAACAAAATTACGAAAATAATAGCATTCTTGCAAACAAAATTAAGTAATTAACAAAGATGAGGGTTAAAATGCACCATTGGTTTTGTGCACCATTCCGGCAAGCTTACATTTTTGTCTAAGTTAATTAGTGTGGCACATATAAAGCCACTTAGAGGGAATAGTGCCGGCTGATGGTCAGTTTTTCGAATTCAAGTTATGAAGGAAACCAGGGTTTATGTAAGTCAACTTCCGGTAACTGCAATGCAACTGGGATTCATACAGCAGAGCACAAGACATAAGTTGTATGAGAAAGAACTTATGAGTGCACTTCAAATTGGATGTAGATGTATAAACTCGGATCCGAAATTGAGACCCGATATTGAACAGGTGGTTGCTTGGCTTGATGAAGTTGGAGTGGATGAGTAGTTTTGTTAATTTTAATTATTTAGATGTTGTAGTATTGTTAATGAATAATGAATAGTTGAAAAATGCCAACCATTAAAATAAGGTTTGATGTCCTCCAACCAGAGTCTAAAGCTTTAGATACAAATACAAAGTATAGGATCATCTGGGCCTAAGCGGATCCAATGGGCCGTGGCGCTGAGGGATTTTGAATTCAAGGGCTTGGTCCACCTAGACCGTCAGTATGACAGGTTATGTGGTGTAGCTCAAGACTTTGAAACAAGTCTATCTAAATCAGTTTGTATTCGAGTCCAGCTCAAATTTTCTCTCTGCCGCTGCAATGTGGAGTCCTTCTTGTCAGGTGACTGGTTTTCGGCTCCAGATTGCACCAACAGGGATTATTTTATTGATTTTGTTAGTGTTCTCCAAATTGCACCCTTATTAAACTCCAGATATTGATAAATTCATAATAAATAAACCGTTTGAAGATCTTTTGAGTTCTATATATCAAAATTCATGGTTTTTTATGTAGAATATTACCATGAATTTCATTTCACTAAAATCACTGCCCAATGTTTATGAATTTCAAGAAATTATGGTTTAAAGCATTTATCAACCAATTTTGAAAAGAATTAATGGTGTAAATTAATGGTGAAAGTATACATAATGATCTCCACAATGATGCATTGAAACTTGAACTGTATAGGAGCTTTTGAAGCTCAGTGCGTAAATAATATATACAAAAGTTCACCAATATAGGAACAGATGTGCCCAGCACTTCCTTTTTAAATTTAACTTTCTCTAAACACTTGCAAGGTAAACAATATGACAGGTACCCTTTTTTTTCCAATGGACAGAGCAACTGGAATCAGCATGTAAAATTTGTCTAGATGCACGAATATATTATGAAAGCCCATTTTGTATTTCTCCTTCCAGTGTCATCTTATGAAAGGCCTACAAACATGTCCAAAGGAAATAGAAAACATTAGAGAGTAAAATAAGATAAGTTGCAACAACCTTACCTTGAATGGCCAGGAGAGCAGTATGAGCAGCTTTGATCTGGGCCTCCCTTTTGGTTGTTGCACCTGCACCAATGGGGTGAGAATCTGCTGCGATCCGGGTACTGTGAACAGTACCCTGCAATCCCTGCTTTTCCAAATCCAGCTGTCGAATTGTTTCGAGATGCGTGCACAGAAAAACCAGCTGTTTTGAGATGCGTGCACTAAAAAGTTGGACGGCTGGATTTGAAAAAGCAGGGATTGCAGGGTTACTGTGCTCAATATTCGGATCGCAGCAGATCTCAATCCGCACCAATGTACTGAATATCGCCTGTCTCCACAGTACAAAAAAAGGGAGCAGAGCTCCCTCTCTGTCTGGTACAACTACAAACATAAGATTGAATGGCATAGTTCATTTTTGTGCATATTCTTGAAGCATGTTTTTGCACAGACTTGTTTCATGCGGTAATGCCAACAGCAATTATTATTTTTTTTTTATCCAGATAACCACCTTATTTTATCTCTTTCTTCTTCTATTACATTACCTCAAAATTTTACCAAGGTTTTGATTTCCGTACTTGCTATTTTGTTAATCAAAACCAAGATAGTAGATAAGACCAAATGTTTATCAGCATGGAAAAATAACACCCCGACTGTTTTTGTCTATTTGCATCAAACACAAAAAATATTAAACCAAGTTTCAGTTATGCATAATAAATAATAAATAATAAATAAATAAACCCACAAAAATTTTAGACTCCTCTGTCAAATCTCCTAGTGGCTAGTTCACATAAACATGGATCCATCCCCTTAAAACTTCTGGTTGTCAGAGAAACTCAAAGAGGTAGGAGATGAATAAATTAATTAGTTGGACCGATTTAGTAACAATAATTACAAAATTTAATTGACCGATTTTGCATTTAAATTTTCTTATGATATTCTCTACCATCATGGTGATTGATTTCTTATATCAGAATTAAAATAAACCACTGATTTGATACAATGACAAAATACCAAAGTACACAACAAATTCTTTGCAAGTTAATTGTAGCTATTAACAATATTAATTACTACATATCAAATTTATAAAATCAGATATACTATACGTGAAAAACACCATAGTAAAATTTATTTTTCATTTTGTTCTTTTTAGTAAATTAAATATACATCAAGTTTAAACTTGTTTACATGATAAAAAGGGTCATAACTCAATAAGGTCTGATGAAAGCACATGCATGCATGATACTCCGTCTGTTAGTTAAGTAATTTCCTATTCTTCTTTAATTAGGTACACATGACTACATGAGGAGCTTGGTGCAGATATTGGATCTGAACTCGATTAAATCAACGAAATTAAACAAATGAATTCGGTAGACCTCGAGATCCACTGAATTAATTAAACAAAATAAAATGAATACACCTCGGATCCGCGTGCCTAGAGATGACTTGCAATGTACTCGAAATATTCCCACCATGTGAATGCATGTTTGGTTTCTTATTTGCACCTCGGACCTCATCCTGCTCTGCACGCGTGTTGCATAGAAAGAAGGGATATAGGTTATTTTGCATCTTTCTAATAAAACATTGTCGGCAAACTAATGAACTTCATACAATTGAAGAGGAACGCATGATTCCTTCTCTTCAAAATCGTGAGACCCCACAGCACAGTAGAGGACTGAGGACTTCGGCATTTTAATTCTTTCTTTTCATCTGTACCGTCGGATGATAATCGTACTTATTTAAGTGTCAAAATCAATCTGTAGGGATTAAGAATTTCATACAATTGAAGAGGAACGCAATCATATTCTCCTACATAGTAACAAAAAAAAATTGATTTTCATTTTGATCAAATTAATAAGGAGCGAACAAGGAAGAATTTAGTCTTGCCGAATTAACTTTGCCCATCTCCATTTTAAATTTTTAACAAAAAAAAATTGTTTTGAAAAATTTAACAATCCTATATATATACTAGTATCGTGCCTGTGCGTTGCAACGGAACATACAATAATAAAACATAAAAAAGTTCTTATACAAAAATAGACCAATGAAAAACTATATTCAACAATATCCATGAATGATACACTACTAGAATCCCCAGTAAAGGCAACGGCAGAAATTGGCTTATTGCAACGGCTTACGCTTGCTAAAAGCCCGAAAAACCCCATTAGCAAGCGCTACGCTTGCAAATCCTCCCGTTGCTTTAAGCCCCAATGCAAATACTCATTTTCAGACTTTTTGCAAGGGCTTACGCTTGCTAATACATTTTTCTATACTATTCGCAAG
This sequence comes from Carex littledalei, assembly GCA_011114355.1. Taxonomy (NCBI): domain Eukaryota; kingdom Viridiplantae; phylum Streptophyta; class Magnoliopsida; order Poales; family Cyperaceae; genus Carex; species Carex littledalei. The sequence continues at coordinate 1,458,504 of CM022082.1, forward strand.
GGCCGCCGTTGCAAAAAGTACGCTTGCTAATACTTTGGTTTTTGGCGCCCCACTGGGTATTAGCAAGGAGATGTAGTGTAGGCCCCACTGAGTATTAGCAAGGAGATGTAGTGTAGGCCCCACTGAGTATTAGCAAGGAGAGGTAGTGTAGGCCCCACTGAGTATTAGCAAGGATATCAGTTGTGGGACCCACTTACTATTTGCAAGGTTGTCCCACAGGGTATTTGCAAGGATAGCCCACCTTATTTTTTGCAAGGATAGTGATAGTGGGTCCCATCATTTTTTTGCAAGGGTAGGTGCTGTGGGTCCCACCAGATTATTTGCATGCTCTAGAATTTCATCATATTCCTCTTGATAATCCGACAAAAATAATTACATTTAATACCAGCATATCAGCAACCCCATTTCTAAAATCTTCTCATTACCTATCGGGTACCAACCCGGTAATATGATACATTTCCCAATGAAAGAAATAACAATAACATGACACCTTGAAATTTAATAAGAAAGCTTGAAATTAGCATTATAATATTACAGCCACACTATAATATCAGAAGACCAACTGTATTATAACATTACAGCCACACTATAATATGCAACAATAATTTACAAAAAAGAAACATTACCCTAGCTCAAAATATAAGCACCACCCATCAACAAAAATTTACAAAAAAGAAACATAACCTGTGGTGTTAATGTATAAATCCAAAAATCTATAATTATCCATTAAAGGTTGGCAATACCCCAGACTATTAATGCCGGTTGTTGTTCGAGATGTCATCTGCAAACCAATCGGTCGTTGACGCTTCGGCCCCTAAAAGGTTGGCCACCTCTTGTCCAGAATTTGCCTTCAGTAGTGCTTGGAATCCCCCCTCTTGATTTGATGATGGCAGCACATATGGTGGACCCTACATATACCACATTCCCGAAGCGAGCAAGTTAGTACCGGTATTGGAAGACAGAATGGCTGCTCAAGGGCAGTATCAATATGAATTTGGTACAAGTTTGGCTTACGGTACCAGTTTAACTTAGTACTCAATTAAAAGTTGTACAGGTTTGTTTGTTGGTACAATATGAATAAGGTACTAGTATGTTTTGATGGGGTTTGAATTTGGTACTAGGGCAATACAAGTTTTAAGGCTTCCCAAGTTGGAGTTAGGGGCAGTACCAGTTGTAAGCTTCCCAAGTTCAGATTTAGGGCAGTACCAGTTTTAAGGTTTCTCAAGTTAATTTCCATTGAAAGATAAAAATGCATAAAAAATCTAAAAATCTAATAATGATAAATAAGGCATCTTAAGTGATAAACAAGGTATGAGCAGTCCCCATCCAGTTATTAGACACGTTTCAATCGAAAAGATAATAATGTAGCTTTCATTAAACTGATTTTGAGATCTTCATTAGCAATGTATTTTTTTCACCAAATCCAGAGAAAATAAACCAGCACCACTATGTTGAAACTCCCGCAAAAATTAATTATGGCAAAAATCACTAAAAATAACTAAAAAGTGATTTTGGCCAGAATCCACCCTCGATGAAATTGATTTTGCACCATACTCATTGTATTCACTCAAATCACTAAAAATAAAGGAATAAAAGAGAGTTTGCACAGTACTATATATCAGTTCTTGTCGTTGCTGAAATATTTGAACTCGATGGTTCTGTCTTACCTAATTATGTTTATACATTGCGTATATAAATAAGTACTAATAAATCTCCTTACTTGAGAGTGGGCAAACTGCATTAGTGGGGCTCCTTCCTGAGATTGAGGTAGAGAGGTAGGATCCTGACACTAGTCAATATTCAAGCGCACTGTTATCATTTGGATAGCACAACATCTGATCGTAGAGAAATAATTAAAAGGATTGAGTTGTTAAGTTCAAAGATTTCACCTGGAGAGTTTGCATATTCCCCATTACCCCCTCATGAGCACTGTTAACCTGTGCCTGTGTTAAATATGCACAAGAAAGGTTAGTACTAGGATGTAGCATGGTATGAGTTCAGTAATAAGCAGGATAAAGAAGGGATGGCCTTACATCGTGCAATGCCAATAAGAGAGAACTACCAAAGTGAAACAGTTAACTAAACTTAGTGTATATAAACTCGTAATCTTGAAACAATATAGTACTATGCAACAGTCAACATATTTGGGTATGTACAAATTATATGATTTAACCAATTGTAGTCCCCACCTTTTAATTCTACAAGATTGATGTTTTCTGACGCCCATCTTGTAACGGTTCAAATTATTCCTATTGTTAAACGGATAGACTAAACATGTTTGTGGTAAGTTTGCAAATAAGTTAAAACAGCAGGCAATTAGTTGGGCTCTCAAGAACCTATTGAAAATGTTGCCGGCTTTGTTCCATCGGTGTGAAATACGTAACCGATAGGATAGATTTACCTTTTTCTATTAGGTCTAGAGGTAAAACCTTTTTCTATCAAGTTAACCCTTAGGCTTACACAGTCCCCTCTTAATTAAGCTTACACAGTCCATATTTTTATCATGCTTGCACAGTCCTCTATTGAACAAGTTGTGGTAAAGTGATAAGCTGAAAAATGGATATTTGAAGAATAGTTAAAAGGAAATAAAAGCAAACTATCAATTGATTCTCTTTTTGCATTCTAAGCATATGAATGGAACTATAACAGATGAAGGACAAACAGGCATGTCGAAAAGAACAAAGAAATACAAGTTGTAGTAAAGGCAGTGAGTGGAAGTATAACATTGAAGACTCTTGCATAGTCGGACTAACCTGTACAGCTGGGTTTTGCTGTCCAACCAGACTGAATAATTTGGTGAAGAGCATGTTGTATCTTTCTTGCTCTCTTTTCCTCTCTTGCCTTTCCTCGGCCAGTCGCATATCACGTTCGTTTAACATTCCAACTAGGACATCATCCGTGAAGATCCTTTTGCTTCCAATATTTGTGACATCAGAAAGGTCGGACTGTGTAGGGGTGGCCCGTCCTCGTCCAGCTGTTTTGGGCAACTTCGGGTCGAGGACGCATCCAAAGCCTCTGACCCGGCCATGGTAGCTACCGCCAACCGCTGACATAAACAGGTCAGCCTCATCCACGTCAGCATGGTCCTCGTGAGCAGTCATACCCGTAACATCTGTCTATTATATGCAATAGTCGAGAAATATATATTATTGCTACATATTTGTTTCCAAAATTGTAATGTTTGTTTTTGCCAAACTGGTATTGTACATTTATTGGTACTCACTTGACAGTTGGTGAAAACAGTCAACGGCATCTTTTTGAGGGTCGTTTCTATAAATTCCCAACTTCCTATACTACTTTGAATGAATTATGTTAAATGTAGGGGCTAAAATGCAAAATTTCTGTTCTGACAGGATTAGGGGACTTAGCTGTGATAGATAATAAGTTCATCTAGAGATATGGTGCTTGGGCAGGTACATTTTTGTATCAGATTTTTGAAAATGTTAAAAAAAGTCATTTTAAATATAATTTGAAGTATAGTCGGAAAAAAGGACCGGCAACAGTTCCAAGCACAAACCTAGCACGTACAAACTAAACTCATAACCAATGGCATGTGTAATAGTATGGAATAGTAATTTCAGTTGAAGCATATATTATGGACAAATTTATTCAGTACCGTTTAGGTATATGGAAAAATAAAAGGCTTCCGGCAATATGATTATTTTTCTTTAGGAGTTGTTAGAAAGGCTTCAATTGGATGGTGTTTGCCCAATTGACCTGGTCGATTGAGACCTCTGCCATGCAAGCTTGTACTTCTGATAATCACATTAGATTTTTAATATTTGTATGAAATTTTCTAAGGTGATCATCCAGTCTTCAATTTGACCATAGTTTCAGAGGTGTAACAATGGACCAGGTCAAGTCAGAGGAACAAGGATATATTTGTCAAAATACTAGTTAAAATAATTAAAGGACAACTTAAATAGATAGAAGGGGAGATTAGAAATATTATGCTTATCATGGAGGTGATGTCGGAAAAAAACTTACAAATACTTTTTCTGCTTTCTCCGTGGTGAATTTCAAGGAGGTGATGTCAAAGTCTATGGGTTGCAGCGACACAGTACCCTCATCGTTATCATTGAGTTCAGATGCACTCTCCACGGATTCGTTGTATTTAGCCAGCACCGGTGATTTCCCGTCTGCAGTTCTACTGTGAAGATGGACGTAGAGCTCCCTCATAGTTGGTGCTCCTCCCTTTTTCAGAGTTTTCTCCACAAGGAAAAACAGTAATAAATTAGTCAACACGAATAGAGTAGTGACTACATTTTACAGTGTTTTATATTTTTAACACAAGTGCAGTTCATCTAATTACGAGTTTGTTAAGATGCTGGTGTGCGCTTGAACAACCACCGTAGTGGGGGACCGCAAAGCCAGATGCAAGGCGGTTTTCTTTGTTTTGTTTGCTCAGGCCTTTCCAATCCTCGGTGTTAAAGATATCACAGAGACCAGCCCAATGGGAGGGTTGAAGACACCAGTGAGGAACCATGCTCTTCCATGAATCTATATCATCTCCAAATTTCTTTATGCATTTAGTTCTAGCTTTGTTCAGCTCCTCAGTGTATCGTTTGGCTGCAATGGCATCTAGAACGGCCCGACAAAGGCTGACATCTTGATCTGCCCGGTACCTGAATCTTTCCTGTAAAATTTGGAAATTATGGAGCGACACCCAACATGCATATTAGTCGGTAAGTTGAACTTTTGTTGAATAATTTAAATCATGCGGTGTAGGATAAGGCTGTGCAATACGCCAACACATGGAGGCTGTGATGGCTGTGCAATGGTGGTTGTGACTAATTAGATTGGCCAATGGTGGCTGTGACTAATTAGGGTAGTGACTAAATCAACAAAATTTAGTGACTAATTCGACTAAATCGGTACCAGAGGCAAAGAACAAAGAAGACAACAGCATCTATCAAGGTGCTGGTACGGGGGTACTAATGTACCAGAATCAACATGTTCACCCAAATCGGCACCAAAATAACCCCAGCATAGTCACTTGTTATGCTGTAAGCATTCCTTTTCATAATATATAGTCCACACAACAGTTGGTAAAAATGCATTACCAGAAGAGGCTAAAAGTGTGATGCATGGTACGATGTGGTCAACTCGAGTTGTAGCCACAGTTCTATCATTTTATATATTGGTCAGTACCTCATAGCTACCTAGATGCAGTATGTTTTGTTCTAAAAAGCACAGAATAGAGCACATAATAGAAAGGAATTACACCCGCTATTTTCAATTTGCAATAAAAAGTGTTTGGTTACCAAGAACGCATTCTCGAAAATGTCCTTCCACGATTTGTCCCAGTTGTGATAACTTCTTATTGGTCCTGGCATGAAGTTGAGAGCTAGCCTAGTGATCGATGCGGTGATATCCTTTGGTTTGATTTTTGGTTTGATTGCACAGGTGAACTCCTTTTTCCCAACGACCCAAATTTCTGGACGTTGTTCGACATCCTCGGTCGCGTCTCGCACAATTCCAGGGCCTCTGCCCTTTTTCGTTGGTGGTTGTACTTCACCTTCTATTGGACCCATAGAACTCTCCCCGATTTCATTACGTTCATCTATCGTGCGCTTTTTCTTTTTGTATGTTGCTGCTTTTGCTCTTTTCAGAGCAGATTTTCTGGGAGCCATATGTTTAATTTTGTCCACCTCTTGCAAAAAAAAAACAACAAAAATTCATGTTAGTTTTGGGCAGCTGCATAAATTCGGCATCAAAGGAAATTTTCACCAACATTCATGCAAGTTTACAGCTGCATGAAATAGTAATCTTATAGTTTCTTAAGCCAACATCAAGTGCAGCATTTGATTGACTGAATGGACATAAGGACTGACATGGATGGCATCTACACCAACATTCATGCAAGTTTACAACTACATGTCTTTTACATATAAAACCTATGGAGACAGTGTATAAACTCTAGCACAGGCAGTCATTGAAAAAAACTTTGATAATTTAAAAATTATTAGTTTTGGTCAACAACAGAGAGGTATTAATCGGGAAAACAATTAACTAAATGCACAAATTCCAGGTTATAACATAATGCCATACATTGGTCAGCCATATATATATAGACAAATAAATTCGAATAGTACCTGAACTCAAAGCTAGTACAGTCAAGCAAACTGGATAGTTTGATTTAATACACTTTATGTTCAAAAAAAATTAAGAACATCTTTTTGTCTTGTAATAGGACTCCTTTGTTAGTCGTAATAGTCTATTACTACTAATATCCTGTAATTGCTAAATTAGTATTTAATTACAGTCCAATAAGTGACAACTACTTGAGCATGGAGTTGTTACTTTTTGTTACTTTAAGAAAGATAGATAAATCCAAAAGGATATCAAGACCAGAATAAAAAGAATTCCAAGAAATTCTAGTTAAGGGTTCCAATTTGAGGTAAATTTTGGAAAGAATCACCCGAAATACTTTTCTTATCTCAAGGCCTTACCTCTAGTTCTGAACCCAAAGCCAGAATTTAAGGAAACTAGTTCGACGAAAGTAATTTTTCTGAAATGTCAAAGAGTAACAATGTACTTACAAATAGAGCTAAAAGTGTGATGATCCTGGGTTGAGATCTGATACGGCCTCAAAGGCCGTCAAGGTCGTAAGCGCCAAAACGCTCACAAACCATCTCCAAGGGAGGCGCGACAGGTGAACTTAGTTTCAGTGGAAATGAAATGTGGGTGCGATAGAAATGGCATGCATAAAGGGGGGTTTCATCTGTCTGGACTTCACAGGCTCGGAGTTACCTCGCAATTTTGCCAAGTTGTTTGACAAATCTCAACCGATATGATGCGTTCTCTACAAATCTTAGAGCAAACATGATCGGGACACGTGCGCCCTCCCGAGTATAACAACGGACACGTCGGCAACGTATAGTATGAGGTACCTTATAGGCGAATTCGAGATATTTGGGGGGAAAATGAAATTTCCCCGGGGCCATTTGGGGGGAAATCCTAATTCCTTTGTGCTGAATAGAGAGCTGTTTTTACTTAATGTTCGGCACTTGTAGTGTGGGAGCTTGCTCTAAGAGAATAATATGTGCACTGCGCAAAGCCATTAATGCTCTGTTAACAAAACGCCTTCATTTGTACCAAATATCACCCATTGCCACTGCACTAAGCAAAATAGTACAAATTTATTAATGTATGGTGAGTTACTTAATTTTTAAATTTCTTTTGTCACATTTTATTTTATACAATGAGAAATTAATGTATTCACTTGGGTAATTTCGAAATATATTTGATATTAATGTTTATTTGTTTTCTTTAATAAAAAATAAAGTTGTATTGTTTTGATTCCAATTTTAGTGTATATTCATTTCAAGGTCGGGATGTTGAATTTATACATGTATGGCGACACGTTCACGTGTTTAGATTTTTGGTTTGATAAAGGTAAGAAAAATGAAATGTATAAAAGCAATTACTAATGAATCGTGTCGTTAATTGGGAGTTTATGGTAAAAAATATCGAATAAACAGTAGGATGTATTGATTATGAGTAACCGTGAATTTAGTTGATACTTAAATAATACGTACGTAATTTATCGAATTTTTCTCATATTTTAGGAATTACATACATTGAAAATTAAATTAACAGAATATATACAAAATAATTGATGATTAAGTATGTATATTGCATTAGTAAATGATTTTGACCCATAATGTTGATATATATATAGGAATGCATGGTCTTCATTAAAACAATTACATCTTTTATACATGAACTATGGTTGTATGAGTCAATGAAGGCTCGTGTATATATATGTGCAACGTTGATCGATCGGAACCGTTCAAATAAAAATTTATCGAATTTAATTGATTCTCGGAAAGTTTGATTACATTTTATGCTAATTTACCTATCCATCCAAACGACGAAATACCTTAACATCGTAGGGCTATAAATACTTATCGTTAGATCGAAGTCTGTTCGAGTCGAAACGTAAATTTTCTCTTTTTCATTAAGTTAAATTATTTACTTTGATCATTTCAAAACCAAATTAGGATGATTTCATCGCAAATCGACCGTTGAGATTTAATGCGAAAACGAACGGTCCACAAGTAATCAAGATGTTTTCAAATGCAAATATTAAGGGAATTTAATAAAAATTACAATTATATGCATTATTTGTCTACATAATATTTAAAAAAAGTAAATATGTTTTTTTTTTATTTATTGAAATTAATTTCTTTACATGCATCATCAAAATAGGTTGGCTGTAACCCTGAGCCGTCCGATAGTCAATCAACATCACTTGATTTGCAATGGATGTCTCCATTTAGTAGTCCTGGGATAGCGCCTCTTTGTCTCTAAGGTAACATAATACATATATTCAGATCCGCTGTCTTGTGATGCTTCTTTACTATTCAAGATTCGTGCGGATCAACATTAAACGGTTTGGATTTTAACATAAACGTAACCTTACCGCATTTTTTGACCCGATCCGAGTAGGTGTGTCCAAGTAAATGCGAGGCAGAGGGGTTTCACTTTCAATACCCCGGACTTAAGCGTTTTTCAAAACCCTCATACTCCCTTTCTTTAGTCGCACCTGTGACAATTTCCCTCCCTCTCTACTCGCACCATTTTCCTCTCTAGTCTCTACTCCCTCTCACTACTCTCGAAGACGCACCGCCAGCCCCCTCTCCTCTCCTCTCCCCTCTCTCGAAGGCTGTAACTAGGAAACACGGCCGTTCTCTCTACCACCTTGCCTTCCCCGATCTCTCACACCTCAACCTAGGCCGGTGGCTACTCCGCCGATCGGAGATCTGTTGATTTGGACCAAGACCGCGCTCAATCGAGAGGAGACTGCCTCAAACAGACAAAATCGTAAGTTTTCATCGATCTAGGGTTTTTGTATTTCAATAGTAGGGCCTTGATGTTACAACATAATCCAATTGATCAAGGGTTTGAAATGTTGGGTTAGCGGCTCTTTTGAACACTGGATTAGTCTCGACCCTCGCTCGCCTTGAAAAGTTACCTTATCTGGCGAGCCAGGAAATTTTGGTTACCTTAGTTTGTTAATTTTAAGTTAGGCTACTGATATTAACTGTTAATTTAGGCTATTGATATTAACTTTTAGGCTGAACAGAATCTATAGCATGGATAATTTTCTAACATTTACAGAATCTATAACATTTACTGATATTAACATTTACTGTAAGAAGTTGTAACATTTAACATTTAGGCTGAAGGGCATCTACTGATGATGACATTTGTTCTGGAACATTTTGTATAGTGTGCATCAATTTCCACAGTTGTGGAAGCTGGCAAATTTACAAATTTACACTACCTTGCTTTAGATAATCCTAATTTCTCTCTTATAGCTTAACTGAACACAGGACTAAGAAATACAAATGTATGTGAATTGTGGTAATTGCTTCGTAGTAATAGTACTAAAAAGTAACAGACTAGACCAATTCAAATTGTTCATATATACTATGTCTATACTATATGGGGTATGAATCATAAATTTTTATTACATTTATTAATTTATAAGTATTCGTATTATATTTGTATAGAATTTCTCAAAAGGTCTGTACCTAAGCAAATTTTTCGTTCGAATAATTTTTAAATTTTGTCCGGTGGAAGCACACTTTCTTCATGTCCACCTTAAAATTTGGTTAACTTCTTTTCACGCCAAGGTTAATATGGTTCTAGTCAATATGTTAACCCCAATTGTTTTTAATTTCCGGTGGACAATTACATCGTAGTACACATTTTTAATCATGGTAAGTCTTCAATCTTAATTCTATCACTCTACCTAAACAAATTTACTGTCACAGATTAGCATGGCCGGGACTGACAATGTCCAGCGCCGGAAATCCAAGCGGCTCAATCCCAGTACTGAGCCTGCGCCGCTGCCAACCCAGGCAGCGACGCCTGCTCCGCAACCGCCGCCGACCCAGGCAGCGATGCCTGCTCCGCACCCGCCGCCGACCCAGGCAGCGACGCATGCTCCGCAACCGCCGCCGACCCAGGCAGCGACGCCTGCTCCGCACCCGCCGCCGACCCAGGCAGCGACGCCTGCTCCGCAACCGCCGCCGACCCAGGCAGTGACTTCCCCTTCTGATCCCAGTTCACGAAAACCAAGTGGGAAACCAAACATCTTGTGGCGGAGATCCACACGAAATCTGACGAGGGATAGCGACCTATCAGGGCCTATTGCCACAGCTGTGCAATCTCTCCCAATACCAGGGGCTCGTGTTACCAATCCAGCAACAGGCTTTACGCCATTGTCTGATGTGCTACCACCTGATTTGACAGACAACATTGTAAGTTTTCATTGATCTAGGGTTTCACCCGTTAAATTTCATATGTTTATCTTTGAAATACGGTTGATTGAAATTGAACTTTCAAATTGAACCGTGAAATATGGGTGATTGATATTGAACTGTGAAATTGAACTGTCAAGTACGGTTGATTGAAATTGAACTGTGAAATAAAATTTGTGTAAATTATTGGGTGTTGTTTATTGGGCTAAATTGAATTGTGTAAATTATTGGGATAGATTGCAATTATATCCTGGTAGAAGAAGAAACTGATAAAGTGTTATTTTCAGTCCAGCATAACATATTTCATACTTAAGAGTACTTAATCCAAGTGACTAAATATGTTGATATGAAATCTGGCAACAAATTTACTAAGTAGTCCTTTTAATCCAAGTGACTAAATATGTTGAGAGCTGAGAGAAACTTTTCTCTCTAAATACCAATTTTACTCTTATATTCTCTCTTCCTTATTTGTTCCTATTAATTATGTCATAGTTAATTCACAAGTTAATAAAGGAAAAATAATTATATACAAGTTGCAATTGGAATGATGAAACAAATAAGATGCAAATAAACAAATGGGAATTCTCATTGTTAATAGAGTCAACTGGTTGCAATATCTTCTACTCAGAAATTATTTGGTAAAGAATATATCCGGCTGTCTTAATACCATATTTTCTGCCCAATACTCATTTATTTTGGCTATGTCTAGGCAGAAATAAACAAATGAAAATTCTCATTGTTATGCAAGAAAATGTGAGACGTATTGGATTTAGAGGGGTATATTTAAAATATTTATCAGTAATGTATTGCATTTAGAAGGGCCTATTTGTGACTTGGATTTTCAACTTATTTGTTTCATCATTCCAATTATAGCTTGTGTATAAATTTTTTCCTTTATTAGCTTGTGAATTAATTATGACAAAATTGATAGAAACAAATAAGGAAGAGAGAATAGAAGGGTAAAATAGGTATTTAGAGAGAAAAGGGTATCTCAGCTCTCAAAATCACAATTGATGCCCTCAATATAGCATTCCCCTTCTTTATAAGTATTCGTATTACATTTGTATAAAGAGGTCTCAAAAGTTCTGTACTTGAACAAAATTATCTGTCACAGATTAGCATGGACGAGACTGACATTGTCCAGCGCCGGAAATCTGCTCGTCTCAATCCCAGTACTGAGCCTTGCCCTTCCCACCCTGAGTGGACACCCAAGTTACGGTCAAGGCCCCCGCTGCCGCCGAGGAAGGGAGTTACTGTTGATCCTTCGCCGCCGCCGACCCAGGCAGCGACGCCTGCTCCGCCACCGCCGCCGACCCAGGCAGCGACGCATGCTCCGCCACCGCCGCCGACCCAGGCAGCGACGCCTGCTCCGCAACCGCCGCCGATCCAGGCACAGACTCTGTCTCCACAACCCCAGACGACCCAGGCAGCGACGCCTCCTCCGCAACCTCCGCCGGAACCGGAAAAAAGATACACTCAGACCCCTCAACCAGTTGTTCTCCAAACGGCGGTGCCAGTTCAGCCGAGGAAGGCAATAGGAGGCCAACACAGTGAATGCGACCCGGCAGTGCGAAGAAGATCGAAGAGGCTCAATCCGGGTGATGAGGATGGCGATTCCCTGACATATACTGCCCCCGAAAAGGTGGCTTCAACTCCTCAGCCCCCACCTGAGCCACAACCTACAACTCCATTTTCTGCTACCCTCTCCTCCCAGACCAGGTCAGAGTCGGTCTCGTCGGCGAAATTATTCTTTGGACCCAACCCCACCAATCCAAGATTTAAACCTAAGAAAAGGTCGGATGAAGGCCAGACTAGCAACCCGGCAGATGAAGGCTACTCGGAATCACCGCCGAGGCCAGAGGAATTCGTATCCCAATCCTCCCCTCAGCGGTCGAACCTTGAAGAGGCCGGGGCTGCGCCATCTTCGGCATCTGATCAGGTTAGTGCATGGTCAGACTGGGAGCAGGACAGCTCCTCAGAGTCGCAGCCTGCTCCGCATTCTGCTGCTCCCAAGACAGCTCCTCAGGGAACGGTTTCGGAAAATTCGCATGGTCCGGAACTCTCCGACCGATCGATGAGACAGCAACCGCCCGTGGAGGATGATGGTGGTAGGAGGTTCCGTATGCGTCGACCCCTGTGTGCATGTCCGGAAGCTTTTGGGTTATCGGGGAGAGAACTTGATGAAGCGGGGGCGAAAGTGCCATCTGGAAAGAAAAGGGGCAGACCTAAGAAAGAGAAGAAGGATGCCAAGCCACGTGGAAGAGGTCTGGCCAAGATCCGTGACCCGGCTAAGCCAGAGGACAGACCTGAAGTGTTTGTCGTGGGTGACGGTGAGTTCACATCGTCACCCAAGTGCACTAAGCTGGTAAGTACCATAAGGCTGCTGACCACGGCCGAAATGCCGGGGCCTTGCAGGACGTACAACATGTTCCCATCGAGTGCCAGGTTAGTAATCCTGCGACGGTTCCTGGAGAGGTACTCATGGGGGGCTGAAGAAGACGAGGCTCGGTGTCTCGATGTATTCGAAAACATTGCTGCTGAGACATACACTCGTATGCTGAATAAAGCAAGGAGCGCGTGCAAAATTAAGTACGGACCGGTGAAGGAGTTGTGGAAAGAGTCTTGTCCCCCATGGTGCAAGGAGTTATCTCACTGGAAGGGCCTATGTGACATTTGGAACCACCCGAAGTGGGACCAACTGTCGTGCACCAATCGAGATAACAAGATAAAAAAAGGTCGGGTGGTCCATCATGTGGGTGGTTCGAGGAGCACGTACAAGCACAAGGAGGCCATGGTATTTTCTCAACCCTGTTTATTATAAGCACCAAGTTTTTTGGCTAAAATATGCTTTTTCCTTTTATGCATGATGTTTTCATTAAGTTGTGATTTTGGGTTACATCAATTGAATTATTATGTACTTCTCTTGTCAGACCGCTGAAAAGGGACCTTCAGTTGGACTGGTGGATGTATTCGATCGACTTCATACACGCAGTACAGACGAAGGCAAGGTGTACGTTAATGCTAGGGCGAAAGATGTCGAGGTAAGAGAATCATTTTATCCCTGCCCAATTTATTAATAAAAAAAGTTTGTCGGAACCATTGGTTATTATTGATTTTCTTGTTTTTGAGTCCATATGAGAATTCAACACCGTAATTTTGCACACTCATATAGCAAAATGTTGAAATAGAACCGAAATCTATAGGCTGTACAATATTCAAGGCTATTAATTTATTAGTTATTTCCCCATCTAAATTAGTTAATTTCCCATCTAAACTTAGTTATTTCCCCATAAAAAAATCAACAATTTTCTGAGAAGGAAAAGTAATTTGGGGTCTGGGGTTGAGAGAGGAGAGAGCGAGTTCTAGCTCAGTCTGAAATATCAGTGATACGAATTGGAAGCGGATTTTGCTTTTATCATGAATGCGATTCATTACTGGCAAATTTGGGTAGGCTGAATATTTGAGATAAGAATGGATATACTGAGTTGAACTTTGAAATTTAATGTAACATTATATCTCCTATTAAAGAACTACCTTCATATGCTCCTTTTGTTCTGACTTCTGACCTGGAATAGGCATAGTCCTAACCTTCTGTATAACAGCTAAATAAGTAATTAAATACCTAGTGAGGCAAAATTTGACCCGTTATAATATTTTTTTCAAGTTGTAATCAAATGAGAAGATAATTAAGGATTACTATGAGAACAATTGGGTTTACAATTCATGCCCTCAATATAGCACTCCCCACTAATTAATGGTATCAATTACCTGTCTCATATTGTTTATCTTGCTTAACTTAATTTGTTGTCTCGCCTCACTGTAATTGTGATTTACTTATGAGTTTACATGTTTTTATGACCGATGTAGGAGAGGTATCAACAAGCCAAAAAATTTCTTGGTCGGGACTACAGTGATGAAGCGTTGTGGGTGCTTGCTGCTGACGGGGAGGACCGGCGTGGAAGGGTGTTCGGCTTTGGCAACAAGGCCAGGACAAGCAAAGCCAACAGAGAGCTGCAGGCCATGGAGGCATCCGGAACGGATCCAACGAAGAGCACGGCCACCTCTGCTGAGGATGCGAAGAAAACCTTCACAGACTCAGAGGTGGCCAGGTTAGTTACTGAGAAGATATCGGCTGAACGTCGTGCATTTGCTCAGGAGATAGCTGCCCAGGAGGAACGACACAGAGCCGAAATGGCAGATGTCAGGAAACAGAATAAATGGAGCAACATTTGTATCGATGCGCTATTCAAGGCTACGGGAACAAGGCCTCCCCCAATTGATGTAAGTTAGGGTATTTCATCAATTGATCTAAGAAAGTTCTAATTACAAATTTATAAATTTTAAAAACCTGACTGAGGCATGTTGTTTTTTAGGAGGAGTTAACGCGCCAAGATGGTGGAGGAGACAATGGTGGTGGTGGTGATGCGTCCGACGTTGGCTGAAATGCTTTTTTTTTATGTAGTATATAATCTGGACAGTGACTAATTAACCCGCAACACTGTAGTATGTGATTTAAACAGTAATCGGTATGTAGGATGTGAAACGTTATTTAAACAGTAGGAGGTGATACAATGAACATGTGATTTAAATATTGCTTATTAAGACTGAACATGAAGAAGGTGGTTAAGTCCAAGTAACTTTCTTTAGACTTAGTGTAGACTGAAGGTGATCTTAAATTTGAAGCGTACAAATTGGGTACGCAACAAAACTTAAAAAATTATACACAGGGAACCACATTGTTTGTTATGGAATTCCGATGTAAATACCGCACCCTCTCTTTCACATCACCCTCTGTGCTATAGTCAAAATAATTTCTAAACGAAACTAATACCTTTCGTTTTTTAAAACCTGTTCCCTACAACCCCGCCGCACTGAAATGAAATCCACTCCCTTCCTCTTTCCGCCGCACGGAGATGAAATCCACTCCCTCCCTTTTTCCGCCGCACGGAGATGAAATCCACTCCCTCCCTCCTCCGCCGATCTCTCTCTCCCTCCCTCTCTCCGCCGCCTCTCTCTCACTCTCATCGGAAGCGTGACTTAGGACAGAAGGTGTTTTGAGGCCGAGGTTCGTAGCTCTACCTCAATCCTTGAGTTTTATCGATTTATTGTTTCAGTTGAGATTTAATGGAGAAATCCACAAATTTTATCTGCACTATTGGTTATCAATTGCTAAATTGACCCTACATTAATTTCTTAAACCCACTGTTGATTTAGGCTCCTTTAATTTCTAATTTGTGGTTGGCCTAAATGCACCTCTTTTGTAGTTGTTCTTTGTGGTTGGCCTAAGTTTCTAATTTCTGATTTCCTTTAATTTCTAATTGCATTTACTCCAACCACAAAGGTCTACTGTTACCTCCACTGTTGATTTTCTCAAACCCTTAATAAATAGTCTGTAAGAAGGTGACCATCTCAATGTAACTTACTATAACCCTAAAACTCAAGGAGATGCTTCTCAATTTAAGGTTGCATCATTTTAAGATAGCAACAATTTAAGATAACCAACCAACTTGCCCAATTTATTCTTGAGGCAGCATTGTCGAAAAACTGCTCTCTGCCAAATTTTACTCGAGTAAACTCACACCTTGTAATTGAATTGTTAACACCAGAAAATGTCGCATCAACGTTCATGGATGTACAGCAGTAGACAGGTTCCCGGTGGGGGTCTGCACAAAGACTTTGTTGATGGAGTTGAAGTGTTCCTTGAGGCAGCTCTGTCCAAACCAGACGTTGTGACCCTCGACGATGATGGAAAGAAATGTATCCCGTGTCCGTGTAAAAAATGTGGAAACGGGTAGCGGCACGATGTGGATACCGTCGCTGTACATCTTTACAAGTCGGGCTTTTGCGCCCTATATAGTGTTTGGCACAAGCACGGGGAGGGGTATGCATCCGTTCAACCAGATTTAAACAATCAAAGCATTGATCCAGGGGAAGAGATGGTAAGGGCAGTAGCTGGCCCAGAATTCAATTGGGATGACCAGTCACCGACTGGAGCGGCTAAGAAGTTCTTCGACATGATCGAGGCTAATAGAACACCGCTTTGGAAAGTCAACTCGACAGGTGAACTCAAATGCGAATCACAAACCGTATTGTCTTGTGTGACACAAGCCTTGGCATTGAAGTCGGAACACCAACTAAGCCAGAAATGCTTCAATGGGATGTTGGCCCTCATTAAGAGCACGCTGCCTTCTAGTGAGAATATGCCGGAGAATTTCTACCAAGCAAAGCGGTTGATTGAGGGAATGGGCATGGAACATGAGAAAATAGACGTATGCCCAAACTTTTGCATGCTCTATTACAAGGAGAGGAAGAATAAGACAAAATGTGATGTTTGCGACGAACCAAGGTACAAGCCACCGGGACCTCATCCTAACGCAAAACCAGTCCCACAAAAGCAACTTCGTTATCTACCTATCACGCCAAGGTTGCAAAGGCTTTACATGACCAAATCAAATGCGGTTAATATGACGTGGCATAAGAACGGTAAGCGTGACAAACCCGGGATTATGGTGCACCCAGCTGATGGTGAGGCTTGGAAGCATTTCGCATCAAAGTATCCGGAGTTCGCTAAAGAGGTTAGAAATGTTGTATTAGGGTTAACGACGGATGGGTTCATGCCATTTAACTCGAGTGCAGCTCCATATTCGTGTTGGCCGGTATTTGTCTTTCCTTATAACTTACCACCTAGGATGATAATGAAAGAGGAAAGCATGTTTCTCGCGCTTGTCATACCGGGACCGAAGCATCCTGGTCGGGACATTGACATTCTGCTAGAACCTTTAATTGACGAATTGAACAAGTTGTGGGACGAAGGTGAAGTGACATGGGATGCATCTAGGGGAGAAAATTTCAACATGAAAGCAACACTTATTTGGACGGTGAGCGACTACCCGGCTTATGAGATGCTATGCGGGTGGGGAACAAAAGGTAAATTGGGTTGTTATTATTGCCAAGGTGCAACAAAGGCCTTCCAACTGGAACATGGTGGGAAAGCATGCTGGTTCGATGCTCACAGATGCTTCCTGCCTCCGGATCATCCGTTTCGTCGAGACAAAAAAAATTTCATTAAAGGCAAAGAAGAGAGGGATGGGCCACCACCAAGATTGACGGGAGATCAAATACTCGAGGCAGTGAACCATCTAGGTCATATGGAATGGGGTAAAACTAAGAAATTATCACAGTTTGAGGGTTATGGTGTGACTCACCATTGGCAAAAGAAGAGTATCTTTTGGAGTTTGCCCTATTGGAAAGATAATCTCCTGCCGCACAATATTGATATGATGCATACAGAGAAGAATTTCACGGAAGCTTTGGTTAACACACTTTTAAACATGGGAAGCAAGACCAAGGATAATGAAAAAGCTCGGAAAGATTTGGCTCTCCTTTGCAATCGACCGAAACAGAACCTAACCCCATGCACCAAAAACCCTGGAAAAATGAAAAAACCAAAGGCACCATTCGCACTATCACAAGATGATAAGAAGCTGGTTCTAACTTGGATCAAAGATAAAGTCAAGTTTCCCGATGGCCACGGATCAAATTGGTCAAGGTGTGTTAACCTAACAACTAACACCCTAATTGGGATGAAGAGTCATGACTATCATGTGTTCATGGAGCGCTTACTCCCCGTTGCATTTCGAGATTTTGTGCCTGATCCCGTATGGGAGGTTCTTTGTGAGATTTCAAGCTTCTTTAGAGAGATTTGTGCCAAGGAACTTGATCCATCCCGTATCGACCAATTAGAAAGGGATATTATTGTCACAATTTGCAAAATGGAAAAAATCTTCCCCCCGGGTTTCTTCAATTCAATGCAGCATCTTGTCGTACATTTGACACATGAGGCTAGGATGGGTGGGCCAGTAGGGTCCCGATGGATGTATCCATGTGAAAGGTGCGGTTTTTTCTCAATTGTCCCTTTAATTAATTTACTTCTTAACGTATAATACTATATAACCTAACTCAAATCAACTTGCATTTTAAAGGCGTAACAAAGAACAGCGGCTGAGAGTTACCAACAAAGCACGTGTTGAGGGTTCAATCGTCGAGGCTACGATAGTCAAAGAGATTTCCACCACTTCCAGATTTTATTTCGAAGATTTGTCACTAAATGACCCGAAAGGAGCTGAAAAGGGTAACACTTCGAAGGGAAACCTTTCAATATTTGACAGAACTGGCCGTCCCATTGGTAGGGAGAATCGAAGGACACTCACTGATGATGAATTTAAAGCAGCACACACTTATGTCGTCCTCAACTGTCCAGAGATACGTGACAAATTCTTAGGGTACAATATTCTTATTTATCACTTATATTATTTCACACTATACAAAAGTATAAAATAGAAGGGCTGAATCTTGCAAAATATATTTTAATGACTATCTTCGAAAATGTAGGGAGTTTGATACTGTCATGCTCAACCGTGGCACTACCCCACAACTCCTTTGGAAAGCCCGTCAAGATCTGTTCGCAGAGTGGTTACGACATAAGGTAATAACCGACCGTGAATGCGACCCATGCGTTCGAAAGGCAGCAATCAAACCACTCAAAAGAGCTAGCTGTTATGAAGGGTTCGAAATCAACGGGTACCGATATCACACGAAAACGCATGGGCAGAACAAGTCGTCAAGAAATAGCGGTGTCTGCATCAAAGGAGAGACGGAATTAGGTGGCACTCCTCACGACTACTATGGAGTTCTTGAAGAGGTCATTGAGCTCTCATACGAAGGAGGCAACAAGGTGGTTCTCTTTAGGTGTTATTGGTTTGACATAACAAATGGTGTGAAGGTCGACCGCCAACATGGGATTGTGGAGGTTAAACATGCTTCTCGGCTAAAAACTTATGAGCCATTTGTATTGGCATGTCAAGCGGTCCAAGTGAGCTACCTTCCGTATGCCTCTCCGGACCGTGAAAGACAAAAATGGTGGGTTGCTTTCAAAACAACCCCGAAAGGCCAGTTTTGTGACGAGGAAGACGATGCAAACCTCGAATTTTACCAAGAGGAAATGATGGACAATCACATCGAGGTCTCGGACGGACCAGGTTTTGATTGGGATAATACGGTCATTCAAGAAGACGAGTTCGACCTAGTGGACGATATCATGGAGGTCACACAACCAATTAGGTCGAACGACGGTAACCCGATAGAGCAAGATGAGGCAGAGAATGACATGGAGCCAGCTGGGCAAGAAGCTCATTGGGGGGCCTTTTATGAATCTGAGGAGGATGGTTTCTAGTTGGTAAGAAGTCTCATATTTACAATTTCTTCAATACATGCTTACTTTGGGACTTATCAATTTACTTTCATGTTGCCTTTTTTTAAATTAGAAAAATACAAATAGAAACAAGTTAGGGACCTCAATATAAAAATCTCATGTACTGTTCTGACAAGGCCCATGTAAACCATAAAAAATGACTTTGATAAAAAAAAAAGGAGGAACTGAATATTTGATCTCTTGATTGTTGAAACCCCCAAAACGTATTTGAAGTTAGTAATTGTGTACTCTTCTCATGTACTCTTCTCATGCATATAATCCAAGATTAAAACCCCCAAAACGTATTTGAAGTTAGTAATTGTGTGTATGTCAGTGTTAAAATACCCTAGGCCAATCCCCAAGTACACCCAGAAGTGATGTACCAGGCAACCAAATAAGAGAAAACAAATTGGCAAACTGTTGGTACCAAACAACCCCAAAACATCACTCTATAGTCTATACAAACCAAAATTAGAACCATATCTACACTTTGAATATGATCAAACTGTTTTATGAGCTAATAAAGGACATTTTCATGGACAAACAGAAACAAATTTCATATTTTTCTGATTTTTGTACAATTTCTGAGAGCATTTTAAAATTCTGATTCTAAAAAAAAAACTGGTACTGTACCAGGCATTTTTGTACATGGACTGCCTCTCACAAAAAAACAGGTTTGTTGGTTTACAGGTTTCCATTCTGTTATGCTGGTATGGTTTACAGTTTCCATTCTATTCAATTTTTTTTTTTTAAATTCGGATCACAGGACTAATTATATTGTGATTGTGTTTGTGTTTGTTGCAAAGGAGAAGATTATGCTCTTTTGTGTTAAGGCAACCAAAGTTATTAGGTTTCGGCTTTCTACCTTGTAAGAGGTCAGTGCATTTTCTTAGTTTGCTGTTCTTTTTTTTTTACTTAGCTGTCATTATTAGCTAATTATACTGGTAAGATTCTCCCTTATGTGCTCAGTTCCGACATATATCTTGTCAGTCCCATGAATGTAATTATGCCTTTTAGTCCTTATTATGTCAAAATTAACATTTTTACAATTGAGTTTAATTTGCTCATAGCAGTGGGCTTGCAATAGGGAACCAGGTACATTTAAAAACAATTGTAGATTTAACAAACCAACAAACAAAAACCTCACAAACATGAATTCAACAATTATGGAACGGTTACATAGATAATACGGCATACAACATAGAGTAACAACATAAAAAATAATGGAACACAAACAGTCACAGTTATGAAAACCAACAACATCGAATACTAACAAAGAAATTACCCCATCCCTAGGGTTATAATAGTAAAAAAGGTTAATTTCAATCCAAACTAGTCCTCTTGACCCCCTCGTGGGTGTCTCTTCTTCTTATTAGGGAAGTATCTGACCCGGTGTCCGTTATTGTTCTTGTCAACATTTTTCCAAACCCTCTTGCTTCTCCTCAGTGCCAAACTCATAGGCTCTCCTGGTGGGCCATAAGGGTAACCGGGAGGGCTCTGTTGTAACCAATTGACTTCTTCATCCGAAGAGTAAATTTCATGCACTGGAGGATCTGGTACTCGCCATTCGGAGCCATCTCCAGGCTCCTTCACCACTGGCCTATTATAGATTATGACCTCTTCCTCTTCCTCTTCATCCCTTTGCGCATGATTAGGATTTACCGGAATAGGATTTGGCAGATTGGGATTTCGAGGATTAGGAATAGTGTTTGAAGGATTAGTATTAGGATTACCATTTTCCATTCTATTAATCGTTTTTTTTTCTGATCACAAAATTAATATTGTGTTTGTTGCAGAATAGAAGATTGTGGGGGGCAATTGTGCAGCAATTAAATAGTGTTTGAAGGATGAACAGCCACCCCTTCATTGCCCTATCAATTGCACAGCCACCCCTTCATATGCCCTTGGCACCCTTTCGTTGGCATGGACTCTTTTGTGTTAAGGCAACCAAAGTGAACAGAATTAATGGTTAATTATGCTGTTATTTATGACACATTAAATTTCTAGTTAATTTCATTTGTTGAATTGGTTTCATTTATGTAATATAATTTCCCTTCTCCTTAACAACGATATTAAAACTATTTGACTGTTGTCATTTATATTACTGTTTCGCATCCAAGGGAATATCAAATATAATATAAGGCGCTATAATCTTATTGTTATACATGGTACATAATTTTTGAGCAAGTGTTAAAAAAATAACAAAATTCAGCCAAAGGGCGGTTTTGAACCAGTGACCACTGAAATATGGACCCTCTTGAACAATTCTACAGATATTGGCCCATAATATAACAAAAAAATATAATCCGAAACTTAAAAAACATTAGCAACGGTGCCTCATGCAAATGGTTAGCAGTTCCACAATAAAAAACTATAAACTGAAACTGAACAACATTTGCAACGGTGTCGCTTGCAAATAGTTAGGACTGTTACAATAAAAATAAAATAAACCAAACCTATAACAGCATTAGCAACGGTGGCTCATGCAAATAGTTATCACCTTTACAATTAAAAAATATAAACTACAACTTAAAAACATTAGCAACGGTTCCTCTTGCTAATAATTAGTCATTTCACATTAAATTAATATAAACTTGATTTTAAAAACAATTGCAACGGTGTCGCTTGCAAATAGTTAGGGCGTTTGGAATATAATAATATAAGAAATAAACTTAAAATCATTTGCAACGGGGACCCTTGCAAATAGTTAGGGCCTTTACAATAAATTAATAAAAACATCATCTTAAAAACATTTGCAACGGGGACCCTTGCAAATAGTAATGTCTTGGTGAATATAATAATAAAAAAAATAAATCCAAAAACAATTGCAACGGTACCTCTTGCAAATAATGATGTCTTTTAGAATATAATAATATAAAAAAGAAATCCAAAAACAATTGCAACGGTGCCGCTTGCAAATAGTAACACAATTCACAATAATATAATATCTGTCGTGTTTGGGGTGGGTATTATTATTTGCAAGGGCCGACAAGAGACATTAGCAAGGGGATCCATCACATATTTGCAAGCGTGATTATTTGCAAGGGCCTGCCGTTGCAGTCAGAAAACCAAAATCTTTTGCAACGACCCTTCCTACGCTTGCAACAAGCACTTGCTCCCGTTGCCTTTACTGGGGATTCTAGTAGTGATATTAAAATAGATTGGTTGTAAACCTAAATTATAAATAAAAAGTTAATTAGTATAAAGTCCAATGAGAAATAACATCGACTTTGTGCAAATTAAAGATATCATGGTAATAGCTATATTATACACATTGTATCTATCAAAAATAAAGAAAATATTTAATTGTTACAATTCATATAATAAAATTAGACCGAAATTTTTATTTATACCCTTCCAAAAAAAATATAAACCAAAACATCCCAAATTATGGGGAATTCGAAAAATACCAGGGCCTCCAAACCAATATACGGCCCCATTCTTGGGGAGCCGCAGATTGGTACGGAGGCCCTTCAAAAACCTAAATATATTTAATATTATAGTCGTTATTTAGGTTTTTGGGGGACCGCCAAGCCAATCTGCGACCCCTTCAAGAATGAAGCTGCATATTGGTTTGAAGACCCTGGTATTTTTCGAATTCTCCGTAATTTGAGGTGTTTTGGCCCCCTCCAATGAGGACCGAAATGGAGATGAGAAGAAAAAAAGTAGTGGCAGTCTAAATATGTCATTAACTCTTACAAGTGGCCCCTTCTCCCATTAGGTTTTTTTCGTTACTCCTGGTTCACTATAGACCAAATGTTTTATTCTTTCTATAGTTAATGGACCATATACAGCAAGTCGATCTATATATTTAAGATGTATAATTATGAGAATATATCGGTCTAGAATCAGATGGCTACGGCTCTTCTTTTTTATTTTTTCATCAAACGCACTTTGAAAATACGTCATATATATATGAATAGGGTTAAAATGTACTATTGGTTTTGTGCTCCAATTATGCTTCACATTCTTATTTTCATTTTCAAAGTCCGAACAGTCGATCCGAACCGTTCACCATGATCTTTGTATTAAAATGTGCTTGGAGACCAAATTTTATATTTTTTTGAATTTGTTTACTAATTTTTTAGATAGGTACAAAATCATTGTTTTCAGAAGATTCTGGACCATCCAAAACAGTGATTTTGTACCTATCTAAAAAAATAGTAAAAAACTTTCAAAAAATATAAAATTTTGTCTCCAAGCACATTTTAATATGAAGATCATATTGAGGGGTTCGGATCGACTGTTCGAACTGTAAAAAAGAAGAAAAAGACGTGGAGCATAATTGGAGCACATAACCAATGGTGCATTTTAACCCTACTTTATATATATATATATATATAGGAGGGATCCACTTACAATATCTTACAACAATTCGGTTTTGTGATTTTTTTTTGAAGAAAGGTTTTGTGATTTTCAAAATCCAAACAGTCGATCCAAATCGTTCAAAATGATCTCTATATTAAAATGTGCTTAGAGATCAATTTTTTTTTTTAATTTGTTTACTATTTATTAAATATTTTACAAAACTATTATTTATTAAGACAAAATAAAATGAATGATCCCATGTTTTATACCCATTTATCATTTTTTAGTGTTCTAAAATAATTTTTTCTTCTTCTTTCAGCTGTATTTCGATTGTGGACCCGATATAGACAGTTTACTAAAAAATTTATTTTCGAATTTCGAATTATTAAAACTGTGCTGTGTAAATATGGACTGCTGCTTGAACATTTCGAATTGTATGAAAATATGATATTTGGACTTTGTGAGCCAAAGAGTATTATTAAAGTGTTCTTGAACAACTGTTGTTGATTATGTTAAGTGTCCCCAGGTATCTCCCAACAAAGGAAAAAACGATCTGGATCTATTGACCATCTCCTAGTCCCAAATTAAAACTCTCTCAATTTAAATACCTGCAAATACGCTTTGCATCTTACCAGAGCAAATTAAGAGCGAGAGAGCTAGAAAGAGATATTACAATAGAGCAAGATGACTGAGGCGATCGTCTCCGCTGTGGTAAAGAAGTTAGCAGACCTACTTGCAGATGAAGTCCGCTCCCTGCGCGGAGTAGACAGCAAAGTGGACGAGGTGAAGCTTCAACTGGGTCAGATGCAGTGCTTTCTAAAGGATGCAGAATCCACGAAGAAGAGAGGTGATGAGAGGATCAAGGGATGTGAGGACTGTCGCATATGAGACCGAGGATGCGATTGACACATTCCTTGTTGAAGCCAACCGTCGGAGGCTGGGTTTCATCCAGAATAGGCTGTTAGCTCGTCGCGCTCTCGGTGAGAAGATTTCTAAGATCCAAGCCAAACTCGGCAGAATATCCGAAGGTAGAACTACTTTCGGGATACAGGATCTTAGTGGAGACAGAGATCACTCTCAAAGCCTTCTCCAAACACAACCTAATTCTTTTAAACGCCGTGTGCTCCCTGATGTCGATAACAATGAAGTTGTCGGTTTTGAGGCTGAAAAGGAACATATAATTGATTTGTTGTTGCACGGGCCGAGCAACCGAAGCCGGTGTGTGGTTTCAATTGTCGGATCTGGTGGTCTTGGGAAGACCACTCTTGCTCAAAAGGTGTATAATAGTTCAACTGTAAAGAATAATTTTAATTCTCGCATATGGATAACTGTTTCCCAAGATTTTATTCTCCTTGATGTATTAAAGAAAATACACCAGAAACTTGAACAAAATCCACGGTTGGAAGGGGAAATCCAAAAAGATCAGATTGTATTTCTATTTGGACAAGTCAACGCATTATTGAAAGAGCAGAAATACCTAATTGTCTTAGATGATGTGTGGACCGAGGATGTCTTTACCCAGCTCGAGACCGGCCTCGTCGACGTCGGTAATGGGAGTCGAGTGCTAATGACGACCCGTAACCTTAATGTAGCGAATTATGCAGATTATAGAGGTGTGTATCATCTTCGTTTGCTCAGCGAAGAAGAAAGTTTGGTGCTTCTCCTAAAGAAGGCAATTCGAAGCAGCGATCACTTTCCAGAGTGTCCGGAAGAACTGAAGGATCTTGCTAGAAAGCTAGTTAAGAGATGCAATGGTTTGCCACTGGCTCTCATTGTGTTGGGTGGCCTCTTGTCAAGTAAACCTTGTACCTACCGAGAATGGTCTAGAGTGCTCGAGAGGTTGGATTGGCACCTCGTTGGCGGAGGAGAATGCATGAGAATTCTAGCCACCAGCTATGATGACTTGCCGTATCTTCACAAGTCATGCTTCCGGTATGTTCTCAAGTCATACATGTAATTTTCAATTAAGGATCATTTATTTTTTGTAAGAATTTGGAGTCATAATATCTTCGTTAATAAGTCAATACGCTGGCCATTTCTCAGAGATCATGGTTTCTTACTAATCAGTCCTTGTTCTGTTTCTTATTTTTGGCATTTTTTTCTGGGAAAAAAATGTTTGGTTTTTTTTTTTCGGTTCTTGGATCACTATTTGTTAATTCCTTGATCTTGCTAAAATGAAATTTTGAAGATTTGACCTCCATCTTTTATTTGAGACAAAGTACTTCAGCCGTCCAAACTATAGATGAATCAAGCTGGTTGCATGTTTCAGGTACTTAGCTTGCTTCCCGGAGGACTACACAATTGAGGCGAAAGATCTTATGAAGATGTGGATAGCTGAAGGCTTAATAGATGCCAAAAATAAAGGGGAATTAGAGGATTATGCTGAAGATTATTTGGAGGAGCTTGTACAAAGGTACTGTTGTCATAAATATACCAATATTACAATTGAATACCTCTCTAAACATCTCTAAACTTTTAGTTTCTCATCTTCAAATGTCTATAAAACTCCTTGTACTTCTATTTTTGTCACACCCCAAACCAGGATTTCCGGATTAGGGTGTGATTAATCCCCGCCCCGTGTCTAATAATCGGAAAGACACGCAAGGCTAAACAGAATAATAATCACACAGCGGAAGCAATAATAAAATAATCAAGCAAAAGTCATAAATATCAAATAAACATACATACATACATAATATCCATACAATCCACCTCGGGATAAAATAAACACAAACTAGTCAAAGGGATACATAATCTATCGAGTCCAATGCGTATAACAAAAACATCGGACTCGCAAAATCCTAAACAAAAGTCCCTAATCTATATCAGGCGATGTGGCCGTCGGGGACAGCTCCTGACGCCTCCTGCTGCGGACCGTCAGACTCTGTACCTGCCCACATCCATAAAAAGGAGGGGATGAGCGAATGATCGCCCAGTATGTGACCCAGTATTATCCCTTCAGGGATTCTCTTAAGTCAAAGCACATTTTTAAATTGAATTCTACGTAAAGTTCGATAATCGTTTCATTTTTAAATGCACATGTTACGGAAATTAAACCTGTCATAATATCTACAAAAGAAAATACATATAGTAGATGACATGATGCGATTATCCTATTATGCCAACATGATTAAAGTTTCCCAAAATAAAATACAAGCAGAAGAATATATTTATATCCAATCGGAGTCCAGTACAATAGGTACTGTGTGTACAAACCAATATAATAATAATACGGATAACTTTATCACCCGGTGCCGTGCCAATTTAAATTCATATATTCAAACCAATATAATCCAATAGGAGAAAACATACATGCAAGACGTAAGAATAAGTTAATCCGTTTCCTCATGAGCAAGGAGGCCTCCATCATCTGGCCATAGACATGAATCAAAGAGGCGTGTCACCCTCAAAGGCGTGAGACCCTTTTACCGCAGGTCTGGGCATGAGACCCACTAGAGCGTGTCATCCTCGCCGAGTATGCGACCCCTAGTGACGTGTCATCCTCGCCGGGCATGAGACTCACTAGAGCGTGGCATCCAGGACGAGTATGCGACCTCTAGTGACGTGTCACCCCAGCCTACATCACAATGCCACCCCCAGGACAGCACACTGGCGCGCTGGGCATGAGACCCTCCGGAGCGTGTCATCCTCGCCGAGTATGAGACCTCCAGAGGCGTACGGTCCCAACACGCGACCTGGGGCTATGAGGTAAGCCGTACTAGACTGATAGCTCCTAATGTAGAGAAGACATAACTCGAATCGTTTTCGTGCCTCTGGGCTCGAGATCGGTCCGCACGTAAATGGTAAAATGATAGGAAAGAATATATAGTTTCAACTTAATCGTAGAATGGAAAAACAGTCATTCGGTCTTCTATCTCACACTCACCAATGCACATGCTTAACTACATAATATGTTGTCCTCTACGAGAAGAGGACAACTAATATCCTAAATTAATATATATTAATTAAATTACTCTACTCCTACGAAAGCGATAAATTTCAATTTAGAAGGGGTTATGCAATTTCCTAATTACAATTCAAAGAGAATTAAGCATGCTCTAATGCAAACTACAAAATTTAAAAGTGCGAATGTCAGGTCAAGTGGTCAACTGGTAAGAGTACGCCACGAAAGAATAATGCAGATATCCCACACCTGATGGCTGTAGGGGTAGAACGCGCTAATAGCCTCCGGGATCCACGTAATCCTCGCCTGCTCCTGTACAAGCGTCAGCGGGATCGGTCCACGGGTCGGAGTCTACGTAGGTCGGCTGACCTGTAATTTAGGCGTAACTTAATTAGAGTCTAAACTAAGTACTCGTACTCGTAACCCTTATTACCCCGTTTGATTATTTTCACTAAGTGGTCGTACTTAATTAATTAATTAATTAATTACTAGGGTTCGAATCTAATTATTAATTTAACTTAATTAAATCATTTGTTATAATTTAATTTGAAGATAAACTACTTACCTACTAAAAATATAATCTACGTAATTTAAATTGTCGTTATTTGATCCCTAACCATTTATGTGTAATATAAAGGTGTTTCCTAATTAATTTAGCTATACGTAATTTAAAATCCTAAGTACTTACTCAATAAGCGTTAAATCTTTAATTATAATATTTCTAAAGTCGTACGAATTTATTTTAAAAATTTGTACACGTCGATTAATTTATAACTACAAAATAATACGTGATTATCTAATTATCTTATTTAACAAAAATTGTCATCGTAATGATTCGAAAATATTAATATGTTGTTAATTAATTGTCCTTTATCAATTAACAACATGTTTTCTTTATTTAACAATTCTATTTACTTAATTTATAAAATTCTAGTTACTAAATTTTAAACATCCAAATACTTAACTATTTATTTTAAAAATCTAACTACTTAATTTATTAATTAACTTAAAAATCCTAATTAATCTAAATGTGTTAAACTATTTTAATTGAGTTTATACACATATATTCTTAAGTACATAACATATACATATACATATACATAATTTAATCGTAAGTAGTTGTATCATCACCTAGTGTTTTTATTTGTCCTTAGAATATATATATATTATATACTTTAATTAATAAAATTACTTTTAAATAATGGTATCTTTTATAATTAATTAATTTGTCACTTTTAAATAAATTTTGCTTAAATTTCGGTTTGGGACTAAGCCCCATTTAATTAAATTTCAACTTTTTCAACAAAGCCTCTAAAGGCCGAGCCCAAACAGAAAAAGGCCCAATGCCTCTTTTTGTTAAACAATCAATGGCCCATTAACATTCATAATTTATATGGCCCAACAACAAGACCTATATTTTAATTAATTTCTTTTGGGCCGAACCCTCTTAATATTTCATATTTTCTCCAATTAACAACATTCAACAGAGAAAATCAACAGAGGTCAATTTGCACCGATTACCAGCGACTTGAACGCACAACAAACAACAGAGTACAGGTGGAAAGAAGGGTCAGTACCGGTAATCAACACTGGGCTGGTACGACTGGTACCAGCACCACAACCAATTTAACCGCAAACGAATTATCAAAGGAAGCAAAGGCCGGTACCAGTGGTGCAACCATAATAGAACCACCGTACCAGTTAACAAAATCCATCGTGGTATCCCCGAATTCCCCATTATTCAATTAACGTAATTGCGTCGAGAAAATCAACAACTCGCACGCAATATTTAACAATTCAATTTCTACGTCGTAACCCAAATTTTCATCAAGCACAGTTCAAAATTGGTCAAAATATACAATGAGTAAAGCCCCTGTCAGTGCATACCAGCACCGAGACAACGAAAATTTCGAGAACAAAAATCGGATTCAAGTACACATTCATCACAGAGACAATCCAAAGGGGAATGGCTCAGCCAATGCCCAAAATTCCCAAATCACAGAAATTCACCCGAATTCCCAAGTCAGCTGGTAAGGCACAAGAAAATAGGAAGGAATATTTACCGGATATTTAGACGGCTTCTCTTAAAAATGGCTGGTACCAAGGATCTTGAAGCCTTGCATCTTGGCCGTTCGGAAATCTTCCAACTCAACCAACGGGAACTCCAACAGTGGCAGCACCAAGAGAAAGGCACCACCAAGACAGGGCAATGGCTGGCACCAGAAAAATCACAACGAAAGGCACCGGCAGCTCCAAGTGACGCAAGCCAGCACCAAGAGAAAACACCAAAGAACCGAAACCCCAAAACTAGCACAGTCACTACTAGGGTTTTCGGGATTTTGTGTGCAACAGAGGGAAGATGGAAAAGAGAGAAAGAGATAAAATTTCTCAGCATATGAGCGAAAGAGAGCAAATAACCCAAAGAGTAAGAGAGCGGGTACTTGTAACCTGGTGAGGAGTAAAGAGCGGGGTCACGGTCGCTGCTCAACAGGGATGCGATGGGACGCAGCGACTAAGTCGCGAGAGCAAAATTCGTCGCCTGTACGGGCTTTCTGACAGGGTAAAGACAGCGCACGTAGCGCGTGGGAGAGAGGCGGGTCGCGAGAGAGAAGAGGGGGGGTTTCCTTCTCCAGGAAGGAATTAGAGGGGAAGGGGTCCACTGGTAAGTGGGATAGAGAAGAAAGGTCGGTGGGAGGAATTAAAAGAGAGGGGTAGCTTCGAGATTCGTGCAGAAATAAAAATGAACAATTGGGATAATTTCAGAATAAATGAGCTCAAAATAATTTGGTTCTACAAGATTTGTGTTTATAATTTAATATATATTTATCCAACGGTAGACGTGGTAAATTATAAAAACAAATTAATCATAATCTTATCTAGTCAGAAATTTTCAAATTCAAATTTTAAATTGCACGATTAAACGAAACTAATAAATTTTAATCAATTGACTAAAATGCAACGAGAATTTACGTTTTAAAATTCCTACAACTATTCGCTAATATTATTTGATAATTTCATTTAATTCTTTTTAATATATTAATTATAACGGTCATTAATACGAGTACTCTTAATTAGAAGATCGCATTTACAAAAATTGATTTACCATTCGTAAACCTTAATCTAATCTAGTATACAATTTAATATAATCAACTTGGTAATATTTTGCGAATTGCACGTTAGATTAACTACACATCAATATAGTTCAATTATTTTATTTAATTAAGTAACTTCAAATTTGTCTAGTTTTAAATTTAAATCTAAGACTTGTAGAAATACAATTTTATTAAATACTAAATTTTAAATAGTTACATCATTAATTTGATTATTTAATCTTCACGCTGGTTAATTAATTAACTAAAGTTTTAATTAGTTGTACATTTTGATTATTAGTCTAATTAATTATATTCAAATTTACGGGTTATAACAATTTTTGTGTTGGAACAAGAAACCGCGTGTTATGAAATATATAATGCACCATCTTTTCTTTTTTTTCTTTTTTTTTGCATTTTCTTTAACCCATTTCATTTGTAAAATTAAATTTGCATCCGACGCTCATCCAACTCAAATTACTCAAATTTGAGTTCGATGGGTTCCTCTACCGTCCGATTGCTTTAAGTTCCGTGCACACTAGATAGGCACGGATCTTGATGTGAATGCGCACTAATATTGAAGTGATGTGTATGGATCTTAAAGAAGATCAGACGGTAGAGGAACCGTCGGATGCAACCCGTTCCCATAGCTGAATATTACAGTTGAATACCTCTCTAAACATCTCTAACTTTTAGTTTCCCATCTTCAAATGTCTATAAAACTCCTTGTACTTCTATTTTTGTATTGGAACAAGAAACCGCGTGTTATGAAATATATAATGCACCATCTTTTCTTTTCTTTTTTTGCGTTTTCTTTAACCCATTTCATTTATAAACTTAAATTTGCATCCGATGCTCATCCAACTCAAATTACTCAAATTTGAGTTCGATGGATTCCTCTACCGTCTGATCCGCTTTAAGATCCGTGCACTAGATAAGCACGGATCTTGAGGTGAATGCTCACTAATATTGAAGCGATGTTCACAGATCTTAAAGCAAATTGGACGGTAGAGGGACCCATCGGATGCAACCCGTTCCCTTAGCCGAATACCGCTCTAAACTCCTCCTGTGATTTTATTTTTGTATTGGAAATTGAAAGTGTGTTATGAGGTTTCATAACTTCTTTTGCCTATGTTAATTAACAGTTCAGTCATACAATTTTTTATTAATTTTTAAAAGACTGAAACGGATTATTATAGAAAAAAATTCTATCATATAAAATGAGAGTATAAAAAGTTAATGATTATAAACAGTTAATCTTAGTAACAAAAATATATCACAAACACATAAGAAATTATTTTGCCTCAAAATGAACAAAAAAACATAAATTTTAACACCCAAGGATACTATATTATTTTATCAATTGTTGGAAAGAGCTAAACTAAATGTGTTATTTGAAATCGATAGTTGGATAGGTAAATTAAATGAGTTTCAAATTTGAAAGTTCAAACTTTATCACAACTCAGAGAGTCTAGAGGCATTAGTCAGCATTATCCCATACTTATTTTTTTGTTAATTAAATTAATGTGTAGATGGTAGTCCACTACTTCACCCTGTATTCATAACAACTTTTAACATGCAAGTAACCAAAATAGAGCCTTTGTTACACAATGTTCTATTAAACATAATAAATAGGATTCTTAAAAAAAGAATATTGTTTTCATTATTAGCGTATTTTAGCTGACTCTGTTATTCAAGTACTGGTAGCTGCAACCTTACTTAATTGACAATTTACGGTGGCTACAGAGTGTTAACGGATATAGAACATCATTTTTTTCTGTTTTTTAACCCAGTTTTTTGTACTATTAAACATACAGATGTTTGGTTCAAGTTGTTGAGAGGTCTCTTGATGGTGCCATCGTGTCTATCGGAGTACACGATCTTTTGCGTGAAGTTGCATTGGGTGAAGCCACAGAAAATGATTTCCTTCTCATCTGGAAGAAAGAAAATGTAGAGGGGGATGTAAGCATGACACGACGAGTAGCATTTCACGAAAAAATGGATGTGGATCTGGATCTCAGAAGGATCAAAATGCCCAAACTTCGAACATTCATAAATTTCGAAAAAGGCAGTTTCAGTGGTACAGGATTTCTGTTACTCAGAGTCTTGAAATTAGAAATGGCAAATATAAGAGACCTACCGACTGATTTGAAGAACATGATCCACTTGAGATACTTGGGTTTGAGACGGACTAACGTAACTGCAATTCCATCATGGATTGGTCATTTGCAAAATCTGCAGACCTTTGATATTGAATATACAAATATCCGAGAGTTACCAGAAAGTTTCTGGAAAATCCCTAGTTTGAGGCATGTTAGTTCCCCTCTTTCTTCGGCGATAGTGGGACCGCCATCAACTGCAAACCTAGTTAACCTAAGAAGCCTTGGATGTTTCCTAATTCCAAAATCATGGAAGAAAAGCATCCCTCACCTCCCTGGTGTTCGTGATTTGCAACTAAAATGTCATGACGAGAATGATGGCATGCTGATACATAACCTTATGTCCAAGTTGAACAACCTCCTCTCAGTGAGATTTCATAACTTTTATCCTCCAAGAGGGATGATTGATTTCAGCAGCTCACCAAGTTATCAAAACATACACACCATGTATCTCGCTGCAGGGTTCCTGTCCGCACCCAAAGACTATCCAACTGTTCACATTGCAGAAATGCCTCCAAACTTAGCCAATCTAACACTACAGTACTTTCATTTGGATGAAGATCCAATGCCGAAACTTGAGAAATTAGGTGGTTTGAAGTGGCTGCGGCTGCATGACATTATAATGGAGGAGGATACCATAGTTTGCACGAATGGAGGTTTCCCTAGACTGCAAACTCTAACACTCATTGATGTTCTGAAAATGAAGGAATGGAAGGTCGAGTATGGAGCATTGCCCATGCTCAAGTACCTTCTTATTAAAGACTGCGTTGATTTACGTGCTCTTCCCGACCTACAGTTTGTGCCCACCCTACAGGAACTGACGATAGATGAAGAACTCGAGTCAAAAATTAAGAACAAGTCGGGGGAGGAATGGGAGAAAGTCAAACATATACCAACCATTAGTAATTGGTAGTAGAATTGCCGATAATTATTGTAATAGCAAGGATTTGGTAGTAGAATTGGTAGTAGAATTCTGTCTTTTTACTGATGGAATAGAAACCAGGATTTATAATTTTTATTAGTAATAGCAAGGATTTGATACCTACTGACTTAGATTAATAGGTAATGAATATTTTTATCCTCTATTTTAGGTTGGGGTTGACCTTCCTTTTAACAAGTTATATACCACTTCGGTGCATATATAAATCTGTGATCTCTTTTTGGACGGATATACTGACAGTTTAATGTATTACTACACATAATTAATGTATCAAATTTAAGCTTGCGGAAATGAAGGCTACTTTGATATTATTATTATTATTATATTTTTGGACGGATATACTGACAGTTTAATTTATATTTTTTATATTTAATATGACATATTTGATATGTAAGTATTAGTAATTTATATTATTTTTAATTTATCTTTTATTAATTTTATGAAATAGTAAATAAATTCGAAAAATAATAAAATATGGCATTCTACAAGATTTTAATATGAAAGTTTTATATATTAAGCGGCTTGAATCAACTGTTTGGATTACAAAAGTATGATTTAGATTACAAAATTATATTTTCTTTCTTTTTAAAATACTTTTTTATCAATACTAATATTTTGATTAATTGTTTTTATAAATTCTAATAAATTAATGTCTAATAATTAACATATACCAAAATTTTAAAAAATTAAATTGTATAAGTATAATAAATTAAAATTGTCTCCTTCATTATCCGAGTAAATAAATTTTATTGATATTTAATTAATGGAAAAAATTATTATGATTTTCGATAATTAAAAGAATTAAATTAAGTAATTTTATATCATAGTAATTTCTATGATATTCAGATGTAAGTATCAAAACAAGTACAATTTATCTGACGTTGAGCACTAATTAATGCATTCAACATGTAAGTTCATATATTTTCTTCTTATAAAAAAGACACAAAAGTAAAATTATTTTTCTCTGTGTACATGGAGGCTTGGAGCAATTGACGTATATTATTATATGTGAACAATTTCAAAAGTGATGCATGCTAATGTGTAAGTAGGGTGAATTTATAAAAACCACAAAAAATGAATTGCCTAACAGTAAGCATGGTATACTGAAAAGTATAAGCATAATTAAACAGAGATCATGATACTGGCAAATTTATTGTCCGAAATAATCAAGACAATACTAACAATTGAACTTAATTACATGACTGATGTTACCATTCAGATATATGTATTGTTGTAGAAAGTACGTACGACAGTCAAGAGATCAAACTTATAGAAGCAATCTTTGTACGTATATAGCCACAATAAAGGCACTGGTTTGCACAAGTATGAATAACAAAATTTACAAACATAGCATTTTAAAATTCACAAAAACAGCATTCCAACAAACAAAATTACAAAAATAGTAGTATCCAAACAGAATTTACGAAAACAACATTCCAACAACCAAAATTACGAAAATAATAGCATTCCGGCAAACAACATTAAGTAATTAACAAAGAGGAGAGTTAAAATGCAACATTGATTTTGTGCACCATTCCAGCAAGCTTACATTTTTGTCTAAGTTAATTAGTGTGGCACATATAAAGCCACTTAGAGGGAATAGTGCCGATTGATGGTCAGTTTTCGAATTCAAGTTATGAAGGAAACCGGGGTTTATGCATGTAAGTCAACTTCAACTGCAATGTAACTGGGATTCATACAGCACAGCACAAGTTGTATGAAAAAGAACTTATGAGTGTGCTTGAAATTGGATGTAGATGTATAAATTCAGACCCAAAATTGAACAGGTTGTTGCTTGGCTTGATGAAGTTGGAGTAGATGAGTAGTTTTGTTAATTTTAAGTATTGTTAATGAATAATGAATAGTTGAAAAATGCAGTTTTGGGTTTTGACAAAATGAGGGTCTGTTTTGTAAATATATATTTTTTCTGATATAATTGAGATTGTATGGTTGATTTTGTTTAGTAATACGACTAAGCAATGTTTAGACTAGCGTAATTTGTCTTGTAAACTGTCTTTCTGTGTTTTTTTTTTGTTTGTATTCTATTTGCTTTTTTTACTTTCAAGGTTTTTACCTGGGTCAACGAAAGAAATGAAGAAATAAATTAATAGAAAAAAACAAAAGCCTCCACCTTACCATTAAAAAATTTAATAACTCATGTATTTATCCAATTAATTGAATACTGATATTAATTAGGTTTAATTAATCTCAATTGGGTCGATGGCACAACAGCTAGTGGCTAGTTTACCTGCTTAATTAACCCGTTAACATGTCGTTAACAGACATGTCGGAAGCTTGGAGGATGCACGGAAGGTGTTTGACAAAATGCCCGAGAGAGAAATCTTATCACATGGTCAGCTATAATTGGAAGGTATATGCGTGACAAGAGGGAAAAAAATAATGTTATAGACTCTAAGGTAACATAATACTTGAGTTTAGATTCTGACCGTTCGATCACAAAATAATTTCTATAACCTTTTCTGGCTCAACTACATCGGACGGTCCCATCTGTAACCAAATATTATGTTACTTCAGGTTCAGGTGATATGAATTTGAGGGAGTATTGACAAATTAAGTCCATTTTTCTTCCGGCACTTCACAAAGCCCATTTTTAATTACTTGAGCAATTTGTTATTTTATTTAAGATGTTCATACAAGATTAGATGGGTTTCACAATTTCCATAAAGTAAACTCTTTTCTGATACTTATTTTTCATATCTATATATATAGAAATCTAAAAGATACTCCTCTATTATTTAAATTATTCATTTTGAATTACTGTGAGTGCCCAGTCATATCATCATTAATTACTGCTTATGCTTATGCTGTCTTGAATTAGTGAAAATCCCATTCTGCTCACAAAAATCAGCATTGTTGAATATGAAGTCACGACATAAAATTTTCAACCAACAAAAATCGCAGAAAAATGAAGCAACAATTCGGTTTATTTCTATTTTGAGGTACAAAAAAAATGATTATCCTTTCTGGTTGAAAATAATTTATCAATCACTACCATTTAATCATTTATTTATATATGAGGCCCTTTTTGCTATATAGATGTGAAATCTTAATTTTTTTTTAACTAATTAGCCAATAGGATGTAAATTTGGTAACAGTAAATTGCATGCTTACATAGTAATTATGTTGGAAGCAAGCTGATTGTCACAAAATGAATTGTTTTTTCTCCCAGTTGCTATTTCCAGAAGCAAACCAGTTACTATGTTGGAAGCAAGCTGATTGTCACAAAATGAATATAAACATGAAACCGATGTACTTCACGAGTGATACATTTCGCATGTCAAATTTATATTTTTTTGAATTAATTTAGCATAAAATCAAGCGGTAAAAAAAGATTGTTTATCAATTAATACGTTCATTTTTAATCAATTTTTGACCGCTTGACTATATAATAAATTAATTCAGAAATTTATAAATTTGATATGAAAACACACCACTCGTGAAGTGTATAGATCGGTTTCTACAATTTCATTCGTCGTTTGAAGTCAATCCAATAGGTTTTGGAGTTAAACTTGGTGATCTTAAGAACAGTTCAGTTCTACTTTTATATTTCATATATTTATATTAAAGCTCTTATGAAATTGTGTGTTTTATTATTAAATTGGTCATTTTTAACAAAAGTATTGTTTTCATAAATATTTTCTAGTTTTCTTTATATTTTGTAATCTGCATAATAACATCTCTGGTCATATTATATTTGATGGTCGTATGGAGGGCGCATTATTTGTCATCATCTCATTTTCATACAATCATCAGACAGATATTCAGAAATATAAAATGTATAAATGTTAAAAAAAATACTTAAATATTTAAAAAATAATTATTTGCACAAACTTTTACTAAATATAACTTGTTTAATATTAAAAATATGCAGTCACATGCGTGTTTTTTTAATAAATTTTAAAAAAAGTAATTTATTATAAAGATAATTTTCTAAGTATTTATTAATTAGTTTTCTAAAATTAATAATATATTTGTGAAAAGAAGCTGACCATTTGAAAACAAATTTTAATCGGGTAATACTAATGGTAAACGAGTACAGATACAGGTATAATTCTGAAATAGTTGAACATATATAAAATTTTGGAGAAAAATATAACTTGAAGATTTTTTGAAAAAATATAAAAGCTCATAAAATTTGTCAAGAATATATGTCAAGAAAGTTGCTAGTCATGTACAAATAATTTATATACCTGCAAATACAAAATAAAGCAATGTTCTTAATTAATGAAACAAATTATCCTTTTAACATCTAAATTATACCCTCTAAAGTGACAAACATTTTGAGATCAATATCATTACGACTCCATTAATGACTCCACAGATCAAGCCCAATGCCTTCAAATTAAGGCTAAAACTTGCTTTAATTCAAGGCCCAAACCCTTGGACAAATCCAAACCCAAAAACCAAGTTGGACCTAGACAACCACCACTAGTCCAGAAACAGAGTTCATTTGCTATTTTTAAGTGATTTCAAGTCCCTGTTTTTTATTTTGAGAACTGGCATTAATTTTTTTCTCAGGGGTACGTTAGAGGCACTCTATATCTAATTATAATATCATGTTTTTGTTGTTAAGCAGCCCCTTCTGCCTGCTTAGGAGTACATATATATATACTCTTTAATAATTAAATTGAATGTTGTCCAGTTCGTAAACCATTGTGTTAATATATTTCCCATTCTAGCACATCGATCATCAACAAATGGATAAAAATTAAAATTATATATTCACTTCACTTTCCAAAGGAAGGACAAGGCTCACATATATGCAAACAAATGCAAATGAACTCGAAACCAAAATTACTGAAGCAAAAGCAGAATGTAAATGTAAATGCAATTAAAAAGCCCTGGAATTAAATTCTTCTTCAAGTTGGATTTTATCATTTGAAGTTGCTCTTGATGGAATCCGCTGCACTGGATGCCTTGTCGCTCACTGTCCCTGCTGCATCTTGCGCCATGCACTTCATTCCTTCTCCCTTCTGAAAATACAAATGGTAAATTTTATATATATATTATTTAAAGTTTGCAGCACAATATCCTTCACTATAAAGCTGTACATAAAGAATAATCATGAAATAAAACCAAGATCAGATGATCAGATCCTTCTTTTCAAGTAAGATTAATTAAGAACTCAAGATGAAGTCAGTTAATGGTAAATTAAAAAACTATTAATGAAGCAAGTAATTAATGCGACTAAAGGTACAATGAATTAATCGAGGCATGCCTGCGTAGCTGATTCGGTCACACTGGATGCGGCTGAGGAGGCTTTGCCCATCAGATTATCTGTCTTCTCCTACACAAATCAATTATTTAATATATCAATTAGTTAGGTCCAAGTTTATCAATCGATGATCAATGTGTGCTTGCTAATTATATAAAAATGATATTAAGATTGAACTAATCAAACTGTCATACCTCGGCCTTGCCCATGGTCTTGCCAGAGTTGAAAGCCTGCTCGTTTGACATGGTGATCTTGGAAACTTTTTCAAGTAAGAGATTAAGGAACTGGATTTGTGTTCTTCTTAATTGATGGAATTAATTAATGGTGTGGTTGAGACTGAATGAAGACTTGAAGGGCTATTTATACATGTATGTATGTCGATTGATTGAGGCGTAGGTAGAGATCGAGCTTGAAGGGCTCCGACTAATGTGGAGATTGATGCCACATGGATCATGGCCACTGATCGAATACTAATTAATGCAAAATCTTTTATTAGGGGGTGTTAATGATATGCTCAAAATAGCTCCTTTCTGTAACATGTGAACCATCACTATTTTGGCTTAAACACCTAATCAATAAATGAATGAATGATTCCTCCGATATATATACTGTGTAACCTCAAAATGATGCATAATATATATAACCAACACATGATTTGTAATTGTTTTATAAAGGCAAAATCTTCCTATTCATCATATGCCATGAACATTTCAATAGATGAGGTTGTTTTCTTTACTCTGTTTCGGGACAGAGGCAATAAATGTGTAACTCCAACTTATTAACTCATGTGAATATAATCTGCATTGCAAACTTCAATGATATTAACCAATATATTAATTTCAAGAGGTATCACAAGTCAGCCCAACCCAGCCCAGCCCAGTCCAGTATTAAATGGACATCTCCATTCTCCAACAAAACTGAAATGGACATTTCCATTTCTCCATGAAACAAAAAAGGACATGTACATCACCTCCATTGCACTCCTTCATTAGGACATATTAAATGACCGTTATCTCAAATTTGATTATTTGACCAATGATCTCTCAAATCTCTCCTCCTCTTCTCATCTCCTCTAATTAATCTGATCTAATGGCCCCACCTAAAGATTGTCCGACTATAGATCAAAGAGACCAATGTTTGCCATATAATCCATACATTGTGCAGCCAACTGTTAACTTTACATCAACAGGACCAATAAATAATCAATCTTTTGACCAGAGTTAATGGATTTGCTGTTAACTGGACCCCCCCACCATTTCAGTTTCAGGCACAAGTACTGAGATAGCGCATGCCTAGCTAGGCACAATGATTCTATCACGAGAAATCAACAATAATTTCATTCTCAACACACCCATCTTATTTGCCTTCCCTAGTACTTCTCAGCTCTACTTACAATGAAAAACAAAAATACCAAATATAAATTATGATTTTTGAGTAAAATTAGGGTGTTCTTAATTAAGCTCAACTTCAAAATCTATCAAATTGACTTCAAACGATGAATTTAAACTATCAAAACTGGTCTACTTCATATGTGATGTGTTCACATATAAAATTTATAATTTACCGAATTAATTTAGTGTAAAGTCAAGAGGTCAAAAGAAGAAGGTTTATAAGTTAATATGTTTGTTTTTCATCATTTTGTGATCGCTTAATTTTAAACTAAATTAATTTGAGAATTTATAAATTTTACATCCAAATGCATCACTCAGCATTAGATTGATTTCAACAGTTTGGATTCGTCGTTTAAAATAGGGATGACAACGAGCTGGCTCGGACCGAGCTAGGCTCAGCTCATAATTGGCTTGTAGTAGGAACCGAGCGAGATGGATAGGAGGCCGAGCTAAAATCTTAGCTCATAATCGGGCCGAGCTACCAACGAGCTGGATCGAACTGGCTCGTATTAGCTCGTTGGACCTAGATGGACCGAGTTTAAGAAGAAAATAAATTATACAAACAATTAGGACTGAGCTGAACCAAGCTGGACAACATAAAATTCACACAAATTATATAAATTCACTAACAAGAAAGCAGAGACCTAGCTCGAACTCACTAATTCTAAACCGAGCCACTAACGAGCTGGCTCATTTTGAGCTCGAGCTAGTAACAATCAAGTTGTTACTGAACGAGTCACAGACTAATCCACGAGTTACGAGTTTTTTTTGCCTATCCTATTTTAAAGTCAATTAATCGATCCAACAATTTTTTTTAGTTAAATTCACCAAAATACTTGATAATTAAAAAGCACTTATCTCGTTCCCTCGAGTCTTCACCAACGTACATTTTAATCTCACTCATACCAAACCAAATACTATTTCTGAGTAAGTAGTTAAAAATCAGTTTCAGTTGCCAACTGTTTAACCGAAATAAAGTGAGAACATGCATGGTATTTTGCAAAGCGCGACACGTCCGTAATATATTTTCATAACTATATTTTGAAGATCAAACAATCGATCTGAATCACTTAATATTATCTCTACATGAACATATAGTTGGAGACCGAATTTTGTATTTTTTTTTTTCTATTTTTTAGATAGGTTGGAAATCACTAGGGATCCTCCATCCGGATTTCAAACTTCTGACCTCTCATACATGGTCCAGAATTTCAAATTAGATAATTTTCTATTGATTTAATTTAAAAAATACTAAAAATATGTAAAATTTGATCTTCAGTACATTTTCATATGTAAATCGGTAAATCTTGTTAAACAATTCAGATCAACTATTCACACATTAAAAACAAATATATAAATTCATAGTATGGATCGATGTGCGCTTTGCAAAGTACCATAGCCTCACTCTGATAATTTTCTATTGATGGACCGAATTTTATATTTTTTTTTTCTATTTTTTAGATAGGTTGGAAATCACTAGGGATCCTCCATCCGGATTTCAAACTTCTGACCTCTCATACATGGTCCAGAATTTTCAAATTAGATAATTTTCTATTGATTTAATTTAAAAAATACTAAAAATATGTAAAATTTGATCTTCAGTACATTTTCATATGTAAATCGGTAAATCTTGTTAAACAATTCAGATCAACTATTCACACATTAAAAACAAATATATAAATTCATAGTATGGATCGATGTGCGCTTTGCAAAGTACCATAGCCTCACTCTGATAAACAAATTCCGGAAAGAAAGAATATATTTTTTTAGATAAAGAAATAATATAAGAACAAAGACTTGGCTTCCCAAGTTTCACCCTGATTTCTCAATCTTTATTGATCCAATGATATATGCTTGTCAAACTATTAGTACTTCTTAAAAAAAAAAAAAAAAAAAAAAGATTAATCCCGAGATAATACCGGCTTTCATTTCTTTACAAAAGTTAGAACATCACAAATATGCTGAATAACTCCAAAAACCATAAAAAACAATCCAAAACCTACCTAAAACTCTAGCTTCAAAATAAAAAATAAAAACAAATTAAAGTCATCCACCCATACAAACTTCAACATATATAGTAGCCTACCATAATTTTAGTATTACAAAGTGATATATGTGCGGTTTAATTATCTGTTATTATAAGTTATTGGAAAAATGAAAAATTTATTTCTCATGATCGTTCATGCATTCATTAATTGGTTATATAAAAAGAGTAATTCTTGCGTACTTTTTCTTTGATACTTCTATTCTATTCAAATCTTGAAAGGTAATATTTAAACTAAAAAAATTAATATGTTTTTTTTAATCAAAGTTCAAAGAGAAATATATAGGAGTTTCAAAATTGGGTAATTGAAGAGGATCGATCGACATTAAATGCAGTTCGGTGGAAGACAAGACATTAATTGAAAGATGCATGCAGATGGATTATGACTCTATAATCCTTCCTCTGCAATTAATGTAAAACTTTTTTATGCAATTCTCAAACTTTAATTTTAGTCTCTAATATGATATCCTCATTTTCATTTAAATTGATGGTTAAAAAGAAAAGGAAAATATTTTTTTACTTTTTATTTTTATTTTTTTAATAAAATATAGTTTTGTTGTGAAACTATATTTTTCACTAATTGCATTATTGAATTCTATACTATAAGAACTTATCGCGCGCGCATAATTTTGTGATTGTTAAAAATGTAATTTACTCAAAAAGTATTCAAACTCATTTATTCATAATTTCATGGCCGATAAACACAAACAATATTTTCTAACTAAACATTCAAATCAGAAAATGTAATTTTCTTTTTCATTGCAAAAAAAAAAAAAAGAAACATAGGTGGTGTTCTGTTTCTTGTATGTTAATCATGTGATACCTATTTATCTGATAATTTTGTAAAATAAATATATCTTAATTAGTTTTATTTAATTTTTCATTACTGACTAAATTTTCTATGGAAGTATAAAACTCATTTTAAATTTATGAAATAATCATGTTACCTTTTATTAAAAAAAAATGTAACATGTTTTAGAAAAATGTTAGTCTTCTAATTAGACTGTTTTCGATGGCAAATAAGTCATCTTTTTACTTCTGACACTTACACAGTGACATTTAAGTATATTTTTGTATAAGCGTCAGAAGTAGAGAAATGACTATTTGCTCTTAGAAATAAACCCATTAGGAGATTAGAGGGAAAATAAAATTAGTAAATTTGTGAGTTTGTGAGTTTTTAAAGTTTGGAGGGCAATTACTTCCAAATTTTTGTAGGGTATACATGAAATTCCCCCCTATAAACTATTACAAAATCATAACAAATTATAGATAAAGCAATTTATTCAATTGTAGAGTGTTACAGTAGCTCCCGGCCATGATTACATAGAACTGTACTCCAAGGGTAACCGATGTTATTGCCCACTTTGACTCTATATTTCTCTCTCTCTCTCTTTCTCTTTTGTGCTCTCTTTTGTTCTTTCTATAAGAGAGACAAAGAGAGATATAGCTTGGCTTAGTCTCTTGACAACCCTTTCTACACCTATATATAACAAGAAAAGGAATTAGCAACAAGCGAGTGCACCGACCTTTTATTTCTAACCGTATTCTATCACTGGCCCACAATCTCATATATTATTAATTTTCATATATATGGAACTGAGAATCTATCTCTGAAGAAATATATATCAGTCTCAGTAGGAAAATTAAGGATCAGAGAAGAGAAGAGATCAACATGAGGAGGAGATGGAGATGGAGATGGGTTCATGCAACGGTACTGGTATTCATGTTCATGTTCATAGTATCAGTAAGTATATTGATTTCTTATGTGAACAGTGCAAGAGATGTCACCAGAAAGCATGAGCAGCTTGTAAATGCCAATAATGGTAATTATAGAAATGAGAGCTTTGCTTCTGCTTCTATTGATGAAGACAAGCGAAGAGTACCTACAGGCCCCAATCCTTTGCACAATTAATTCATTCCATTCGTCATAGGAAATCAGGTGATCGATGCATTTATTTATTTTTATTTTATTTTATTTCACTTTAAACTTCTTTCTTGTAAGACTCTAGTTAATTAATTTGTGAGTTTTAATTGGAAAGATGATGAACTTATGTTTAATTAACACAAAAAATATAATTTTTGATCTAATAGTTAAATTTATTCTCTTTGAGTAGGAAGTTGTCTTTGGTATAATATAAGTATCAATTAATTTAATTAATTGTCTTCAAAATTAACAGATGAAGG
Source organism: Carex littledalei (assembly GCA_011114355.1). Taxonomy (NCBI): domain Eukaryota; kingdom Viridiplantae; phylum Streptophyta; class Magnoliopsida; order Poales; family Cyperaceae; genus Carex; species Carex littledalei. The sequence continues at coordinate 1,503,283 of CM022082.1, forward strand.
ATCAAGATATAAGAAGGATCGATCGATCGATGACGGGTTATCAAGTTTCGATTCATGGAGAAACTAAATGTTGAAATACTAACTTAGCTAAGTTATGCAATGTGTTTATACATCCTAATTTCATTTTTTTTTCAATTTTCTAAAATTAGGAAAGAGATAAAATTTTGATTACCAATTTCACATGCATGCACATTAGGGTTGCACAAAAAATTCGTAGTTCGTAATTCAATTCGAGTTTGATTCGAAAAAATTCGTAAAAAATTTGATTCGAAATTGAGTTCGTTCGAAATTAATTCAAACCAAACTCAAACTGGACCTAGTTTGTTCGAAATAGGTTCGCAAACCAAACTTAGTTCGAAATTAACTCAAACGTGAACCGTTAATTTCCGCTGATAATGAACTTTAATGTTTTATTTAGGATAATATTTGGGTTTGTAATAATTCTAAGACTTTGGTAATTGTTCTGTACTTCTATTGATATTTAAATTGTACTTTGAATACTTTGGATATTTGAAAACTTTGGTGATGTTGCTCCTGTTGGCTATTTGAAAAACTTTGGATTATGTGATTGTACTGAACTTTGATTAATTGTACTAAACTTTGGTGTTTGATATAAATTTTGGTATTTGTAATGAACTTTGATATAAATTTTGGTGTACTGTGTAATTAGAATTCAGAATGCCTGAGTTTTTATTGAAGTGCTGTAATTTCGAACTATGGTCCAGCCATAAGTCATAACTCTTAAGTCGTAACAAAGTTCGTAAAAGTTCGAAATTGAGTTTTTTAAAAATTCGATTCGAAATTGAGTTTGTTCGAAATTAATTCAAACCAAACTCAAACTGGAGGTAAGTTCGATTCGGTTCGGTTCATTTGCAGCCCTAATGCACATAATGAAAATATATCAATGGAAATTAAGGTAGATGGGGAGTGTGAACTGAAAGAGAATTGCAGCAATGGCAACTTTTAGTTTGTTAGAAGCAGAGACAAAATAATTAATTAAGGACCAGTTTCAGTTTCCACATCTGTCTCTTTCTGAAATGGGTTAGCAAAAGTAGATTCATGCGCGAGTGCGATCTCCACGTGGGTCCCACTCACTCAGATCGTGAATTGATAATGATCTCTTACATTCCTCCTCGTACCTAGTCGTTTAAACTTTTTAATTTTATTTGTTAATTTTTTTATTTTTTTTAGTCTTTTTTTGTTGTTAATTTCACATGAAAGTTTCCTAGTTTATGTTGTTCTAATTGGATTTTAATTTAACAATCTCAAAACAATAATAATGATACATTTGTCTTCAAAACAATAATGAAAGTTTCCTTGATGGATGATTCATATCGATTTGCAAGATGTGAAGATAGCTTGAATAATGAAAGACATAATAATTTATCATAATTTAGGTTATGTGTTTAGTTGAGTTTGAGGTAGTACGTATACGAAGGAGAGAGATATATATATATATATACAAAATTGTTTTTGAAAAACTTGTTCTTATTTTCTTCTTAATTTGTTGGTAATATCTCGAGTTCATGGCACCTCTATTTATACTACTATACTTTTAAAAAATATTTATACTACTTCTAAGAACATTTTAGACTTATACACTTCATACAAGAACATTAGAACATCTAGATTTTCCTACTTTTATCTTTATTCATTTCTAAGATATTTTTCAAGAACATTTTGTAGATGTTTGACAATTCCTCCTTAACACTCTTTAATTATGTCTTCTTTAGACTAATGAGTTAATTTGAACAAAATCTTCTAGAACAATTTTAAGAATGAGATTCATTTATGTATTTTAATGGTTAATAAATTGTAACACAAGACACTCAATTGTCCAAGTCGAGAATGGACATTAATTCATTGTTCATCAATATATATAATTTAGTTTTGTTTATATTTATCCAATCGGGTACAGGTACAAAATAGTCTTTACCCGGATCCTTATTCGTTCAGATAACAAAAAAAAACTTACCCGTACCCGTACTCATCTTATCGAATGCAGTACGGGTCGGGTAAACAGATAAAAGAGTGTCATTGATACCCTACATGTAATTTGCTTCTTTGTTTTTTCATTTGAACTCATGTAGTAAAAACTAAAAATATATATTTGTCGATTCCCTTTTACATAATAATTTTATTAATATTTCTAATAATTTTAATTTGGTTGAAATGTCAAATAAGGAATATTGGTAAAATACATAAATTAGATAAAAAATAATTTATTTAAAAGGTTTAAATGAATAAATACCTAAATTATAAAATATTGATGAATTTATATATAAATTTATTAAGATTCATTCTAGAACGAATTTATATATAAATTGTAACCGGAAACTATATGCTCCCCTCATTCGAGACGGACGCATGGAGAAATTTTACTGGTATGCCCCTCTGTAACAAATTACTATCATAACCTTGTATCTAAATGTAACTTTTGTGATAAAAAGAATAAATAAAATAATTGTAAACATAGTTCATCGGATGTATACAAAATTAAGATGGTATTTCAAGAGATGATGTTTTATGCATAGTTGACACATTTCCAAACCAATGTAATCTTTTAATCCCATTTTTTGTTTTTAAGTATTATTTACAATTAATTCCTATGGATTCTGTCATGAGCCAGTATTGACAATTATTTGCTGAAATAACTATTGAAGGGTAGTTTGGTAATTTTTCAGGTAAATGAAAAAGAGATACACAGGATATTACTATGTCTAACTTGATATTACAATTTTATACATACATCATGAGTAGAACTAGGGTGCTCGCGAGTTCACCAAGCCCTTGGTGAACTCAAGTCCAAAACTCATCGGATCGGCTTCAAACGACGAATCCGACCGTTGAAACCCGTCTACCTTACGAGTGATGCGTCTACATGCAAAAATTTTAAATTTTGAAATTAATTTTGCATAGAGTCAAGTGGTCAAAAAACGTCAAAAAATGAATGCATTAAAATTAATTTATTAACCTTCTAATTTTGACCACTTGACTCTATGCAAAATTAATTTCAAAATTTAAAATTTTTGCATGTGGACGCATCACTCGTAAGGTAGACGGGTTTCAACGGTCGGATTCGTCGTTTGAAGCCGATCCGATGAGTTTTGGACTTGAGTTCACCAAGGGCTTGGTGAACTCGAGAGCACCCTAGTTCTACTCCATACATTATTGTGTTTCATTTTTTGAATTTCTTTGCTTTTGTTGAGCAGCAAACAATGGAAGCATTAATTACTTGAAGCCGGTCATTCGCTAGTGATGGAACAGGAATTTTTCAAAGAGTACATCAAAAATTTGGAAGACTGATTGATTATGGGGCAAAAATGTGTACCATAAAAAACCTTAACACATGACACTTGTATTTTGTACCATAACAAATAACTAGGAGTGGCAAAAAAGCTCATAGCTCGTGGCTCGATCATGACTCGCACCTGACTCGCTTGTTAACAGCTCGCTCGTTACTAGACCGAGCTATTAACGAGCTAACTCGTCACTAGCTTGGTCCAGAATTAACGAGTTCAAGCTAGAGCCTAGCTTGCTCGTCAGCTCGCGAGCTAGTTCAGTTAGGCATCAATTTGTGAATTTGTATGAATTTGGGTGCATTTTATATTGTCTAGCTCGGTTCAACTCGATCCAAAAAGTATATAGAATTTATTTTCTTCTTAAAATAAGATTCTCCAGACCCAGCGAGCCAACTCGTCAGCTCGCGAGCTAACTCGAACTAGCTTGTCACGATTTCAAGCTGAGGTTTTAACTCGAATGCTCTAGGTCTAGCTCACTCGGCTGTAGCTCGGTTCAGAATTAACAAGCTAAGTTAGGACCTAGCTCGAACTGAGCCAGCTGGTTGCCACCCTTGCAAATAACACTTACAATTGTAGAGTAATATATAGTTGCCAAAAGATATATAAACTCGACTTGTATAATTAAAGTGCTTAATTACAAGGATAAAAAAGTAGAGCATTGGTTGGTGATTAAATAAATTATTTTACCAAGGCCCAAAGCAAGTTTGTATGCAAACTTTTCTCTAAGGAAATTGAAACCTATGTATGAAAGAATCTACAAGACAGAAATCTATATATGAAAACAAAAACAAAACAAAAAAAATCGACCAGCACATGTAATAAACTCAGACCAAATACCAGTATTTCTAGTCAAAATACATACAAGCTACAATTACACATCCAACAACTGTTTCCAGAGTTACTTGGGAAATATGCAAGGAGGCACCCCTGTTGTTGGAAATCAGATGTCACCATAAGAACAACCCTTACTGATCACTGGGCCCCACAATTGCAGAGATAGACCCTGCACTTAAACTGCCAGTATCAGATATTAGTACCAGTACTTGGTACCAAACCTCATAATACTTCCTGATGTAAATTGCAAATGTACAACTCGAAAGCTCAGATATTTACTGAACTACATATTGTCAAATAAATTACAACTGACATTCAAACCTTTCAAATGGATAAATCAAATTAATACAAAATTCTACCCCAGAGGCCCAGAACACAAAAATGGAAATTGAAAAAAATAAAAAATTACATGACAAAGTTGTACAACACAATCATCATGTGGGTCCATTGTCACTGACTGATGAATCCCACTACACAATTTTATTTGAACCGAGTCGGGCCCAAAAAATAATGTAAATTAGCCTTATTTCTGTGGAGTGATTCTTTTTCCCAAATAGAATTACTTCCTCCTAACCCCAACACTTTGTCTAAAATCAGATTATTCACACCCGCCCAAATTTTTTTAGAAAGTTGTAAACCAGTCCTTCTAAGCAAAAGGTGAGAAGTATTTTAACTTATTAATGGTTCATGTCCAGTGCAACCATCAATATCAGAATTTTTCATTCCAGGCCCAAAACTTTTTAAATGAATTACGGTTCAGTCCTTGGCTTCAAACCAAAGACAAGAAAGTTTTTCAAGGAGCAAGGGCCAATCTCGGCCTAATTGTTGAGGGTTCATCTCCATTGCTATCCTGAAATCATGAATCGAGATGGTACCATTTCTGGTACCATTTATTTGATCCAAGCATGACCTGATAACCCGTCTCAGATACAAATCCAACCCGGTATTTAACAATTCGGCACATTCCGATGTGGCCCCACCTTCCAACCCATTCTCTCGAGCTATATCATCTAGTCTCCTCTTCAATTCTTCATTACTCAGAAGAAAATCAGTTTCACAAAAACTTCTAGAAGAACCAACCTTCCTTATAGAAACTGGTACTGGTACTGGTACTGGTACAGTGTTCTCTTCTACCTTCTGTCTCTTAACAAAATTATTCAAATCACTCTCATTAGAACAAATGGGAGTAGTGGGTTCCAGAGACGGGTCAGGCCTACCGACCCGGTACTGGCACGCATTTTGAAACACTGACAGGATTAATTGGTTGTGCAAAAAAAGGTTATCTTGACCAAGAGTCAAGATGCAAAGTTTATCAAATTCGGGTTTGGTTAACTTTCTAGAGAGAAACCCGTTAAGGTATGAGAAGTACTGTCGGGTCGGTGCCAACCCGACCTGTTTTTCCATTTGTAACTTGATTTCCCTTAAATTGACCATCAAATTACCCGATTTGGACCGAAATTTGACCAAAAAAGAAAATTGGATTAAATACTAGTACCCATTTTGAGAAAAACCCATAAAAAGAATGAAAATTGGTAATGGGTTTTGAATTTTTGGATAGTGATCCTTTGTGGGTTTGAGGTGAAACTAGGGTTTGTGCCTCTTTCTACAGAGAACAGTGGCAAAGCGTCGCAATTCACAGCTAATACGCCATGGTGGAAATCTCATTTTTGTTTTTTTTCTACTACTAATAAACTTACGATTGGAGAAATTATTACTGAAGACCTCTTTCTACGAATACAATTGCTCTTTGGATCTCACTTCTCACTTCTCTCTCTCGAATGGAATTGTTTTGACTCTATAGTACATGTGCGCTGCAAGAAGCCAAAACTGCTCTGTTAAAATCTTTACCCAGGAGAAGGGGGACACCAACACATTTGGTTTCTATATAAACAGAAACTTGGTCAAAATATATTATCAAGTAACTACATAAAGGGTTGGTTGTTAAATATAGCATTATCTCTTACTAGGATTCTTTTTTTTGTGTGTTCTTTTTAGAGAAAGATAGAGTTCTAAATTTTCAAATTTCAATACTCATAAAATACTAATATTTGAATTTCAAACCTACAATCTCTTACATAAATAACGTATTTTTGTCACTAGATTTAAATAACGTATTTTTTGTCACTAGATTAAAGAAAAACTTTTGGAATCGTTAAATTTTAAAATAAGGTAAATTTTATTAGCAAATTTTGCATGCCTCAAATTTTGAATTTTTTTTAATGCTAAAACTATGCACAATAAAGTACAATACAATTAGTTGTGGAAAGCTTTTACAAATAAATATGAAATAGTCTTGTCACTTTAAAAATTAATAACATTAGAAACTTTTAAATATACCATTTTCTGAAAAAAAAAAAAATAAACCAAAACACTCTAATTTTCGAGTTTTTCTATATCTACTCAGGCTACAGAACACCGGTGCGGTCTCAAATACTGAGATCCACACAGCTGTTCTGTGATTCCAGTCAGAAGTCTGCAACATAGTTCTGCGTTCCCTTTTTTTTTTTTTATAGAGAATTTATTAACTAAAAAACAAAAAGAAAAGGTTGGTTTCTGTGCCTCGCTATTTTTTACAGAAACCAAAACGTTTGTGCAGTTGTGCACAAATTCTAAGAAAAAATAAGAAAAAAGAAAATGGGGCCGCAATGGTAAATATAAAAATTTCGGTAGAAACTATGTACAATATCGTACAATACAATTAGCTGCGGAAAATTTCTACAAATATATATGAAATAGTCTTGAACACTCCTGCTCTGCTTGTGTGAATAGGAACTCAATAAATGTAAACAGGTGTGTTATTTTTTTGGCTCATGTTGGTTTCGGATCTGAGTGCCACATACTCATCAAACGCGGTCACCTAATCTGGATTGGTGGTCTAGTCTTTTCTCTAAGTGCAGTGTCAGTCTATTCAGATCTCAGGTCTTTTAATGCTGATTTTCAGTACATCTATGTTAGATGGAGGACTTGAGAGTAGGTCCGATGCCCATTGGACCTACTTTTAGGTTCAACGCCACGCTGATCGTCCGATCTAGTATAAGATTTGTGCGCACAAACTTGAAACATACACGCACGGAGTTTAAAGCATTTCGCACGAATCTAAAAGCAAATCGATGGTGATTAAACCCATCGAACCGAGGTAGGTCCGATGCCCATCAGACCTACTCTCAAGTCCTATGTTAGATGGAAAGAAAACCAAGTAGTCCACCAGTCAGCTAATAGGGACATGACAGAAGGCACTTAGTTAGCTCATATATTACTAATGAGCAAGGTTCTAAATAGCGATTATAGCGCTATAGCTTTTAAGGTCCGAAAAAGCTATAGCGTAACTATAGCTAGCTATTTAGAATCATTATAAAAGAAAAGTGGTTAATAGCGTTATAGCTTTTGAGGTCCGAAAAGGCTATAGCGTAGCTATTTAAAACCCTGCTAATGAATAATTTTGTTTTTGCTTTCTACATTTGTATTTGTGAATCTGCATTTTGTACTATAATGTTTGAATAAAACCTACGGACAGTTTCGCCAAAAAAAAAAACTAAGACAAATAAAATCCACATTTTTCATTTCAAATGAACAAAGAGAAACAGAAATATAATAATATTATGATCATTTTAAAAGTTGTGAAGTAGATCGTACAATTGATACTTTGATAGTGAAAGAGGCATAGAAGGAGTTTAAAAAATCCAATTATTTTTGTAGAATATAGATTTAAGTCCATATAGTTTAATTCCATAAATTTTAGATTTCTACCAAATTATTCCAACATATAAAATAGGTGACAAGTGAATGAATTGTTGTTGTGCAATAACAAAGAATGTTGATATCAACGTCTCTTGTACCTATCTATATCTAAGAGCGTGAATAATAGTAAAATGGCAATGTGATTTTTATTGATCATCATTAAGCATTCTCATCATTAAACTTCTCTAATTTTTAGGGGATATCACAATTCTCTAATTTTTAAAATTTTCTAATAAATAATTTCTCTACTTCTGACGCTTACATAAGCATATACCTAAATATTAGTATATAAACATCAAAAGTAGAAAAATTATGCATTTGTCCTTAGAAACCGATCAATTAGAATATTAACAGTTTCTAAAACATGATACATATTTTTTTCTTTTTATAATAAATGGTAAAATGAGAATTTTGTGAATTTAAAATGAGTTTTAATAGAAAAGAAAGTAAATGGGTAAATTTGTGAGTTTTTGAAATTTAGAAGGGTAAATGTGATATTATGAACTTTAGAGGGGGAAATATCTAGTTTCACAGTTTTTGAGGGTATACATGAAATCCCCACTATTTTTAAGATTATCCAAGGGAAAAAAAATATTCAAAGAAGGAAGGAATCTGTAACTATAAAGACTAACTGTTTAGAAAATGATAAGAAATTTAATACAGGAATACTTTGTACTCGCCAAAAAAACCAAAAAACAAAAAAAAAAAAGAAGATCAAATTGCTCAATAATAAACAAAATTTGTATCCCAATTCCAATATTTTAACTAAACATATCGAATTCTACATTATTTTCGGGAGAATGCGATGGATCACATACTTCATGCAGAAGTTTACAAAAAGAATAAAACATAAAAAATGAAGCTAAAAAATATGCTTCAAAATAGCACTTTCAACATTATTTGTGCATATTAATTAGTTCTATGTTCTTCGCCATAATGCAAAACATCGAGCTCAATAAGCAACGGCATGGCTGCTTCATAGAATAAAAACATTCCACATTGGACCACAAAAGTTATGAACAAAATATTTCAAACAAAGTTTGAAAAAAGAAAAAAAATAAAAAAATACCTTTGCTGATTAAAGAGCATTTGGTAAGTCAAGTGATCCACCGACATGAGTATTAGGTAACAAAGACAATTGGAGGCGTCCAGTCCATTCCTCGCTTGGTTTTAACGTAACAGGATCTTCTATGGCGCCCGCTTCAACACAAACCATATGTTTATACTCTTCATCTCCAAAATCCGACATAGCCTTTGCCTTTTTGTCCCATGGATTCCACACAACTATTTGTGATAATTAAAATAAATAAAATACTAAGCAACAAAATATACAAAACACTTGTACCAATCAATAAATATACCTATTATTGTTTCAGTGCTTTTCATTTTCAAGGGTTTGTGTCAATTTTGAGTTGTTTTTGCTTTGATCTGGTAAATATCAAATTAAGAAAAAAAGGAAATAAATAGGAATGAGAATAAGACCGGCATCAGGGAGGCCATCTTTGATCACAACAAATGTTCGGTTTTTTTCATGATCTAAGATTGCTATCTTTCGCGGGGCCTGAAGATATATTCTGTCTAGCTGCATTTTATTTCACCACAATATTAAAAATTTGAGTTTGTCATTCGAAAAAAAGAAGAAAATAAAGCCTGGTCAATAAGTATTTTTTCAGGTCTGGTGTTGAGATTCTGGTAATTGTACAACTATTCTTAGTAAAAAAGTAAAATAAGAACAATTATATATTTACCTCTCCCTCAAAAGTAATGGCATCACCTTGCTCAGTGAGACGCTTTCTTTCTTGTAAATTGTCAAGGTAATCTAGAGTCTCTAGCCCTTCTACTCTCACCTCACTAATTTACAAAAAAAATTAAAAAATAACAAGTTACAGCTCATACATGGTATGAATGATACCATAGTGTAAAAACAAATATAATTAGAAGGTTATAATTTCAGTTATGCCCTTACAAAAATCAAGATAGCACCCACATCATGATTTTTCATACAGTTTATCTTTACTAGGGTATGTGCTATATTTATGCTTTGGTGGATACATAAGATATTTGACATTTTGCATGTCCAATGATTTATGCATGATTCAGGTCTGAAATATGGAATAACCAACAGATTCTATTGAAATTTTCTTTCATTCACAAAAAAATGATAATCACAGGGAAAAAAAAAAATTATCAGAACAAGCAAAAAAATTTCATTTTGTAATAGCTTTACCTGATATCAGATACGGAAAAATAGGTATGGTAAGCAAAAGTAAATGAAAACGACTTCCCATCAGGATTTGTGTTTCTTATGCGTGATGTCAGCGTCAGAATCCCACCGGGACCCACTTCAACCCTCAGGCGGTACTCAAAACTACAAAACACATATTGAAATTAAATCACAAGAGAAAAAGATTATGAAATATGTGTGTGTGTGGTTAACATAGAATGCCTAACTATAGTACTGCCCAAATTTACAGATACTATTACCAGTATTCGTTACATGTATAAGGATTAAACTCAAACTTTGCCGGATGACAATTCACAATTTAGCCAAGTCATATTTACAAAATATCAAGTTAGATATAAGATTTCATTAGAAACATGTATAAATGAAATCGCAGGTACTGGGATCAAGTCCAAACCTATGAGGCCAGATTTTTGAATCCTCTTCAGAAGGTTTTAAAATCAAATCAACAAAAGATCCACTGGAGTTGGGAGTAGGAGCAATTTGGGGATCAGTATCAATGCTCCAGATCCTATTCCTTGCAAATCCATGTGCCACAAGAGGTCCAAGGTTGGAAAACTAAAGCAACAAAACAAAATTATATTCAAATTAGAAGAATAGTCTTCAAAATTATTAATAAATGTTCATAAAATAATAAAATACAGTAAATGTTCATACTTGAGGGAAGCATATTGGGATACCACCACGGATAGCTTTCGGTGGCTCAAAGAGTGCCTGTTTTTAATCAACAATTGAATACTTAACAAACCAAGTATAGTAAAATGTACTGGTAACTCACTGGTAACTCACTTGTCAACATTGAAATTTCATAATTTAAAAATGCAAAAGAAAAAGGACCTTATTGCTAAGAAAAAGAAGCTCCTCTCCTTTCTCATTTTTCCATGAGGTGACATGACCTCCATACAGGTACACCTGGAAACCAAAACCCAAAAGATGAAATCTTTCTTCAAATTCATTTACGTATCACAAATTTGGGTAAGATCTAAATTGGTAATTTGGTAAAAGATCCAAAGGTGAATTGATGGATCTGAGTCTGACCTCAGCAGAGCAACCAGTGGAATCTTTGAGCAACACCTTCTCTAATCCATTCAATCCCTTCACTTGTTCTACCGCCATCTCTCTTCTCTCTTATCTCTCTTCTCTCTTTTGTTTATTTATTTAGTAGTAACGGTAATTAATTATAAATCGAAAAATAAAGGAAAGGGAAGAGAAAGGAATTCCAAGAGAAAGAAATCGACTGGAGACTGGAGAGCGAACTATATCTAACTCTCTTTTTTTCTTTAAAATTTACTGGCCTATCAAATTTTTGTGGATCCTTAGTATCCTAATTGTAAGTCTATTCGTGTAGCGAGTCAAAGTTGGTGTAGTTATGAGTTAAATGACTTGCCACACAGTGATAACAGAATAGCAAAATGGGATCTGGTTTTAAGGTTTTTCTTTCCATATTTACTAGTGAATTAGTGGGAGCCAAGAAGTCAAAAAAGATTTAGTGAGTGCTTTGCGTGAGAATGCAGCTCAGCATGCTTTGGATTCTTGTGGCATTAATTGATGTGTCAATTCGTGTGTCGCAGCTCTGTCCTGCCTCGTCAACGTCATACCTTCTTCTCGAGTCGTAGGCCCACTTTGCTAAGTATTATTGGGCCTTTAAATTGTCGGTCCAATACGAGATTACTGCTACATTCGTTGAATCCTCCTTTGTCTCCACATTACTATGAGTAGAACTAGGGTGCTCTCGAGTTCACCAAGCCCTTGGTGAACTCAAGTCCAAAACTCATCGGATCGGCTTCAAACGACGAATCCGACCGTTGAAATCCGTCTACCTTACGAGTGATGCGTCTACATGTAAAAAATTAAAATTTTTAAATTAATTTTGCATAGAGTCAAGTGGTCAAAAAACATCAAAAAATGAATGCATTAAAATTAATTTATTAACCTTCTAATTTTGACCACTTGACTCTATGCAAAATTAATTTCAAAATTTAAAATTTTTGCATGTAAACACATCACTTGTAAGGTAGACGGGTTTCAACGGTCGGATTCGTCATTTGAAGCCGATCCAATGAGTTTTGGACTTGAGTTCACCAAGGACTTGGTGAACTCGAGAGCACCCTAGTTCTACTCTATTACTATTCTAAATTCAAAAAAAATAATAATAAAACATGAATGTTCGAAAGAAACAAACAAAAAAAAAAAAAAAAGTCATTTTATTGCCGGAGGCGCTGCCTGTGGAAATGGAGCACAAGTTTTCAGGAAAACATTGCTTTTTGGCTAAGCAATTAATACTTTATTTAACTATCTCTAGCTCTTAAATTTATGCGTAGAAATTAAGCTAGATGAACACCGAGCTATTTTGTAAGCTAGTTCTAAAATTTATTGATTTTGAATTCAAACAACAAATATTTAATCAAACTCGATCTTCAAACCGATTATTTCACACGTTATATATGCATTTATACGCAAAATTTATAAAATTTTAAATTTGTTTAATACAAAGTCAATTGATAAAAAAAATATTAATTATTTTAATGCAATCATTTTTCATTATTTGTGGACCACGCGCATTTAAATTTATACCAAATAAAATTGAAAAAACTACAAATATTTTTCAAATTTCTTTCTTTCTTTTCTTTTTCGTTTATATTAATTTATCAGCAACAATTAATTGTATGAAGTAGTACAATCATACACAGTCATTATTATTAAGTTCAAATTGTTGATCTGAAGTACTCAATATGTTCTCCGTATTAAAATGTGCTAGGTGACCAAATTTTACATTTTTTTGAATTTTTTTACTATTTTTTATGAATTTTTTAAAATCACTGTTTTTCATAATAAAAAATAAATAAATAAAATCTGAAAAACAGTGATTCTCAAATATCCATAATAAATAGAAAAAATTCAAAAAAAATGTAAAATTTGGTCTCCAAGCACATTTTAATGTAAAGAATACGTTGAGCATTTTAAATCGACTATTTGAACCTTAAAAATCGCAAAAATAAATTAATAGTACCAAAAACTTGATCATACCACTCTAATCTTAACCAACCTATATATAGAGAGAGAGACACAGGTAAACGTGTGTAATAATCGAACCGAAAAAGACAAAATATGGCCTGCTTCTTTGTCAATTATTCACACACATATATATTGATGTTGTCTCGTGATGATACAAATTCTGACAACCTGCCTATATATATATTATCTATATAATTATCTATACCAAGTTGTAACTTGCGATAAGAATCTCACTCAGTACACGAAACCCGCAACAATTTAACAACTCATGTCCTCCTTACCAACCCGTCGCCAGTCTGCTTCAGATACTCTTGGTCTTGTTTGATATATATATATATATATATAATTAATACAAATTTACAGATCATTCTTACTTTTTACTGACCTACTTTACTGCATGATATATACAACTCAATGTGACCAGGCGGAGTAATTCTGGCTGGATATACGCTACTGATCTTACACTGATATTTTTCTATAACTACCTCTCTCTCTCTCTCTATATATATCAGGAGGAATTCACTTACCGTCAAAATTGGTGACACTCAATTACAACTAATATTTTCAAAGTTCGAACAATCGATCCAAATCGTTCAACATAATGTATATTAAAATGTGCTTGAGATTAAATTTTATATTTTTTTGAATTTTTTAATATATATTAAGATGATACAAAATTCAATGGTCGGAAAATTATATGACCCAAATTAAACTATTTCTTCATTAATTTCCATTGTTTCCCAACAAGTCAACAAATCAAACAATATTATAATGATATTGGAAAATTTACTACTTTTATTCATCTTCCTTTATTTTGTAGCATATCAAACATGCATGCCCTCCATAAACTAAAGTGCAAATTCTTGAGAGGTCACTGATTATAGGCATTGCCTATTGTCGAGGCAATGTATATAAATGTCGATGGAAAAGTAGGAATATCGACAATCAATGATATCCAAATGGAAGAACATATTCTAATTAATTAATTACGGTGGAAACGTAGGGCACGGCAAAGTTTTGTTGGGGAATTAATTAAATGTAATATAATTCATACAAAAGAAAAACATTATATATAATTTCTCATTTCTTAAATCTCCAACAAATTTTGATTAACTTCTTTTATATATATGAGGAGTGATCCGATTACAACACTTTTGAGTTACCACAAAGTTACCACAATATTTTTTTTCATTTGTAATCCAAATCGTCGATCCAAACCGTTCAACATAATCTCCACAATAAAATGTGCTTGCAAATTAAATTTTACATTTTTTTGAATTGTTTTACTATTTATTAAGTATTATACAAAAACTAGTCAAATTCAGACCATTGAATTTTGTACCCATCTTAATAAATAGTAAAAAAATTCAAAAAAGTGTAAAATTTGATCTGCAAGCACATTTTATTGTGGATTTGGATCGACGATTTGGACTTTGAAAATGAAAAAATTGGTTGTGGTAACTTTGTGGTAACTCAAAAGTATTGTAATCGGATCCCTCCTATATATATATATATATATGAGGAGGGTTCAAATGCCTCCATTTTTTGTGCCTCCACCATGCCTCCATTTCTAAAAACTTTAATAAATCAAAATTTAAAACTTAAAAGTCAAAATAAAACCGTTGGATATGATCTACATCATTTTATCTATGCACGTGTAAAAAATTATGGCATTTCAATTTTGTTTTGGTTGTCATCAAGAGCTTGTAAAAAACGTACTAATTTGGATAATTTCTAGACGTTGATTTTTCAACTTATTGATTCACATAAAAACAAAATCGAAATGTAATAATTTTTTATGAGCACATAGAAAAAATAACATAGATCATATCTAACGGTTTTATTTTGACTTTTTAAGTTTTAAATTTTGAGTTATTAAAGTTTTTAAAAATGGAGGCATGGTGGAGACACAAAAAATGGAGGCATTTGAACCCTCCTCTATATCTCTATATATATATATATATATATATATATATATATAGAGAGAGAGAGAGAGATGGGCTATTGTGCTTCGCGAAGTAAATAGGGGGTTTACTTCGGGCCATATTTTTATTTTAAAAAATCCAAACAACCGATCCGAACAGTTCAACATGTTCTAAATATTGAAATGTACTTGGAGACTAAATTTCACATATTTTGGAATTTGTTTACTATTTATTAAGCCACTTTGAAAATCGCTGATCCACTGTGAACAGTAAAAAACAGTAAAATTTTCTGGACCACCGGATCAGCGATTTTCAAAGTGGCTTAATAAATAGTAAAAAAATTCCAAAAAATGTAAAATTTAGTCTCCAAGCACATTTCAATATTTAGAACATGTTGAACGGTTCGGATCGGTTGTTTGAATTTTCAAAAATAAAAATATGGCCCGAAGTAAACCCCCCCATTTACTTCGCGAAGCACAATAGCCCATATCTCTCTCTCTCTCTCTCTATATATATATATATATATAATATATGTATATATATATATATATATATAGAGTATGGCTAATGTGCTTCCTCTAGAACTTCGGCCTCGTGCTTACAGAGGCATATCTTAGTGTTTGATGTTCAAACAACAAATTCAAACCGTTAGATGTTCAATCTATATTAAAATGTACTTGGAGACCAAATTTTACATTTTTTGGAATTTTTTTACTATTTATTAAGCCACTTTGAAAATTCCAGATCATATGGTCCAGACTGTTTTTACTGTTCACCCGGATCTGGAATTTTCGAAGTGGCTTAATAAATAGTAAAAAAATTCCAAAAAATGTAAAATTTGGTCTCCAAGTACATTTTAATATAGATTGAACATCTAACAGTTTGAATTTGTTGTTTGAACATCAAACACTAAGATATTCCCCCGGAAGCACGAGGCCGAAGTTCTAGAGGAAGCATATTAGCCATACTCTATATATATATATATATATATATATATATAGATGAGCTATGGTGAGACGTGGAGTAAAACAAGTTTGTACTCCACGCCATATTTTCATTTCGAAAATCCAAACAACCGATCCGAACCGCTCAACATGTTCTCTATATTGAAATGTGCTTGGAGACTAAATTTTACATTTTTTGGAATTTTTTTACTATTTATTAAGCCACTTTGAAAATTACTGATCCACTGTGAACAGTAAAAAACAGAAAAAATTTCTGGACCACCGGTTCAGCGATTTTCAAAGTGGCTTAATAAATAGTAGAAAAATTCAAAAAAAATGTAAAATTTGGTCTCCAAGCACATTTCAATATAGAGAATATGTTGAGCAGTTCGGATCGGTTGTTTGGATTTTTAAAATAGAAATATAGTGTCATGGAGTAAAAACTTGGTTTTACTCCACGTCTCACCATAGCTCATCTATATATATATAGAGGAGGGTTCAAATGCCTCCACCATGCCTCAATTTTTGAAAACTTTAATAACTCAAAATTTAAAACTTAAAAGTTAAAATAAAACCGTTGGATATGATCTACATCATTTTATCTATGTGCTCATAAAAATTTATCACATTTCGATTTTTTTTTATGTGAATCAATAAGTTGAAAAACCAACGTCTAGAAATTATCCACATTAGTACATTTTTTACAAGCTCTTGATGACAACCAAAACAAAATAGAAATGTCATAATTTTTTACACGTGTATAGATAAAATGATGTAGATCATATCCAACGGTTTTATTTTGACTTTTTAGTTTTAAATTTTGAGTTATTAAAGTTTTTAAAAACAGAAGCATGATGGAGACATAAAAAATGAAGGCATTTGAATTGTATATATATATATGTCGGGATAATTAAGGTAACCTAGGTAGCAAAATTATGACAAATTATACGTACGTACGTATACTGAATTGACAGAGGTTCACGGACGCGCTAGCGACAGCGCCGAAAAGGTAACTTGAATTAATTAAACATTAAATGATTATAATACCCTTCTCTCGACCTTGCTATATATTTAACCATTTAACTAGGCCTTCTCAGTTGAGGCACTCTATCACTGGTCAAGCGCCTTCAATCAATCAATCAATTAGTTAATTAGGTCAAGCCAACTATACTAAGTAGTTTGTAATGGAGGAGAGCCTGAGCCTGAGCCTGAGCCTGAGCTGCCCCTTGTCTCTTCTCTCTTTCTTCTTTCTCTTCACTCTCTCCATTCTCTCCCCCATAAGCAATGCTCAGCTCAGCCAAAACTACTACACCACCTCCTGTCCCAATGTCGAGTCTCTCGTTCGTTCCGCTGTCTCTCTCAAAGTGCAACAGAGCATGGCGGCCGGTCCCGGCACTCTCAGGCTCTTCTTTCACGATTGCTTCATTCGGGTAACATTTTTGCTTATATTCATAATTATATATATAGATATCATATTTATATATCTATCTTCTTAATTTGATGTGTTAAAAGCATGATGGATTAATTAATTGTTGTAGGGCTGTGATGCGTCGGTCTTGCTGACCTCATCGACAGGAGACGATGAGAATCACAGCGGGGCCGACTTGACATTGTCTCCGGATGCAGTTGACACGATAAAGAAAGCAAAGGAGGCTGTAGAAGGGGACCCACAGTGCAGCAACAAGGTCTCTTGTGCTGACGTACTCGCCTTGGCTGCCAGAGACGTTGTGTCCTTGGTAAGTTCCATTTCATTCAAAGTTTATTCAACACTAACTATATAAATGATTATAACATACATATATATATATATAATATACCAACAAATTAAAATTTTAAACTCTAATTGAGTTGATAATCATTAATTTATTCAACGGTAAAAAACATACTTATATTTATCTGCATTAAGAAAATCATGCAAATAAAATTAATTGATGATATAAATTACATCTCTCGCTTATTTCTTGTTTTAGAAAACAAAATAAACAGATATATATATATATAACACTAATTTGCTTATCTGGTCTCAGACAGGAGGACCCTACTATAAGGTGGAGTTGGGGCGGCTCGACGGCAAGGTCTCAACACGAGCCGCTGTGAAGTACGGCCTTCCCGGACCCAGCTTCAACCTTGACCAGCTCAATGCATTATTCTCTGCAAATGGGTTAACCCAAACCGATATGATCGCATTATCCGGAGCTCATACGATCGGAATCTCGCATTGCGACAAGTTCATCCGACGGATTTACCAATTCAAAGACCCGATGCCGTACAACCCCCCAATAAATCTAACATTCCTTCGGCAACTCCGGCAAACCTGCCCCATGAGCTACCAACAGTCATCATTCGTCAACCTCGACCCGATATCACCGTTCAAGTTTGACAATGCCTATTATCAGAATCTACAGAGACAGATGGGGTTGCTGGCTTCCGATCAGGTCCTTTTTGCGGATAGACGGTCACGTGGCACGGTGAATCTGTTTGCGACAAATCAGACGGCTTTTGAAGAGGCGTTTGTGGCCGCTATTACCAAGCTCGGCAAAGTTGGGGTCAAAACCGGAAGTGATGGCGAGATTCGGCGTGTTTGTACTGCTGTTAATTGATTCTTAATTTGATGTTAAAATATTTCTGAAGGTGGTTAGAGTATTTAATCAGGTACTAAATTAAGTTAACACGACATATTATATACATGTCTTATGTTAATTATAGCAGTTATGTTTATTTCTATGAAAAATAAAAGCATGTACGATCGATATTGGGTTTGACTTTAAATTAATGTCATTTATTCAAGTAAATTAAGGCAAAAGAAAAAAAAAAGCAAATACAGAAGAGATAATAAAGAACAAGAATTAATTGATTGGTGTTTACTGTTTTAAAATTTGGTGATATTATTGCTGTGCTGAAATTCATTTTCTATTTGACCCTATTGGGCTATTTCGTTTGCGAACAAGCAAAACTAGAAACAAAAATACAAAAAAATGGTCCTTTTGTGAATACAATTGAGGTCTCAAACATTGTGGGCCTGATAAACTTATCAAAATAAGAAATAGAAGCAGCCCAAAAAGATAAAAGCATGCAACTAGGCCTCAAACATTAATTGTGGCCTATATGTCGCTTTGCTTTTAATATATATGGGTGGGCATCAGCTGTTATTCTAACAGGAACATGTTATTCTGATCTCAACCGTTCAAATTTTTCAATGTGTGAATTTCAACGAATAAACTTTTTCATACACCACTCTCAACAAAGATCAACAGTTGGAATCGAAACCTGTTATTCCCTTGAAATAACAGCAGATTTATTTCCCATCAAGCCATCCAAACAACCAAGTTAATCAAAGTTGTACACTGGAGTGACTCTGAAACGACATTAATTTGTTGATGCTATCACATCTGTCTACATTTGTTGTGTTGTCAATTAGCAAAAATTCAGCTATATACTTGAGAACCAATTTTGATCTAGTAACAACTATAATAATATTTTTTGTTTGATAAATCGCAGATTTAAAATTCGAATAAAAAAATTATTTACAAATATTAAATAATTGGATGACTTGAAAACTGTATATTACGGTCGATCTGTTCGATCTTGATTAGTGAGGCATGCATTTTTTAATGACCTGACCATTCTCTTGGCTTTTAAATGAACCATCAGATTTTTCATTTTATTGCCTGATACTATTTGTTGATTTGCTGTTGTATTTTTTACGATAAATTTGCCTGCATCTAACATTTAAAATATCATAATTAAGAACAAAAAATGGTCATAAAAAAATTATGGAAAATATCTCTCAAAAAACAAAAAAAAAGGTCATGTGACTCCTAGGTGTATCAATGGGTATAGTACAGCTCGGGTGGAAACATTTTCTTACCTATGTGTATAGGATCATTCTTATCCATATGTACTCAACTTTTACCGTTACGTTAAGTTTTAGCCGTACTCATACCACAACCTTATATATATTAAGATAACAAATAACGAAATGTTTAATAAGTAATTAATTGTCAAATTAATAAAATATATAAATATCATATAAATCATTTTTTCATAAATTACTAATTAAGTATTGTTGGTGTAAATCAATTTTCTCGTAAATTACTAAATAAGAAGTTATATAAAACGTTGTATAAATCAATATAATCATAATAATAATAAAATTATATAAATATACGTATATATGAAAAACAATATAATATATAATTTAATATTTTTCAATTATCCTATAGGGTAACTCATACGAAATAGCTGTTCTATAAGCTAACGAAATAATTTCTTACCCATACCCATACCTCTTTAAATTAATGGAAAAAAGTTCTTATGTATACAATAAGGGTCGGGTAAACGGTTAAAAGGGTTTCGTTGACACCCGTAACGATTCCTTTTCATAGTTGGAATTCTCCAAAGCAAAGGTTTACGGATCGGATAGTGGTAAAACCATATCCGTATCTGCTTTTGTATTCGAATCAGATATTAGACAGATACGGATCGGATATTAAACAGATACAGATCGGATATTCGTTTTTCAATACTTTTATTTATAAAAAATATATAAATATTATTTAAGAATATCAAAGTTTATAATATTTATCTAATACGAACGGTGAATAATATAAATTTTTTCATAATATATATTAGACTATATGGTATATATCTACTATTCATATACAAATAATTAAAATGTAAAATCATTATCATATCTGTATCCGCACGGATATTCGGATATCGAATATCGGATATTCGTATCTAATTTTCGGATACGAATCCGTATCCGGACGGATAATATCCAATCCGTTTGCAACCCTATTAATTGTAAGGAAATTATATACATAGCAGTTGAGCATTTAATTTTCATAGAAAATAATCAATAGCTGCACTGACATCACTATCAGTTCATGGTACATATGAATATTTTAATTATCATTTTGTAACTTGGTTATATTACTCTAAATTTAACCAAAGCATAACAAAATATGTTGCTGGCAATGAAATTATTTGACAACCATGAAAACTGAAACAACTGTCATCAACTTGGAAAGAATTATTTCGAAACATGTTATTCTATGATTTAGATATGCCGTAATATGGTTGTTAAAACTGATCTATCATCCACCCAGTGATTACTGATAAGTACTTGTGCTTTATTGACAATGATGAACAAATAATTTCAAATTGCACCAAGAAATATAATGCAGGACTTCGGTTATAACAGTTCTAATCATAGGAAACATGTTTTTTTTTAATTAAAATTTTAATTATTTTGATAGGTATTTATTATGTCGGTTATAACAGTTGCCAAATTAAATAAAGAGAACTGTCAAGAATTATTACATCAAATTCCAATTTAGCAAGTATCCTACATTAAAATCACATTGGAGAATATATATGCAGATGATGAAGAAAAATCTTTATTTATTTCTTTGTTTGATGAAAATTTCTTAAGTTTTAATTTACGAGCTAAGAAAATAGTTGGTTTAAATAAACACATGATAAAAATTTAATAAAGCCGTTATTAAATCTTTTGTTTAAAAGTCCAGACACCTATATATATATATATATATGACCTCAACTATTATTTAATAGTTGGTCAATAAAAATGCCAATTTGCTCATCCATCTAAACGTTAGAAAAATTAGCAATCGCTATAAAACTTTTACACCAAAATTAATAATACATAGCTTATGTAAATTGTATAGAACATACTATTATTTAAAAAAATTAATTCCGATAACAATTAAGTGGATTATCAGATATAAAGATGGTTATCAATACATACACCTTTTTAGATTAATAGAAGTAAACCACTATACCAAGTATAATAATTATCATAGATCAAATTAGAAAGGAGATAATGCAGACCATGAAAACAATGAAACATATATTCTTTAATAATTACAGACTAATTAAATAGTAGGTAGGTTTTAATAAAATTATTCATTAATTAATATCTTAAAAAAATAGAAAAACATATATAACTGGATTCTAAACATTAACAAAAACCCATGGTGCCGTAGGTTTATCATCTCAGATTAAACGTTATAGCAAGTGCTGCAAACTGCTATGAATGTAATTTTGCAAGACATGAAATTAATCAAACATAGAGTTCAGCATACATTTTTGGGATCCCTTATACTAAATCAAAGCATTATAAAATTGACAATTCTGAAGGAGAGAGATGCTTTATCAAAACTGAAACATAATTCTAGAAATGCCCGAAACTTAATTAACAAAAAGTATCATCCTCCCAACTCAATTTACTAGATCATAACAATGCATGATATTTCCCACACCTATGAGAGAGAGAGTGAGAGAGAGAGCAGACACTTTCAAAATGAGAGAGAGAGAGAGAGCAGCCGCTGTCAAGTTTTCAAAAAAAAAAAAGAGAGAGAGAGGATGAAATCAAAAAACAAAAACAAAACAAAAAAACAAAGAGAGAGAGAGAGATTGGATCAAATAGTTGAGTTCAATAATATAGCTTGACCTAAATAAAGTACATTGTTGCTGTCTAAGGTACCAATAACAGATCAGTTAAATTGAGCACCTGAAAAAGGAACAGATCATGTCACAGTTTCATGTTCTGATATGCTACTGTAAATGCTTGAACCCTGCCTGTCTCTTGGTTTAGATTGGCCTGAAAGCTAGTGTTGATATCTTCTGTTTCGCTGTTTTGATCATGTTGCACCTCTTCTATTCTTGCATTTTCTGTTGAAATATATGCTGGTTAATTAGATATCTAACTAGATCTTTGCTTAAACCAATTAATATTGTTCCAACCTGAAACTTGTAGTAGAAAAATTGTGGATATACTTAAATTAAAGGGATTATATGTATATGTTAGAAAATGTACTTTAAACTGCAGATTACATATCATCATGTTTCTCTGAAAAGTTTAAGTGAAATTATGAAATATATATATAACCAGTATTTGTCAAATGTAGCGCGGTGCATTGCTCTTGCTTCTCTGCTGGGGTTGTATTGATGGGAGTAGCTGAGCTAGAAGGTGTAGATGAATTAGGCTTTGGTTTTCTTCTGCGGCGGTTGTGGTCTGCCAAGCTCCTTCTGCAGCTCTTCTTCGTCTCATCAAACTCATCCAATATGTGAAACCTAAACTCAGAGGAAATTAAAGAATTATACATTAGATATTGGGAAAAATAATGAAGAACGCGCTGGTAAAATTTTAGTTATATCAACTTCAGTAAAACAAATGAGGTTTATTTAAGAAGACATAACTTGCTATTGTAATTAAATTTTGTTTTTTTATATATATGTATCGAAAGATGGACATCTAACCTACTAACTTTCATTTAATGTCCATAAAGAATCTCCAATCTGAGTTTACTAATGACCTCTCACCAGAGGGTGTTGCCCTTTGCCACTAGACCAAAGGTTGGTTATTGTATATTTTGTTGAAACTAATTAATTAGTTACCTTATTAAACAGTAACTGAAGAAAAAGAAAAAATATATACACAAGTTTATACCACCTTAATTAATTCATTAGTCTTTGTGAGTGTGTGTGTGTGTGTGCGCGCGCGCGCTTCTATGTGTATTTTCTGAACAATAGTTGAATTAGCTAGCTTCCTGATATAATTCAAAGCATGGAAGACGACTTTATAATTGTTGAAATTAATCAATGCTTTTGATATATTATGTGTTTATGTTTAGTATTTGTTTTTTTATTTATTTATTATGTGAAATGAGTGGGTTATTGGTATGTACATCTGTGGGATTCAATTTAGTTACTGATGATTCATCAAAAATATGTATTTTTACTATTTGTGTTTTCATTATGCGAAATAAGTGGGCTAGGATTATGCAAATATGGTGACAAAATTTGGAAATGTTAGAGAATTCAAACATAATGTTAATTATGATGTCCTACTAATATGATTACAAATTCATTAAATATGGAAACATGAATGTAATACTATATGTGTGTTGAAGAAATAGAATCAAGTAGAGATCAATTACATACATAGCAAATCAATTAGCTATCAATTAGTATTAATTTCACGTGCATGTAACTAAGAAACATTGTAATGGCTCTTTAAATTATGAAGTATATAAATAGGCACCGTATAATTAAGAGATTGAAATAATATCAGAAATCAATAAAATTAGTTCTTTTCCTCCTAATATTGAACATGATATGAGAGCATGATATATACAATCCCTGAGAGACGACTCAAGAAGAAGAAGAAAACGAAGGAAAAAAAAAAAGTTAGATCTGAAAAGAACAACAATCATAGACGTTTTTTTCTTCTTCAACACTCCCAATTTTAAAGAACTAATCCAAGCTTCTAAGTGGATAATTGGCCCAATTATCTAAGTGGAGAATAGAAACAAGCCATCTTATGGGAGAGTCAAAACGACCAGCCAAGTATCAAAGATGCAGAGATATATGCTAGCTTGAAAAAGAGTTGAAGAAAGGCCACCTAAGCGGCAAGGTTTGATGAAAGTACTAGCTAGCTTGAGAAAAGAATCGGTAAAATGAATTACACGCAAGTCGGATTCTACCATTCCAACTTGAGAGGGAGTGTTCAAAGTAAATAATGAATTAGAGATCAATTACATTGATAGGAGATCAATTAGCGATCAAACCTTGTAATGGCTCTTTCAATTATGTGGTCTAAAAATAGACACCATATAAGAGATTGAAATAATATCATAAATCAATAAATTAGTTCTTTTACTCCCAAAATTCAACAATGTGTGATTGAGTTGAGCAAGAAATTAGTGTCTCTAGAAATTTTCGGTAGCACTTGTAAATCGATCTCTTACTTCAGGTCTCCCTCTCTCTCTCTCTTTTCCAAATTCTAGATCATCAAACTAAACAAATTAACGCAACAATAATTCCAGTTTGGTGAAAGAAAGTAATTGATTGTTTAGCAACCAGTGATAAGACTGTGCTCAGGAATCTAACTAGCTAATCATGATACAGAAACTTTGTTGTATTTAATTCGGTGAAATTGTATGCCTAATTCGTGTTCTAAAATTATTGGTTGGCAAATCATTTGTATGAGTGATAGGCTTGTCATATGTCATATCTCTTTCACCTATAGCACGAAGTAGGATGTAAGTTTCAACTCTGTACATCAGAAAGTACGTACCAAAAGGTTGCATATTGATTCTTTAACTTTTTAGAGCAAGATTCCAAAAATCATCAATGGCACATACATTTTTTTTTCTTTTTTTCTAATAAAATAAAACATCATTGGCAATTGGCAGGAAATTATAACCTTATAAGAACTAATTAAAGATTGAATGTCACCTGCTGCACTGCTGACAAAACCTTTGCATATTGCCTCCACCCAAATGCACAAAGGCAGCCTTTGAATGGAACTCACAAACCTTATGCCTTCTATGGTACTTCTTTGCCTTTGTTAGATCTGCCTTGCACCCCTCGGCCTGGCATCTTGGCAGCTGGTTCCCGAATCCATAATAACGCCCTCTTGACCGGAAATACTGCGTTAAAGCCCATGAAGATTCTCTTGAAGGGTATAACATGCGGTTGCCTATGTCTAACCCTAACCCTAATTGGTTTGAGTAATCATTATCTGGAAATAACGGCTGATGAATGGGTTGCTGCGAGGCGTAATTCTGGGCTAGTACAAGTTGGTTATTTGACGTGATCGGCGGGTATGATAGATCAAGAAATTGTTGATTTGGGTGATAATTGAAAGAGGAGGAATTAAGGTTGGAGCTTGAATTATAGGAGCATAATTGCAATTGTTGTGTGTTGTGATCCACTTCTGAGGATATTTCTTCATTTTGATGCATGGATAGGTCGAGCAAAGGCATATAAGAAGAGCTGTATGATCCAGTAGAGTTTAGCATGTTGTTCATACTTGAAGGAGTAGATATATAAGAAATGAGCTAGGTTCAAGATTTATAGTTTTAAGATGGATCACAACATAGATAGGAATGACAATGATATTGTATATGTGGATGAGACTAACTGAGACCAACTAATAATTTCTTGATATTATATTTTCAATCTCGTTGACTGGTTATAGGCTTTAAGATATATCTAGGGTTTCCTAGGAGAGGGGAGAGGAGAGAGAGAGAGACAGATTCCTTTACTGTAGGTGACTATTAATTAGTTGTTACTATTGATATTGACGAGGTATAGTGGTCTTAGAAGTTCCTTTTTGCCCAATTACGCTGTTTGTTTTGTTGGATACTAGCTTGGATCCTTTGCTATGATTTATTGTTTTATGAAATATCCTACATTTTCCACACATGACATCCATTTTTTTAGGAATAAAAAACAAAACAAGACAAAACAAAACACCTCAATATTTCGAGCAAATTAGTGTACACTACATGTTAAGGTTGTGTTCCACAACTCTACGTCGTAGAGGAATGGAAGGGGAGGAAGGTGAACGCAATATACTTTTTTTTAACAGTAAAACCTACACTCTGACTTGGAGGTGACAGATTTCGTCAAAATTCTACGTGACGCTCCCCTCCGCACAGTAAAATTTACACCCCGCTCCCCTCCGCTCCCACTCTGATTCCCCCTTTTTGGAGCAGGTGACTTTGCCCGATCAGGTGCAGTCTGACAAGCTCTCACTTTCGCACAGTGTTTTTGTTGTCCCTAACGGCACCTAGAGGGGGGTGAATAGGTCTGTTTAAAATCTAACCCCTACAACTTGTAACTATCGGTCGGATAGACAAGTTCTAAAGTCGTTCCTATGTCTAACTAATCTATCTACTGTAAGTTCTTGACGGAATCAAGAAATTATAATTTAGACAACAATTAATAAATATTAAAGTGCAGTAAAGTAAATAGATAGAGTTAGAGAAAGTGACACAGAAGTTGTTAACGAAGTTCGACCACTGAAGGACCTACGTCTCCGGGGCAACACAACCTTAAGAGGCGCGCCTTTCTATTACCCAATGAAGAGAGACAGCACTCATGTGGTCCACACAAGCGACAGATTCAGCACAACAGCTCAAAGGAAAGAAAGATGAGTACATAGACTCCGGTATAAACGAGCTCGCATGCTCTAAGTCCGGACAATAACTGACTTCACTCTAATCTCACAATGGATCAAGTTAGGTGAAGTATATTTGAGGTTGTTGGGAAGATAATTGAATTTTGAGTACAAGCAACAATGAATAGGCTAAACCTCTCAAAAGGATTCTAAAGTGTAAGATTTGTGAAGGTATTCTCTCGTCAATGAGACAGGAGACACAGTCCACTATTTATAGTGAAATTCAAAGGAGAGCCAACGGCTCTTTGCAAATCATAAGATCTACAATATAATGGTTTAGCCTATTTTACTTGTTCTCAAGTTTCCAGTATTGATTATACCCGGTAATTTGAATTTTGAATTTGATATCCAGCCAAGCAAAGGCTAGACTCGGGTGATCTCAATCTCAGATCTATTTTATCATACTTTTGGACATAAATAAAAATAACAACGCAAAAGGTAAAATATGATCTTCATATGATCTTCCGTAATCTTCATGATTCAGCATCCATCAATATCCGACCATATGGCTCATGTGAATCTTCCATCAGATCATATGTATCAAATCATTTCTTGTAGCTCAAGGAGATCATGCAACAGATTATCTTGTGCAGCTTGTCACGTTCTAAATTATCATGATATGCACTTTTACTTTCTTTGACCTTCGGATGCGACTTGTTACGCTACTTGTCATGATATGAATCATTGATTTGTGTTGATCTTTGGTCGTAACTATTAAACTTGCACATATCTCAAACAGATAAACTGTAAGATTCTATGATTATATGTTTTGCAAATTAGTCAAACAGCACAGAAGATTGCTTACAACAATAGTTTCATCTCTTCCCATCACTTCGTGTACGTACCCCTGTCTGGAGCACATCCTAAGGCTCTATTGGTGTGTGTGTGTGTGTGTGTGTGTGTACTAGTAAAGGTTGAAGGTCAAGTCATCCAACTATTTAACATTCGTAAAAGATTTTTCTATCAGGTCAAACTTATAACCTCTCACACGGAGAGCATTGTCTTTGTCACTAGACCAAATGCTGGTTCTCAGTATATTGAGAATATTAGAGTAGAACTAGGGTGTTCTTAAGTTCACCAAGTCATTTTGTGAACTTAACTCTAAAACCTATCGGATTGGCTTCAAATGACGAATCTAAACCGTTGAAACTTATCTACCATATGAATGATGTATTTACATGTGAAAATAAAAAAAAATTGAATTCATTGTCAAAAAAATGAATGCATTCAAATTAATTTATAAACCTTCTATTTTTTACCACTTGATTTTATACTAAATTAATACAAAGTTTAAAATTTTCTCATTTAGATGCATCACTCATTATATAGATGGGTTTCAACAATTTGAATTTGTCATTTAAAATCAATCTCATATATTTTGGAGCTAGTTGAGTTTAAAAAGTGGCTTGGGGAACTAAAAAACATCAAAGTTCTACTCTAGAATATTAACTAACAACTTCAATTAACCTTAAAAGTTTGATGTATTCTATGATTCTCTGAATGTGTCCTTTCATAAAAAGTTTGATGTATGTTGTGGAAAGAGAAAAAGGCTCCTGACATGTGTTAAATAACCGTACTAAAAAAGTTTAAGGAACAAGTGCATGTCATGTACTTGTGCTTGGATGATGGAAATATATATAGCTGTCCTCTGTTTCATCGTATATGCATGAAAACTTTTAATCTGCACTCCTACTTATTTTGAAATAAATTAACACATGACATGAGAAAATGACGTATCATAATCTCACAATTATTCGTTGTGTTTAGGAGACTAGCTAGCTAACAGGCTACTTCTATTAAAGCAAAATATATATTATGAGAAAAGTAGATAAGTCCTTCAAAAATTTAAACGGCCTGTATCAGTCATCATTCATCAAAATAGAAAAAGAAAAGAGGATGAAATATATATATTCAAAGCGGGCTAGCTGTATATATATATTATATTACAACGTATATCTTTGAGGCTGCATATATGCATTCTATCCTCGGCCCCTCTGTGCTCTGAAATCAACAAAGCATCATATTAACGTACTGCATTAAATTGAAAGACGCCAAAAAGATCTGCCAAACATGATTAGACTTCCAAATCTATTACTCATATATCACATCACATCCCGATTTTTATTTGATTTATCTTTCTCATCTTATCATACTTTTTTTCCTCATTAATTTAAAAAAAAAAAACCACTACTACAAAAAAGGAGTAAAGTCGATACATTGTACACAGTTGCGAAACTATGCTTATATAGAATAACATACACAAATCCTACAAGGAACCATGTTCGATTTCCAAAAAAAAAGACATTAAAACTGGAGATTCATACACTATCATAGTAAACGTGTATTATAACAAGAGTTATATACACGGTCTCTACAAGGGAACCATGTATGATTTTTGAAAACCATACAAGACTGGTAAATACAAACCGTGTATGTTACTCTTTGTGCACAGTTTATTTTTAAGAACCATATATGATTTCTAATTTTTTCTTTATCACTGGATAGCATCCACATTTGCTAGTCATTAAATATACAATGTCACACATCCATAATTCAAAAAAAATTAATATTTATAATATACAACAAACAATATTCAATATTGAACATTTCAACACAAAAAACAGTATTCCACAACTTATTTTCAAAATGATTTGTGTAAGAAGAGTATTTAGCAACCATAAGCTTCCATATACCACAGGCATGCATGGTTTTCTTCTAACCCAAAATAAAAAATAAAAAAGAACTAAAAAAACGAAACACAGAACCTGACGTCTTTTCCATCTCCAGCTTCTTACATGGAGAGAGTAATTGCAATTGTCAACAAGGCGTTAGTTGGCTCATTTGTACTAGCTTCCGGCGTTCTAGCCTTGCAGTAGTGCCCACCTCAGGCCAGCTTCCTCCAGTTGTGTTTCGGCTGAGAAAATCAAGAAGTGTTATTGGCTTCCCACTACTCTAACCTTAGATAGATCCATGCCCATATTTGTTCTCTATCATAATTTGCCAAACACTCAAGTACATTTACAAAGCCATAACTTGAAGAGAAAAGAAAACATGTAAGCTATCTATTCAAAAAAAACATAGACGACATCACATCACAAAATAAGACTAACTTACAAAGTCATATATATCTAATATAAAGTAGGCTTTAGTAGCAACTAGCAAAACACATAGAAGCACTCTAAATTATTAACAAAACACATTTACAATTATACGGAGAAAAGAATCGTTTTCAGATAATTCTCCAGAGTACGATATATACCTATAATTATTAATGTCTATTGTTGTGTATTTTGAATATTGATATTTTAGGTTGTTTTAATACGCTTTTCGCTTTTGGAATATATAAAATCCTAAATACCTTAATTGAGAGGTTAATTGGTTGCAAGTGCACAACCAATCGGTATAGTAATTGGGGTATCGATCCACATAGACAATGGTCAATATCAATCAAAACTATAGTCAAGATCACTAAAAGTTGGGGGGTGTTCAAGTTGATTTTGGTAACAGTTCAGATTTGGAAAGTAAATAAAGTAAACAAAATAAAAAAGGTTGGACTATTAGAGAAGGAATTATGGGGGATTTCAGCTTTCCTATCATTTGGGTCGATTAACTATTGGACGTTCTTTTATGGTTTAACCGAGTACGTAAGAGAGAGATTTCTTGGTGTAAAACAATCACGCAATTTATAGATATCTTCAAGATTAATCCCATTTTGACTTTGGTCGCCATCGAGATACCTAAATGATAGCGGTCCAAAATTAAATTGAGATAAATCTCTCTACCAAAGTAAGAAATGAAGAAGAGGGATAACAAAGAAATTGAAGAGACATGGACTTAATTGAGAAAATGAAGAGAGAAAATGGAAGAAGCAGGATATTTAAATTGGGTTGAAGGAGAAGGTGAAGAGGCGCGCATAGCGAGGAGGCGTTTCATCAAAAAATTAATTTTGAGCAGGATTGGTTGAGAGAGCACGAACGCATACACGGTTTCTAAAAAAATGTATTTGCAGATATATTGAACAGAATCATACACGGTTTTTCTGTAAAAACCGTGTATGATTGTATACAGTTTTACACGGTTTCTTATTAAATAACCATGTATAAATTAATGTTGTTACTTTTCCTACACGGTTTCTATTATAAAGACCATGTGTGTATGTTGGAGCTCATATTCGCGCGAGCACCTCCTTCCATTAGACACTTTTGTTAAAGTTTGAGATGTACTGCTATTAACCCCAACTTAATTAACAACAAAAAATATATTCTATGCGTTGATCTTAAAAAAATAATGCTAGCGTTCATGAATCCATTTGTATAGTATATTAATTTGACATCTTGGGAAATACTATTAAAACTAAAACTGTAAAATGCGTTATACATCACTAAAATATAGAGCATCTATTAAAATTGGTCATTAATTAAAATATCATCGAAATTCAACTAATTAATAATTGTTTGAGAAAGTTGATGTCGCTCAACTACTAAATATATATTTTTGTGAACAAATAAATCTACAAACCTTAAGCTTCAAACTTAAGAAAAAGTAGAAATAATTGATGAATGAGAAGGCACGAATACATGCATTTAGATGTTTGTGATCGTATGCGTTATAGATTTGTCAAAAATTTAAAACGACTAAAGATATTGTCATCATACATTTAAGGATTGTAATTAACAAAATTCAACTTGCATGTTGGTGTAGTACTATATATTTATAATCATCCAAAAATTTTGCTAAAAAAGAAAGCATATATATACTTACAAAAATTCTGCTAGAGTTACTCTATGCTTTAAAAATCACTAGAAAATTGGATTTCTCATTTGTTACTATCAAAAAAGTATATTGATAACCTATTTGCTTACAAATCAAAATGAAAATGTAGACATGCTTTGTAAAATTTGTGTCAAAATTGATATATTTTGAGAATTGTTGATAACTTAAAATTAAATAACATATTTAAATTATAGAAAATACATGTGTAATTTTAATTTTTTAAGATGTTGATAACTAATTTTTATCAGTTGCTGCAATTGTCAGTTAGGGTTAACATAGATAATAATAATAATAATAATAATAATAATAATAATAAACAAAAATAATAATGATGATGAAGATGGTAATGATGATGATGATAAGCAATTAAAACCATTGGAAATTGCTTGTGGGAACTGGAGCGGAGCCAGACCTTCAAACTATGAGGATCAATTATATAATTTTTTTAGGTTGTGTAATGGAAATCAATTTTACAGTATCCATAGTATTTTATTCTAATCTAGAAAGAAAATCACATATAAACACACAAAATTGAAGAAAAGAAAAATAAGGGTCACTTGACCCCCTTTGCCATTAATACCTCCGTACAGGCTGTGTGAGAGGATTAAAATTGGGAAGTAGCCAGCTAGCTATATTGTGCTTTAAATGATGAGGATTCAGGTGGAAAGGACAACAATAATTAGAGACGGATCTAAATAGAGTGAATATAATGATCAATTTATTTATTTTTTCATTTGTTTATACATGATTTTCTATATAATATAAAATATAATGTTATGAGTACTGTAAAATTTATTTTTATATTTAGTTTGAAAATTTTATACTACTGATCTCCAATATGTATTTCTTTGCAGTGAAAGAGTAGGTCGATATTCATTAGACTTATTTTGGTTTGTTGGACTTAATCATTGTTCAATCCGCTTTAAGATGTGTGCACTCTGTTTTAAAAATTGTACGTACCTGCTTCAATTTTTGTAAGTAAAGATTTTAAAACGAATAGGATAGTGTTTGGAACTGATTGAATTCAAAAGTAGTTACTCCGTTCTCGTTTGTTTGATCTCATAACTTTAAAATATGACTCTGCCTCTCGCCGTAATTACTGTAATTATTATTGTATCAATTTAACAACGATGCAACAACGGTACCAAATTTCCACGTGGGACTGGTCACAGGAAATAGCACACGTGTCGAGCTATGGGATAGGCCCCCCCCCCCCCCCCTCCCCCCCTCCCACTGAGCAAATTTTTTTTTTTTTTTAGGAAACTAGTCAAGTGAAACATGACACGTACGACGCTCAGTGCCTCAAATAGTAACTACGTACCTGAATCCATCCAGCAGCCTATCAATCTACCTATCTTTTCTTTATTTTATTTGTATCTACCTTAGCTTTTATTTTCTTTCATAGGGAGTACAGTCAGTCTGTACCACTGTGTTTTGCTTCAATCCAGACTAGATGTGGCCACATATTCTATTTACCTCTATGTGGTCATATATATATATATATAGTTCGGCTAATGTCATAACGTTAAAATTTCAGCTTAAGTTATAACGAGTCAGTTTTAGCAATTTTAAAGTTCAAACAGTCGATCCAAACCGCTCAAAATGTTCTCCATATTAAAATGTGCTTAGAGACCAAATTTTATAATTTTTGGAATTTTTTTACTATTTTTTCGATTGGTACAAAATCACTGTTTTCAGATAATTATGAACCATCCATAATAGTGATTTTGTACCTATCTAAAAGAATAGTAAAAAAATTCCAAAAAATATAAAATTTGATCTCCAAGCACATTTTAATATGGAGATCATGTTGGACAGTTTGGATCGACTGTTCATATTATGAAATCGCAAAAACCGACTCGTTATAACTTAGGCTGAAATTAGAACATTATGACATTAGCCGGACTCTATATATACACACACACACCAGCCCATATCATTTAAAGTGGAAAGTGTTCCTGTAATTTATACTACCAACCTAGGATTCATATCCTCAACGGTACCGTAAAAGATTCCCTTTTACAATTAGTTATTTACGGCTTGAGATTAACTCTCAGCCGGTTTGGGATTCGGGCTGACTGAGGGGGCAGTATTATTGGGCTTTGAGATTCGTGCCAAGTTAAAAAGAACGGTCCAGATCAAGTAATTGTAAAAGATTCCCTATTACGGTACCGGGGAGGATGTGAATTCACCAACCTAGGATAATATTCATAGTTATCATTATAGTAGGCTAGCTATTCAACAATTAAAAGTTGATACCTCTACTTAACAACAAATTGTTTTATTGAAAGAAGTTTAATATACTCTTGAATAATTACAATTGCATTAATTGTATGGTCATATCCTTAGTTGTCAAAATGTTAACCATCACGCACGTCACACACTTTGTATGTTTATATATAGCTCTTTCATTAATATTAATATATATAGTAGGTACTTTTCCTACTTCAAAAGAAAATGTCAAAAATGTTTACTTCAGTAATATATAAGCCAAACCAATCTAAATGCAAATCTTACACTAATAAAATTTCGCTGAATAAAAGATTCATCAACTACAGTTGAATTTTATTGGTAAAGTGCTATGTTTTCACTACATGTCCAACGATAAAAACCAACCTAATATAATGGACAATATAAAATAAATATCTGGAATAAAAGCTTAAACAAAATAACTTGTAATATGTCAACTAGAAATATTAAAAAAATATATATATGATTAGGAATTTGACATATTGGACCCATAGTACAGGAATTTGAACTAAAGAGTAGCAATGAAAGGGTCACATGGGATCCGAGCCACAAATTAAGAGGCTGCGCTGTGCATCAACAACTGGAAATAGCAT
This sequence comes from Carex littledalei, assembly GCA_011114355.1. Lineage (NCBI taxonomy): Eukaryota > Viridiplantae > Streptophyta > Magnoliopsida > Poales > Cyperaceae > Carex > Carex littledalei. Next base: position 1,537,892 of record CM022082.1, read on the forward strand.
GCAGTGAGGATGACAATTCATCCCAAATCGGGCAGGGTTAACGGATCGAATTGGATGAAATCATTTTAATGATAATTTGGAATTCAACTCGAATTGGTAAATAAAAAGATTTATGATCCAATTTGACATGATTTATGTATGAATTAAGAAATTAGTATTTATATATATATAGGAAGTGTCTACGGTGCTATGCATAGCATAGAGGCCTCCGTGCTACGGCTCAATTTTTTAGTTTTCAAAATCCTAACGGTCGATCCGAACCGTTCAACATGATCTCCATATGAATATGTACTTGCAAATCAAATTTTACATTTTTTAGAATTTTTTTACTATTTATTAAGCCACTTTGAAAAAACAGTAATTTGTACACAACAGTAAAATCTTCTGGACCATTGGATCAGTAATTTTCAAAGTGGTTTAATAAATAGTAAAAAAATTCTAAAAAATGTAAAATTTGGTTTGCAGGTACATATTCATATGGAGATTATGTTGAACGGTTCGGATCGACCGTTAGGATTTTGAAAACTCAAAAATTGAGCCGTAGCACGGAGGCCCTCTATGCTACGCGTAGCATATTAGCCAGATTCTATATATATATATATATGAGTAAGGCTACGGTGCTTTGCAAATTAAAGAGGGTGTTTTACTTCGGGCTACTTTTTCAATTTGCAAAACCCAAACAACCGAGTTGTGAAGTAAGAGGTCATTTTTACTTCACGCTCATATTTTCATTTTCAAAATCCAACAACCGATCCAAACCACTCAACATGTTCTCTATATTGAAATGTGCTTGGAGACTAAATTTTACATTTTTTGCAATTTTTTTACTATTTATTAAGCCACTTTGAAAATCGCTGATCCGGTGGTCCAGAAAATTTTATTATTTTTTACTGTTCACAGTGGATCCGCGATTTCAAAGTGGCTTAATAAATAGTAAACAAATTCAAAAAAAATGTAAAATTTAGTCTCCAAGCACATTTCAAAATTTAGAAAATGTTGAGCGGTTCAGATCGGTTGTTTGTATTTTCAAAATGAAAATATGGCGTGAAGTAAAACAACGTTTTACTTCACAACTCACCATAGCCTATCTCTCTCTCTCTATATATATATATATATATAGAGTACGACTAACGCGTTTCCTCTAGTATATTAACAATATGCTTCCGGCCTCCAAAATCTATCGAATGGGTTACAAATGACAAATTCAAACCGTTCAAACCAATCTCCTTACCGAGAGCTTCGTTTCCATATAAAAAAAAAATTTAATTTTTGAATTTATTTACCATCAAGTAAAGCGGTCAAAATATGAAGGATTTTGTGCGCATTTTAATGCACTATTTTGCTCATTTTTTTTACCACTTGATAGAGAGAGAGAGATGGGCTATGGTGCATTGCAATGCATAGGCACCCTTGTGCATTGGACCATAAATCACCGATTCAAAGTCCAAATGACCGATCCAAACCGTTCATCTTGTTCTCCATATTAATATGTGCTTGGAGACCAAATTTTACATTTTTTGGAATTTTTTTGCTATTTATTAAGCTACTTTGAAAATTGCTGATCCGGGTGAACAGTAAAAACAGTGCAACTAAATTCTGGACCATGTGATCAGCAATTTTCAAAGTGGCTTAATAAATAGTAAAAAAATTCCAAAAAATATAAAATTTTGTCTCCAAGTACATATTAATATGGAGAACAAGATGAACGGTTCGGATCGACTGTTTGGACTTTGAATCCAACGATTTTAGTCCAATGCACGGAGGGGTCAATACATTGCAATGTATAATAGCACAACTTTATATATATATATATAGAGAGAGATGAGCTATGCTACTACATGGAGTAAAACGCGTTTGTACTTCACGCCGTATTTTCATTTTGAAAGTCCAAACGACCGATCCGAACCGCTCAACATGATCTCCATATTGAAATGTACTTGGAGACCAAATTTTACATTTTTTAGAATTTTTTTACTATTTATTAAGCCACTTTGAAAATCTGAAAATCCGGGTGAACAGTGAAAAACAGTAAAAAATTCTGGACTGCCGGATCAGTGATTTTCAAAGTGGCTTAATAAATAGTAAAAAAATTCTAAAAAATGTAAAATTTGGTCTCCAAGTACATTTCAATATGGAGATCATGTTGAGCGGTTCGGATCGGTCGTTTGGATTTTCAAAATGAAAATATAGCGGCGTGGAGCACCAACGCGTTTTACTCCATGTAGTAGCATAGCTCAATTCTATATATATATAGAATTGAGCTATGCTACTACATGGAGTAAAACGCGTTGGTGCTCCACGCCGCTATATTTTTATTTTGAAAGTCCAAACGACCGATCCGAACCGTCCAATATGATTTCCATGTTGAAATGTACTTGGAGACCAAATTTTACATTTTTTAGAATTTTTTTACTATTTATTAAGCCACTTTGAAAATCACTGATCCGGCAGTCCAGAATTTTTTACTGTTTTTCACTGTTCACCCGGATTTTCAGATTTTCAAAGTGGCTTAATAAATAGTAAAAAAATTCTAAAAAATGTAAAATTTGGTCTCCAAGCACATTTCAATATGGAGATCATGTTGAGCGGTTCGGATCGGTCGTTTGGACTATCAAAATAAAAATATAGCGGCATGGAGCACCAACGCGTTTTACTCCACGTAGTAGCATAGCTCAATTCTATATATATATACATATATGACATGAGCTATGCTACTACGTGGAGTAAAACACGTTTGTACTTCACGCCGTATTTTTATTTTGAAAGTCCAAACGACCGATCCGAACCGCTCAACATGATCTCCATATTGAAATGTGCTTGGAGACCAAATTTTACATTTTTTAGAATTTTTTTACTATTTATTAAGCCACATTGAAAATCTGAAAATCCGGGTGACAGTGAAAAACAGTAAAAAATTATGGACTGCCGGATCAGTGATTTTCAAAGTGGCTTAATAAATAGTAAAAAAATTCTAAAAAATGTAAAATTTGGTCTCCAAGCACATTTCAATATGGAGATCAAGTTTAACGGTTCGGATCGGTCGTTTGGACTTTCAAACTAAAAATATAGCGGCGTGGAGCACCAATGCGTTTTACTCCACGTAGTAGCATAGCTCAATTCTATATATATATATATATAGAATTGAGCTATGCTACTACATGGAGTAAAACACGTTGGTGCTCCACGCGGCTATATTTTCATTTTGAAAATCCAAACGACCGATCCCAACCGCTCAACATGATCTCCATATTGAAATGTGCTTGGAGACCAAATTTTACATTTTTTAGAATTTTTTTACTATTTATTAAGCCACTTTGAAAATCACTGATCCGGCAGTCCAGAATTTTTTACTGTTTTTCACTGTTCACCCGGATTTTCAGATTTTCAAAGTGGCTTAATAAATAGTAAAAAAATTCTAAAAAATGTAAAATTTGGTCTCCAAGCACATTTCAATATGGAGATCATGTTGAGCGGTTCGGATCGGTCGTTTGGACTTTCAAAATAAAAATACGGTGTGAAGTACAAACGCGTTTTACTCCACGTAGTAGCATAGCTCATCTCTATTTATATATAGATAGACTACGGTGAGTTGTGAAGTAAAACAACATTTTACTTCACGCCATATTTTCATTTTGAAAATTCAACAACCGATCTGAACCGTTCAACATGTTCTAAATATTGAAATGTGCTTGGAGACTAAGTTTTATATTTTTTGGAATTTTTTTACTATTTATTAAGCCACTTTGAAAATCGCTGATCCACTGTGAACAGTAAAAAACAGTTTAAATTTCTGGACCACCGGATCAGCGATTTTCAAAGTGGCTTAATAAATAGTAAAAAAATTCCAAAAAATAAACAATTTAGTCTCCAAGCACATTTCAATATTTAGAACATGTTGAGCGGTTTGGATCGGTTGTTTGGATTTTCAAAATGAAAATATGAGCGTGAAGTAAAAATGACATCTTATTTCACAACTCACCATAGCCCAGCTCTCATATATATATATATATATATATATATATATAGAGTATGGCTAATTTGCTTCCGGAAGCATTTCGGCAAGGTGCTTCCGGGGGCATATCTTAGTATTTGATGTTCAAACAACAAATTCAAACTGTTAGATGTTCAATCTATATTAAAATCTACTTGGAGACCAAATTTTACATTTTTTGGAGTTTTTTTACTATTTATTAAGCCACTTTGAAAATTGCTGATCATATGGTCCAGAATTTTGTGCACTGTTTTTACTGTTCACCCGGATCAGCAATTTTCAAAGTGGCTTAATAAATAGTAAAAAAATTCCAAAAAATGTAAAATTTGGTCTCCAAGTAGATTTTAATATAGATTGAAAATCTAATGGTTTGGATTTGTTGTTTGAATATCAAACACTAAGATATGCCCCCGGAAGCACCTCACCGAAATGCTTCCGGAAGCAAATTAGCCATACTCTATATATATATATATAGGACATGGCTACCGTGCTATGCGTAGCATAGAGCACTCCGTGCTACGGCTCACTTTTTGAGTTTTCAAAATCCTAACGGTCGATCCGAACCGTTCAACATGATCTCCATATTAATATGTACTTGCAAACCAAATTTTACATTTTTTAGAATTTTTTTACTATTTATTAAGCCACTTTGAAAAAACACTAATTTGTACACAACAGTAAAATCTGCTGGACCATTGGATCAGCGATTTTCAAAGTGGCTTAATAAATAGTAAAAAAATTCTAAAAAATGTAAAATTTGGTTTGCAAGTACATATTAATATGGAGATCATGTTGAACGGTTCGGATCGACCGTTAGGATTTTGAAAACTCAAAAAATGAGCCGTAGCACGGTAGAGGCTCTATGCTACGCGTAGCATATTAGCCAAATCCTATATATATATATAAAATTGTGCTATTATACATTGCAATGTATTGACCCCTCCGTGCATTGGACTAAAATCGTTGGATTCAAAGTCCAAATGACCGATCCAAACCGTTCATCTTGTTCTAAATATTGAAATGTGCTTGGAGACCAAATTTTACATTTTTTGGAATTTTTTTACTATTTATTAAGCCACTTTGAAAAGGTCTGATCCGGTGGTCCAGAATTTAGTTGCACTGTTTTTACTGTTCACCCGGATCAGCAATTTTCAAAGTAGCTTAATAAATAGCAAAAAAATTCCAAAAAATGTAAAATTTGGTCTGCAAGCACATATTAATATGGAGAACAAGTTGAACGGTTTGGATCGGTCATTTGGACTTTGAATCCAACGATTTTAGTCCAATGCACGGAGGGGCCTATGCATTGCAATGCACCATAGCCCATCTCTATATATATATATAGAGTTGTGCTATGCTACTACGTGAAGTAAAACGCGTTGGTGCTCCACGCCGCTATATTTTTATTTTGAAAGTCCAAACGACCGATCCGAACCGCTCAACATGATCTCCATATTGAAATGTACTTGGAGACCAAATTTTACATTTTTTAGAATTTGTTTACTATTTTTTAAGCCACTTTGAAAATCACTGATCCGGCAGTCCAGAATTTTTTACTGTTTTTCACTGTTCACCTGGATTTTCAGATTTTCAAAGTGGCTTAAAAAATAGCAAAAAAATTCTAAAAAATGTAAAATTTGGTTTTCAAGCACATTTCAATATGGAGATCATGTTGAGCGGTTCGGATCGGTCGTTTGGACTTTCAAAATAAAAATACGGTGTGAAGTACAAACGCGTTTTACTTCACGTAGTAGCATAGCTCATCTCTCTCTATATATATATATATATATATATATATATTGGGGGAGTTTCATGTATCTCCTTCGAAAGTTTCAAATTTATCCTTTAAAATTATAACAACTCACAAATTTGTCCATTCCATCATATTTAACATTAACTTTATATTAATTTCCATTTTACTCTTCTTTTATTTCCCCTTCTAATTGGGTGTATAATAATTTATGGAATGGCTGGTACGCACATGTTAGTATACACCATTGCTGGTACAATTTGGTTTTGGTCAACCATTTGTAATTCCTTAATTTATGAGAACAAATCAGAAGGTTTTTAATTGCTTTGTTTTTTTGTGAAATGAGATATCAACTGTCTTTATTACATATTTTAGGCTATGAAAGTTGAAAAATAGTTCAACTTTTGATGTCCAGTTTATGCTACTTTAACAAAAATAATGGTCCGTATTATAATACAGAGAGAAACAGAGAAAGAGAGAAAGAAATAATGGTCCAAATTCACTTGTGCGGTAATTTTTCTTATCTATTATTTTTTTCACTTAGATATGGAGGGAAAGAGAGAAAGGAAAGAAGGAGCGGAAGGAAAGGGTATAAATATAATGGTCTATAAGTTATTTTTTGGAGTCTTAAGTATCATTATTTTTTGTTTTTGGATATATATGATATTGTAGAGTTATACAGGACAAATACGTGAGTTGTTACAATTTTAAAAATAAATATGTAATTACTAATTTTGGAGAGAGAAATACACAATGTTAAAACTTTTGAGGGGGGTACATGAAATATCCCCTTATATTATTATTTATTCTTGAAAGCAGAAAAAATAGCAAAGTAATTTAAAATGATAGCATATGCAATTACGATTTACAAAATGATTAATTTTACACGTTCAAATTCCGTCTTAAATATTTTTTTTCCTTTTTCCTTTCACTAAATAAGCCAACCAATAGAACCCTAAAAAAAATCTTTATGGGCTCAAAACTCAAATAAACAGGGAATGATTTTGTTTTCTTTGATTTCACGTACAAGTCGGATCAAATAAAACAGAACAAGTGAAAATATCATCATGATGAGTGAAATGAGCAACTTATTTTTTAATTAAAAGGCCACATTCATCACACTCTGCTCCATTGATGGACAAAATGAGCCCAGTAAATATGTAGGCCCAAAATAGAAATAGAGGAGCAGCCCACTAATAGTATATATGCCAGGTCTACCTAATTTAATTAATTGGAGGAGGGCTTGCCAAAGTTGAAAAAAATAATAAAAACCCAAAACATCCTTGCCATTTTTTTTTCACTTTTGAACAAGCCCAATTTGACTTTATATTCAAGCAAGGGTTTCTGAAGAGAGACATGAAGAGAGAGATCTCAGCGCTCCAACCTGTAACTGTAGACATGCCACGTAACTCGCCACCTCAGCCATCAACTCATTCATGCTACATGCCTCATTATCTCCTATAGGCACCAATTCTCTTAACAAATCTATGCACTGTCTCATCTCCTCTCTCTCTCCTGCCTCCATTTCTATCCTTCTCTTTTTCTCTCTTCTCCTCATTTCTACACTTGAAATATTATAATTCACAGAGCTGGGCACATTGAAATATATTGGTTGGTATTCCCTCATTTCTATAACACGTGTAATTATGGGTACCTTCCAATTCCATTGACACATGGAATTTAGTTCTAGTTTTTGTTTCAGGTTTTGTGTCCATTTAAAATGTGTGCCCCCTGATACTACCATTGCCATGTCAATCTCAAACCTCACTCTCTTTTTTATATCTAGATTTTGGTTTCCTTCGTCGTTTCTATCGGTCGACATTTTGATGCGCATCAGAACGGGTAAGAGGTAGGCCAAGTACTTGACATAAAAGGAAGTGAATACCACCCTTCTCCTCTTGCTCATTGCCATAATTTCTTTCATAACTAGAAGGACAAAAAAATATATAATACGATTAGAGAGAGGTATATGTATATATGCATGTTTATGCTGCATGCATGTAGTTGATCACTTTACTTGATTGCACGTCCAATTACATGTTATTTCATGGTTTTGGAACACAGCTTTCTAAACCCAAAAAAAAAAAAAAAACTATTATGCCAAAACTATTAATGGTTTGTTGGTAGTAATGAAAGCAATAAATAGAATAAACGGAGCACGCATCATACGATCATGTTACAACTTCATAAGAAAAAATAAATTAAAGCAAATGAAAACACTTGAGATCAGGATCTATAACTCTTTGGCCTTACCTAGATAACAAAGAGCTCTAATATTATGTGAGTTGTGGTGAGTGAGTGACAATTGAATGAGTGTGTGAGTGGTGAGCTCTAATATTTAAGCAGAAGAGAGAGCAGAAAAGACCAAAAGGTTTCTCCTGCCAGTGTCACATTTAAGGCCAAAGTAAATGGGTCATACATATATCATCCTTTTCAGATAGTCCTCTTGACAAATGGAGGCCAGCTCATAATAAGCTCATCATTTGATACCGTGCAAATCATTGAGATCATATATGTATGTATGTATGTATGTATGTATGCACACATATATATTTGTATATATGTGTGTATATATATATTTGGATTTGGGTTTGGGATAAGTTCATGAGTTGACTCATCAAGTCAAGTAACAACTTAAAAGTGCATATAAAATTGTTTATATTAAGAGAGAAGATCAGTCAAAGGATGAGGTAATAAATTACAATAAACTGACAAAAAAAGGCCAACATGGTATGACCTATCCAACATGATACTCATATTAATTAAATAGTCACTTAATTTGGTTGGTTCCTCTTGTTTTGTTAGGATATATATCTATGTTGTTCAAAGTTGAAGCAGAGATGTTCTTTTAGTAGGATGTGATTTAATTAAGAACAAATTAGATATTATATTCTTCTGCTCCTACAACTGCATATATATATATATATATATATATATAGAGGAGAGATCCACTTACAACATTTATAAGTTACAACATCTTACAACAATATGGTTTTGTAATTTTAAAGTCCAAACTGTTCAACATGATCTCTATATTAAAATGTGCTTGGAGATCAAATTTTACACTTTTTTTTACTTTTAACTATTTATTAAGTATTTTACAAAACTGTTGTTATTCAGTGGTCCAGAATTGTCTAAAAACAACAGTTTTGTAAAATACTTAATAAATAGTAAATAAATCAGAAAAATATAAAATTTGATCTCCCAACACATTTTAATATAGAGATCATATGGAACTGTTTGGACTTTTAAAATTACAAAACCAAATTGTTGTAAGATGTTGTAACTTACAAATGTTGTAATCCCTTCTCTTTATATTATACTCATATAGAGTGAGGCTATGGTGCTATGCATAGCACGGATGGCTAGTGTACTACGGCTCGATATGGTACTTTTTAAAACCCTAACGGTCGATCCGAACCGTTCAATGTGATATCCATATGAATATGTACTTGCAAACTAAATTTTATATTTTTTTGAATTTTTTTACTATTTTTTTAGATAGGTAGAAAAATCAGTGTTTTCTGAAAATTCTGGACCATCAAAATTCTACCTATCTAAAAAAATAGTAAAAAAATTCGAAAAAATATAAAATTTAGTTTGCAAGTACATATTCATATGGTTATCACATTGAACGGTTCGGATCGACCGTTAGGATTTTAAAAAGTACCATATTGAGCCGTAGTGCACTAGCCATCCGTGCTATGCATAGCACCATAGCCTCACTCTTATATATAAATATAAAGCTCCATATATTAGCTCTATCGGGTAGAAGGAAGGAATCCGACCCGATAACAGAACCCAAGGTATTGTATGAATGAATGGTAGTGAAGCACATGGTTGCACATGGATGTATAGCTGATATATATATGTGTCTATCTCTCTCCTAACCTGTCATGCATATAATACCAACACAGAGTACCGGTCCCTCTCCATGTCCATGTGCAATTGGCAAGACAAAAACATCAACGCCAACATTTAAATGCCACCAAAACACAGATTATATATATCCCCACCCAATCCATTAGGGCAATGAGCCAAGCTCAGCTCAAAACTCAGCTCAGCTCGTCATATAACTAAACAAGCTTAACTCGGGCTCAGCTCGGTCTTGAAGAAAAAAACTCAGCTCAATTTAATGAGTTTGACGGCTCAAACTCAGCTCATAACTCGCGAGCCCAATAAGCACTAAAAAAACAAACATTTGTAAAATCCTTTACTGTTTTGGGCCATGAGCTCAACTCGTTCACTGTTCGGTTCTAAACTGTGTACTATATTTTTGCAAAAATATATGTATAACTCTCGGTATAATAAAACATTTACTGTTTAGCATTTGTAAACATTTACTGTTTTGCAAATGTAACATTAACATAATAAAGTTTTTATAATTTTAGAACCGAACAGTAAATGTTTGAGTGATAAAATAGAAGAGACTCATTGGCTCATGAGCCGGCTCGGCTCGGCTCAGGCTCGGCTCTGTTTGAGTGATAAAATATGAACCGAGTCGAGTGCGGGCTTTATTTAGTTTAGGGTCTGGCTCGATACAATTTATTGAGTTGTTCAACTCATTGGCTCATGGCCGACTCGGCTCATTAGCAGCCCTACAATCCATGCACTTATATATGTTAATTGCTTAATGCATCTACTAATTATAATTTCTTTGGACAAGCAGTTTTTCTTTAATTTTTGTCCACTTTTGCATATTTGTAACGGCCATCCTTTTTTATTTTGGGAGCAATACATATATAAATAAATAGGAAAAGACGTACGTACATTACATTAATTATATGCTAAAAAATATTGAAATATTGACCTCCTTTGAATTCTTAATTTTCTAGTCAAAAAAACGTTGATTCTGATTAAAATTTCATTGAAATCCTGCAGGCACGGCATGCATTAATTAATTAATGCATATGGATCTTTATGTTTATTTTTTCTAGGTACTACATTGAGCGTTGAATTAAAATGTTTTAATATATATATATAGAGAATGGCTAATATACAAACGTTTGTTCCTGGGCTCAGGAACAAACGATTTGGTTCTCCGATTTTCAAAGTCCAAACAACAAATCTAAACCGTTAGATGTTCAATCTATATTAAAATGTGCTTGGAGACCAAATTTTACATTTTTTGGAATTTTTTTACTATTTATTAAGCTAGTTTGAAAACCGCTGTTTTTATTAAATTTCTGCAGCATTGAAAAACAGCGGTTTTCAAACTAGCTTAATAAATAGTAAAAAAATTCCAAAAAATGTAAAATTTGGTCTCCAAGCACATTTTAATATAGATTGAACATCTAACGGTTTAGATTTGTTGTTTGGACTTTGAAAATCGGAGAACCAAATCGTTTGTTCCTGAGCCCAGGAACAAACGTTTGTATATTAGCCATTCTCTATATATATATATATGGAGATATTTGATTCTTCCCAAACAACACACGTACATGCACACACACTCACACACAAAATTAGCTTATGTCGGTAATATTGCCAAACAGTCTAAATTAACCTATCTTAATTTGAATATTGGTCCTACAAAATTGCATGTCAAATCTCATCATCACTTGTCAACAGTAGAGGTGCTATCGGGTCGGGTTGGGTTCGAATACTATTATATTTGGACCCGTACTCTAAATTGTTCAGGTCCGAATTTCGATCTATATACTTATTAGTTTCAAATCAGATCGGGTTCGGATCTAGATAACTATCTACCCGTAGATATTTCAGGTCCAGTCTTTCGGTTCCGGGTAGTAAGATACCCATAACTTGTTTGTGGATTATCGGGTCTGGTTCGGATGCGGAGCAGGTACATGTCACAATTCACAAGCATTTGAAAACCCTTCACGTTTAAATAAAATCATAATTTCTTAAACATCTCACGTAATATATCATTATAATATAAATTAAAAGTTGCTCCAAATATTTAAAGAGAGATAAATTTTAGAAAGTAAAATATTAGATATGGTGATTTCTTTTTCTTTGGTTTCAAAAATTCATGAATAAAATATTAATACCAATTTGTTTCAATCAACAAAGAGAGCAATAAATTTCAATGATTTGTGCAGAAAGGCAGATATATGGTACACAAAGAAATCAAGAAAGCAATTAATTAGGTTCGAAGATGAACATTACATTTGATTTTAATAATCTTTGCGAAGAGAGAAATAAATTTTATTCAAAAAATTAATAGATAAAATGTGAGTAGCGTGATATTTACTTTAAAACAAATTAAGGAATTAATTATTAATCTAGGTACGATATATATTATGATTTATTTCTTAAAAATTACTACAAAGATTGTCTTTTGATAATTATTAATATATGTTTTATATATATTCAATAATTATAAAGAAATGATATTATCATTTTATCGGGTATTTATACGAGTATCGGGTCAGGTTCAATTATGTGTTGGATAATTAAATCAAACTCATATCATATCCATTACAGTATCGGTTCTGGTTTGAATCCGGATCGGATATTAAATTATTAATTTTGTAACCGTATCCATAATTTAACCGGTTATATATTCTACACCATACTCTATCCAAATTAATCGGATCCGGATCAGTTCTAGTTCGAATCTGATTCGGTCCGAGATCAGATCCGGATAATCGGATAAAAGTAATACCTCTAGTCAATAGAAAGAAAACGACAATCTACTGTTGCACAATAGTTTGGCCTAACTTGTCATCCTCTAAATCAAGTGCTTGCTCTTGATCTAGAAAACGACAATCTACGGTTGCATGCCAGGCGCCAGCTAAATTACGATACATAGAATAACTATTAGAACCCATATACAATGTTATTTTATAGCTCTGATTGATATATATATATATATGGATTTAGTGTCCTCCCATGCTCTAGGAGACTATCTAGGGGTCGAATTAAAGTCACGCATCCGGATTTTCTTTTATGAAGAATTCTGGGTCAGAAGGTGTAGTGAGTTACTAAGCTGCATGTGCAATATCCATTGCATTATAAATTTCATTTGGGACATAAATTTAAAGAGAGGTCACTATTACAAAAATGCTAATTATACATTGTACATCATACACATGTTCTCAAAATTTCTATTAAATCTGTGTCCAAAGCAAGAAAGCATGCTTCCGTAAATTTGCTCCAACATACATACACAATTTTTAATAAAGAACCATGTATAAATATAAACATTCATATGCGGTTCTTTATTAAAAATCGTGTATGAATGTTGTAGCGCATTTTCAGAAGCGCGTATATGAATGCTCCAACAATTGTACATGATTTTATTATATGATTAGTATGTGATGAAAGAACTAGAAATATGTTCACATCATCGATCTGTGTCTTTCTGTAATGCATCTATATCTACATTTTTTAAGTCATTTCTCTCATTTCTAAAGCATCTCTTCCATGTACATGTCTTTCTCTGAGATATCTCTTCCAAACAGGTGACGCTATGGCAAAAGGTAAGGGAAGGGAGACGATATACTCACCTAGCAGAGGATTTCTGTTGAAGAAACTTCAAACGGGCATAACTCGGTGCTTGAGTGTTCGATTTCAGCGTATGATCCTAGTTTGGAAAGTTGACGAGGAGATCTACAACATTTATCCCCAAAAGGCATAATAGCATTTTTCAGGCCCAAAAGACAAAGGGAAGAACCTCAAAACTCAAGTTGAAATTTCCGATTAAGTTTTTGTCCTTTCTAATTTTCGATTTTGTACTCATTTACCATATTTTTTTTCTTAAGCATTGTTCATGGAAATGTATAGTCTCCTAGGGTTATTTGTTGTTTTTCCATTTTGGCGTATCTATTTTAGAATAAGGAGAAGAAGAAGAAACTATCTTGGTAATTATGCACAATTAATGATAATTACCAAAATTAATGATTGGGATAATGATTGCTATATATGTTCACTTCCAATAAACTTAATTGGTCTTAATTACCAGATCTTACTTGGATTCCCTTTTGAGATACGACACAGTTTTTTTGTCTAACAATTAATAAAAATTAATAATTAATAGTGTTGTATTTGTAAGAAAATTAGTTTGTTACCAGTGGCAAATGCCAGTTGGTCTGGTCTTGTCTGGTCTGGTCTGGCAATTATTTCAGGATTCAAAATGAATTTTGAATTCAAGAAAGGGCTGTTAACTGATTCGATCAAGTCAATTTGGTGAGTTTGTGTGTGAGAGCCAGGTAACAATACATAGCCACATGGGCTCAGTGAAGTTTTGTCGGGATTAGCAAAGCTTGTTTTTTGGAGTTTATGTACATAGTAGTATAGTACATCAAATAAATTAATGTTTCACGTGTGCTCCATGGCCTCTGAGCTCTGACTACAATTGTTTCTTCTCATTAATCACATATTTTCACAAACAATCAATCACTAAAGGGTTGTAAATATTCAGTCAATGGCAAATTTAATGAGAAAATTTTATTTGAAATTAGTTGTGACCAATATCCAATAATCCATGATAAAAAATATCAGAAAATAAAATATAATCAATTGCACTTTTGTAACAAAATTGTGATAATGGAGAAATTATTAAAATTTTATTTTAAGATTTATATAGAATGATAATAGGAAACACTTCACAATCCTTAATTTTCGTCATATATTATGGTAATATATAATTACAACAATATCTTTGTGAGAAAATTTTCCATAACGACCATCCAATCAAATAAATAATTAATGTCATTCCATATATTACTCTTCTTTTTATATATACTGCAGGCTGATCATTTAATAAATGCTTTGACTAAATCATTTATAGAAGATATCTCAAATTTTTATTTTTTTATTTTATTAAATATTACATCATTTACTACAGTTATCAAATAAATTTACATATTAGCATATGAGTGAGACTATGGTAATATGCATATTACGGATCGACCCGTGCTATGGATCCATGCCATATCTCTATTTTCAAAGCTCAAATAGTCGATCCTAACCATTAAATATGATCTCCATATGAAAATGTGCATGCATACCCCACATTTTACATTTTTTTTTAATTTTTTGAATTTTTTTTAGATTGATAGAAAACCACTGCTTTTGGATCGTCCAGAATTTTCATTCTATATATCTAAAAAATATAAAATTCAAAGAAGGTAAAATTTGATTTGCAAGTATATTTTCATATAAAAATCATATTAACGAAAATATGAATGAGTCCATAATGCGAATTTTTGTGTAATATGCATATTACCATAGCCTCACTCTTTAGCATATTCCATTCAACTTTGTGTGTATTATATTCTTCGCAAGGCAATGAATGGAACAAGACGAAAAAAAAAAAAGATCTGAGTCCGAGTCTGAGGCCCCTGAATTCATCATGTGAGACTGTAAATTTTTGTTTTCCTGTTTATCTTTTTAGCATAGTACGTAATAAGGAAATATACTGGTAATTAATTAGCACGTGTTAATATACGAGAGGAGAGCTCAAAGTTTTCTCTCTACTTGTTTTGGTGTCAGAAGAGGAGAGCTTTGAATGCAAATTTGTTTGGAGTTTGGTATCCAATGAGAGGCCCCTGATGTCATGTGTACTATAATGATCCACATCACCAGAGCATTGTTCATGGATGTCACATTGCATTTGTATTATTTGCATTTTCACAGTCCCTGTCTTGTACTTGTATCATATTGGATTTGGATGAACTCAAGTCTCTCTCTCTTTTTCACTGCTAGAAATCAAATAAATAGCTGTAATATTTTGGTGTTATGTGAGGCATGAATAGTGTACTTGTACTAGCAACTCAGTAGAAATCAAATCTCTGCAGCCCATGGATTGTTTGTTGCCATATACAATTATTTAATGTTAATGGAGATATATATATATATATATCTCCATTAACACAATCACAAGATATGATTACAAGCAAGCAAGCAAAATAAGGAAAAAAGAGAGATTATATATGGTAGAGCAGTTGCAAATTGTTGCATATTATTTCCATGTCACATGCATTCTCACAAAGCTCATAGTTGAAAATTAGCATAACAGAACAAAACCAAAACCAAATTAAAACAAAAAGAAAAAGGAAAAAACCGCTTGTGACCAAGCGCTCGATCGATCGAATAGCAAGGAAGTAGCATAAGCATACCCTAGGAAAATATGAAGACCTGTACTTTACAATTCATCCATAATAGTAATAATAATATAGTACTAAAATTGCAAAAGGTTTGTTCGTTATCATCATTATCATAATGAGATATAGTCGATGTCGTCTATCTGAAGTAAAATACTCTTCTCTTAGACGGTGTAGTGCTGCTGGATCGTCTCTATGTCGAGATTCTTTAGCTTCACCACTGACTCAACATGTCCCTTTAGTGTGTGCAGCTCTCTCAGCCTATAATAAATAGGTAAGTAAGTAATCTTAGCAAAAACAAACACATTAAAAGAAAAGAAAACAAAAATGGAAGCATGAATGTTAGTTACCTGGCGATCTCGGCTCTGCGCTTGGCTTGCTCGGCAATCTCAGAGAGTTCACGGTAGCTGCTCTTGTCATCAAAGATGGGGTTGGCCTGAGGTGGCTGGAGGCCGTGGAGAGTCCTCTGGGCCAAGGCCCATTGGGCCTCGCGCTCCTCTCTCCCGTAATCTTTCTTGGTGGTGAAGGCCGTCTTGTTCTCAAGGAGGGTGTCCCATGCACGGCCGCTGAGAATGTAACGGATTGCAAATTTGAAGAGGTCGAGGGGTATATAGAATATAATGCTGTACAGCCAGATTACACCTGCCCAGCCCCATCCACATCCCTTTATTCTCGCAAAGCCCCAGTTCGCATAAACCGCAATCAGGGTCGCCACCTGTCCATTCATCAATTCATTTTATTAATATATTCATCAATTAATTAAGAAAATCAAGGTAACAGTACAAAAATACTTACGAGTTGAGCAAGGAGGAAGGCACCGACGAGGAGGAGACCGGGGCGCTCCAAAAAGGACCAGCTGCGGGACCGGGTAACAAAGATCAGTGCTTGACTGACAATGCTGACTTGGAGGTACAATACCGCCATCTCCTCATGCTCACTTCCTCTCAATGACCTCACGCCAAATTTATCCTACACCAAGGACATGAACCATAAAACAAGATTAGTGTTGTTCAACTGATATGATATGATCTGACTTCATATTCTTTTTTTCAAACTTAGAAGGAAGTCTTACAGAGAAGAAATCAGTCTCGTGCACAGCCCAGAAGAAAATAACGGTCATGAGAGCAAGGTATCCTCCGAGAACAACACCAGTGGCAAAGATCTCGGGCAATTTCCAGCTGTCAGGCAGAGGTGATGGCTTCACTCTATCCTTTGAAATGGTCATGATAGTACCTGTATTTTCAAAACACCAACTCTTTTTTAAGTAACTTAAAAACTAAACTAAACATTAAATGAGAATTTCTAAGTGGATTAGAAGTGTTACCGTCATTGAGGATGGCAATAATAAGAACCATAAAAGGTGAGAAATCAAACTTCCATATCAGCGCAATCAGCATAAACCCAACCTTCAAAAATATTAAAAAAAAATTCATTAGCTAAGGGAAGATTTGCCTCAAACCAAACAAAAGAAAGAAACAGAATATATATTTTGCTTGACAATCAGATAGATACTCACCACAATACGGATGGTGATAGAGACAGCATAAATCTGCATTATAAATTAAGGGAGCAAAATAAATTAGCTAATGATGTGCTAAAACATTAAATAATTCATTTGATAATAACACTAAGACAGAGAGAGTGACTAACAGTATAGTTCTTCATCCTCTGGAAGATGCAACGACTGGTGAGCACAGCACTGATAATAACACTAAGACCAGGCTCTGTCAAAACAATGTCAGAAGCTGACCTGGCAGCGTCAGTTGCATCAGCAACAGCAATACCAATATCAGCCTTCTTCAAAGCCGGTGCATCATTCACACCATCTCCAGTCATACCACAAATGTGTTTCTTCTCTTGCAACCTCTTCACAATCTCATACTTGTGCTCTGTAATATTATTAATTTCCAGTGTTGTCAAAATTAATTACAGAGAAAAGTTAAAATTTGTTAAAGATAAAGAACGGAAGTGTTGGTACCAGGGAAGACTCCGGCAAAGCCATCGGCCTTCTCAATAAGTTCATCGACAGGGATAGACTCAAGGGAGGCATCCTTGTGTTGGCCAAGCAAAGCTGAAGAAGGATACATGTTTACACCCATTCCAAGCCTTCTTCCCGTTTCCTTTGCAATCGTCAGATGGTCACCTGAATTTTTCAATTTCGACAAGAACATTGTAAGCAATAATAAATAAATCTTATAGCAAGGTTCTGGAGATACCATTTTAATATACAGCTTCCAATCCAATGTGCCTTGTAATATACAATTTAAGTTTAATTGTTTACGTTTTAATAGACCTTTTTATACAATCTTCCAGCTAAGGGTGTTCTTCTCTCAATTTGGTACAAGGGTATAGATAAATACTTATTTGTTGCAAATATAATCTATACAATTTTTCTTGTAAAAAAGTAGGAATGTTGAACAATCAATTACAACTGAACAACATAAAAAGGTACCAAGTAACAGAATGTTGAAAAATTGAAAAAAGGATAAAGAGAGTAAAATTACCAGTAATCATCTTGACATTGACACCAAGGTTGAGAGCCTTGCGAATGGTCTCAGCACTGTCATGACGTGGTGGGTCGAAGAGAGGCAACAACCCAACAAATTGCCATGGCCCACCAGGGCTATCCTTTGACTTCTCTGGAACTTCCTGCATAATTAATTAATATAAATGATTAAATATAAGCAAGACTAATTAATATCTTTACAAAATGATACATTATTTGTGAGATTGTTTGTCAGGTAAGTTAAGAGATTCACCTGTCTTCCAACGGCAAGGGAACGGAGACCACGCTCACCATACTTCTCAATTATAGCAAGAGCCTTCTTCCTAACATCATCTCTACAGTTGCACAGGTCAAGAATCTGTTTGTATGACAATAAAAAAAAAATTAGTATATTGAATCTGTTTGTTTGCTACTATAGCATGAGTGAATCTAATCAACACAATGTCACTCATTCTGGTACCTGCTCAGGTGCTCCCTTGCTGGCACGGTGCCAGTTGCCTTGTTCATCGATGTATGTCAGAGCGGTTCTCTTGTCAACTGGGTTGAACGGCAAAAAGTGAACCTCCCTAATTCCTGCTCTTGCCTGCTCAAACAAATAGAATTCAGTGAAATTGAACCAACTGTTGTTTCATATCAATCATTTGTTGCAACTAAGGAGGGTACTGGTACGTTACCTCTTTAGGATCAGCAAGCATACCAACCATGGCAGCATCAATGGCATCCTGATTCTCTGTTCTGGAAGCATATGCAGCCAATAACAGGACGTGATCCTTGTCAACTCCTTTGCAGAACACCTCAACTAGATTCTTGTCAACACTCAATTTGTTCAGAGTCAAAGTACCGGTCTTATCACTGCAAAGCACATCCATACCGGCCATTTCCTCAATGGCAGTCATACGTTTGGTGATAGCACCCTGCTGAGACAGCTTGTGGGACCCGATAGCCATAGTCACTGACAGCACTGTTGGCATAGCAATAGGGATACCACCGATCAAAAGCACCAACAGATTGTCAATTCCGCTACGGTACTTGCGGTGTTGAATCGGGAACATCACGATGATCTCGACAACAATACCGAGTGCAATTGAGACTATGCAGAAGTTACCGATGGCAGTTAGAACCTGCTGGAAGTGTCCGACCTGGTTGGTGGAGTCGACCAGATGAGCAGCCTTGCCGAAGAAAGTGTGAACACCAGTGGCAATGACAACGGCTTCAATCTCACCCTGCTTAATGGTGGACCCCGAGAATACCTCGTCACCGGGACCCTTTGTTGTCGGCAATGATTCACCGGTCAAGGCTGACTGGTCAACCTTTAAAGCATCACCTTCTAAGAGTCTAGCATCTGCTGGTACAATGTCTCCCAACTTGATGCTGATGATGTCACCTGGTACTAGAACTGCAGCTTCCTCCTCAACCCACCTTCCATCTCTCAGTACCTTGCACTTAGGGGCGAGGTTGGCCATGAGAGCGGCAGCGGCATTGCCAGCATTGTTTTCCTCAATGAAGGAGATGGTAGAGTTGATAACCAAGAGGACAATGATACCAACAAAATCCTGCCAGTCAGGAGGTCTGCCATCACCATTTGCCAGAGCAATGGCCATGATGGCCGCCATCTCCATGACCCACGAAAGCGGGTTCCACATGAACCCGAGAAACTTGAGAAACTTCGACTCTTTCTTCTCTTCGAGCTTGTTTGGCCCAAAGATTGTCAGACGGTTTGCCGCCTCCTCTGCACGCAGACCCTCCCTCGAGCATTTTAGCTGCTCAAACACCTCCTCAATTGGAATGCTCTCCTGTAATCACAAAACAAAAATATAAAATTTAGTTATCTGATTATGAAATTCAGAAAGTAAAAGATAATTGGTGCACAGTTTACTACTACTTTTCCTCTGTAGAGATGTATTATGCAAAATTGAGAAAAGTGATAAAATAGTAGCTCGTCCCAATATGGAATTGTATTGAGTAAGGTTGCTTTCAGGACCCCACCTTTTGGATATATGCAAAACCCGGATTCAAATCAGCTGAAATCCAAAATACGTGAACAGTGTTTCTGGAATTTCTGAAATTCCGAATCCAGCCGGTCAACTTTGTCTGTGCACGCATCTCGAAACAGTTAGTTTTTTTTGTACACGTATCTCGAAACAGTTCAACGGCTTTTAGGAATTTCAGAAATACTGTTCATGTATTGGAATTTCAGCAGATTTGGATGCGCAAAACCCACCACTTTTTGCCATGTTGTTCCAAGTGGTCACTTATCTTTTTACATTGGATTTAGACATTTAGTTAGAATGAATGAAATATCTAAATTATCCCTTCAACGTGCAAAAAATTTACAAGGATGCCCATATTATCTATCTATTGAACTTCCTGTAGTAAATAAATAAAACTATATTAAAATACCATTTTACCCCTAATATATTTTTGTTAATATAGAAATATATCATGCAAAAACTCTTTTTCTCACTCCAAATTGGTAGTGTGGGGATTGGGAAAGTGGCTGGCACTGCCACTTGGGATTGGGATCTCTTGTCACTTTCACTCTATAGAAAAGCGTGCAAGTCACAAAGAAGACCAAGTAAAAATGACCCGCTTTATAAAAGTCTACTATACATTTATTTCACATAATTATAGCAAGCACTTATGACTTTTGACTACAACGTGTCCCAAACTCCCAATGAATTCATATCACCGACGGTACCGTAAAAGGGAATCTTTTACAATTACTTGATCTGGACCGTTCTTTTTAACTTGGCACGAATCTCAAAGCCCAATAATACTGCCCCCTGCATTAGCCCGAATCCCAAACCGGCTGAGAGTTAATCTCAAACCGTAAATAGCTAACTGTGAAAGGGAATCTTTTACGGTACCGTCGAGGATATGGATCCACTCCGAATATGATGACTAATGAGAAAATGCTTGTTTCAAGAAATTCCATCACAAAATTTCCTTATTTGTTTTTATAATATATATATATATACTTTGTTGATGTATACGCACTTTATATATAATAAAATATCATATAATTTCACCCACTCCTTTTCATATTCTCTGGGACCAGAGGGGCACTTTGGACTGTGTCATATTTTTTATTTAAAATTACAAATAAATATTGTTTTAAATCGGCCTAGTGGTTGACACAGAAGGCATATAATTTAAAGATATTATTTTTAAAGCTGGATTATATATTTGATGCCTTATGAATTTGTATAAATAGCGACATGCAAATATTACAAAAAAATAACTTATAATAATAATAATACCCTTTCAGTTTCAGAAAAGGAGAGGAGAAGAAACTAAAAAAGCATATTTGACTATTGAGCCATAATTGAGCAAAGTTGTCAAGAACAAAAAATAATACAGCCTGGATTTCAGATAACATCTTTAAAAAGAAATATATTTTTAATTTTGAGATATTGAACGATTTTCGTATTTATCATCATAATTTACACAATAATTGCAGATGGATACAAGTCAAAATTAATATTTGGAAGGAATTACGGAAAGGAAAGAGAGTGTGGGTGGCATCCGAGAGAGATGTGCCATTTAATTTAATTATAATTTTACTTTTATGCAGAAAAGGGCCCCACAAAGGCCAAAATACCCTTTTGCAAAGAAAAAGTTGGCCCGGACAAGCACAAACCGTTGGAAATGTCTGAGATGAAAGCTCAACCATTGGATGAGCATCACAATTCAAAAGGCCCTACCTTTAGAAGAGTGGAAATTATTGGTCATGCCTATTGTACTATTATATTATAATATAACAAATTTTTGTGAGAGCTTACCTTACCTGTGTATTTTTTTCCTTTTTGGTTTATTTACTTAATTAGATATATCAGATATAATTAGTACATATCGTCGTATAACTGGCAACAAAAAATACTTACTATTTCTTCCTCTTTTTCTCCTTTTATAACTAAATAAATAAATAATTTGCATGACTTATTTCACTTGTCGAGGAGAAATTTGCTTGAATTTGAAGTGAAAAGATGGATCTAAATTGAAAAAAAAAAAAAAAAAAAAAGAAAGAGAAAGAGAAACTAACTAACCAAATCGACAGTCTCGTTCTTGATCTCTTCGAGACCCAATCCCCCCTTCTCCGCCATCTCTTCTTTCAATTTCAATTTCGATTTCGATTTCAATCTGTAGCTCAAAAATCAGAAGTAGAGAAAGAGCGAGAGCATGAACTAGGCACGCACGCCTCTCTCTCTGTAGAGAGGAGATAAAAAGGGAGTCTGATGGATTGATTGAAAAGGAGAGAAAGAGAGAGGCGCAGAGAAAACGCAGAGAGTGGATTCTTCGGTGGCAGCCAATGCCTCCTAATTTATATGCGAGCGTCCTATCTGCTAACCGGTTACTTCCCGTTAATCCTCCCTTATTACCGGTATATGCCGGTAACCCTGGAAGAATTGGTGCGGGCGCCATCTCAGCCTACCTGGCACTCTCTGATTGGCTTGCGTGGTGGCTCGGGCTCATTGAAAATATCTCCCCCCCCGCCCCCCTATATTTGAGTTTTGACTTCCCAAAACACCGTGGGCGTGGGGTCCTTCATCCAGAATTATTTTAATCAATTTTAATTAATTCGTAGAAATGTTCGAAGAGGAATAATAACATAACAGTAATGTAAAGGTAAAAGGGCTAAACTAAAGGCAGGTAGAGCCGTAGAGTACAATGAACTGTCGCAATATTTTAAGATATGGATCAGGTGATTCGATTCTCTCCACTCCCGGGCTAATAATGCACACTTTTCGGTTCAACCTCGACCGAACCGAGTAATCAGTTCGGGTTTGGACTGAACCGGAACACATAAACAACCAACCATGTTCTCATAATCTCATTTGTACATGTACGTGTTAATTAAAAGGTAAGAATTAAAACTTTCTAGTTTGAACAAGTTGGAATAGAGAATTAAGAGAGAGAGGTGTAAAAGTTTGTTTTTGCATATTTTATATTCCTGCCACGTGGGCCCACCGCCGTATTTTGAATATATTCTAAGAGAGAATTATTGAATAGGTCATAGGTGAATCAATGAATAGCGACAATGCTGCGCCTACCCAAGATATCACCCAAAACCAAAAACCTCTTATCCTACTATTTTTTTTTCTTTTCTATTTCCAGCAAAAGGCTATTGTCATTTTTGTCATTGCTATACAAATATAATTTCTAGTTTGACTTGTGCATTATATTTTTCTTTTTATGAGGGTTTAAATGTCACTAATTTTTGTGCATTCAGTTATGCTTTTATTTTTAGAACTATAGTAATTTAAAAGTCAAAATAAAACTATTACATATTATTTATAATATTTTTTGTATGCATACGTAAAAGATTATGACATTGCAATTTTATTCATTAGTATCAAGAGTTTGCACCAATGTGGATAAATTATACATGTTGATTTTTGAACTTATTGATTCATTAGAACCAAAATCAAAATGTGACAACTTTTTATGTGTATGTAGAGAGAATTATATAGCTCATATCAAACGGTTTTTAACATATAAATTTTAGAATTTTTCTTGTTAGAAAATTAATAAGATGAGGCAGGATGGAGGCAAAAAAAAATTGATGATATTAACACTACTTTTTTTTTAATAACACAACAATGAAAGTATTTCCATCAAAAACTGATTCTCTCATATCTTATCATAAGATTTTCTTTCCTTAAAATTTACATTTATAAAATATGTTATTTTGTTTAAAATATATTTATCTCTCATGTATTATTGTATGATTTTCTTTCTTAAATATTAGATTACTAAAATTAGTAAATAGTATGTTGTTTCCATTAATTGTTTTGTCACATCTTAAGATTTAAAAAAAATACAACAGTAAAAAGTTTAATTATATTATGAAAATCTAGTAACAGTATATCTATTGATTTATTTTATCTAGATTCACAAATTTTATTGACAATTTACTTATAAATCTGAGAAACATTATCTCAACTTAATTTATTTTATTTATTAATTTATCTAACTATTCGAATTTTCTGAAAATTTATCCCAATAATCTTAAGCGTATTCCTTAATTCGGATAGTATTTGTATGATTTATCATTATGATTTTCTGATTTAGATTTAGTGATGATATTAATGAAATTATTATTATTCAGTATTGTACTCGATTATTATTTATAGTTAAATTATAATCGGAGGTATAAGCGAATAGAAACTAAATAGTAAACTGGATGATTCTAAGTTCACGTAGTACTTTTTTTATTTCATTCGTTGTAACATATTTAAGTCTGACCAGTGTTTTATATTTGCATATATAGGAATTAGATCGAAGCTATGCATTATAATATCAAATTGATTAATTTTATATATAATTACAAAGGTGCTTTCTGTTATTGGAAACCTTAATAATTATTTGCATTTATTTGATATAATCATTGTACATAGTTCAAAATAATTTATTTGTTTCATTGATCTTCAATGGCACCGGATTTTAATAAACAAAGAGGATAATAAATTTCAGGATCTTCAAGTTTAGAATTTGATTAAATTGGAAAACATTGATGTAGACAATTATGGAAATGAAATTATTAATAAATTATCACAATATAATTACATTATGGAAATATATGATAGTTGAAAAAATATTTAAAGAGAATTAAAATTGTCAATACATTTAATTTTTATTAAGATGTTGTGTTAATATAAAAACTCCACTCTGTAGTTCTTGCACAGTCTGTCCCAAGTCAGGATATAGGAGGAGGGTTGTGACAGGCGTGGCGAGCCAGCGGTCGACCAACGGATAATACAGTAAAACCGTGTAAAATTGTTGGAGCATTTAATATACGTCCGTCCGAAAATGAGCTCCAGAACCTCCCAATATGCCCTCCAGCATTCATACACGGTTGTAAATAGAGTGGAAAAAACGTGCCGTGCCGTGACTAACACACCGTGACTTTGGTCTCGTGCCGTGCCGTGACCAAAATGTCAAGGGGTGGTCACGGCACGCGAATGGTCACGCCGTGCCTAACATGCCATGACCATACGTGACTCGCGTGACCATTTAATCATAATTTATGTTAGTTTATTCAAGATTCACCATTAAATTGATATTTAATGGTCCTAATTACACGTGACTCGCATGACTACGTGCCGTGCCAAAGTTTCAAAAGATGGACACAGCACGCGAGTCACGGCACGTAACTGACACGCGTGCCGTGCCATTCTGTGCCGTAACCATGCCGTTCCGTGAAGGAGCCGGCTCCGCCGTGCCATTTTTTCCACTCTAGTTGTAAACAATAAAACCGTATATAATGTGCATAAATTTTCAGTACAAATTTCCGGAACAGTATTTTCTTTTCTTGTTTTGGACACGGATTTAATGAGAATTTTGTACAAACATGTATAATATGTCATGTATGCTATGCGTTTCTATACTAATGAAAAAAAACCTTCTAAAGGAGTGAAGATATTAACTTGTGCTTTTCTTATATTTTTGGGAAGCTAGAGGTTTTTGGCATATATTTTTTTTTTTACTGTATAGAGAAACCTCCTAAAAGAGTGCAAAATTTTACAGCACTGGTTTGCACAAGTCAAAAGGCTCTTTTATTTTAACACTATTGTCGTCACCCAAAATTGCATTATATATATGTCTAGGGGCTGATTTAAAAGAAAAATTACATTATATTATTCAATTTTCTATTTTTAAAATTTTCATGATTTTTTTATATATTTTGTCTTTCTTGTAACTTTATTTTATGTACAGTCTTTCATAAACCAAATATTATTTTTCATACCAATATAAAGAATTGCAATTTTATTAATCATTTTGCCAAAAATTATAGGCAATATATTGAAATGCATCGAAATTATATGAGTGGCGGCAGTGCCTGCTCAACATTTAAATAAGAATAAATAGATTGAAAATAAAAATATTTAACTTGTACGCCGCATCAAACCATGCAAACTAGCTGTGTTGTTATCTCCGCCTCTCTTAGGAACATGATGTGAATATTTATAAAAAAAAAATTGAAGACAATTTTGAATTCTTTTCAATTTTCTAAAAAAGCCACAGTACACATTAATTGAATTTATAAAAAAATTAAAAAAAATGAGGGTCAAATTGACCCTCACATTAAAGATTAAACCCATGAATATTGAATAGGTGTCTGATGAGAGAACCTCATCATGTGCATTCTTAGAACAAAATATATCTGCATGGCTGCGCTTTCAAATTTCAATGTCAGCATATTTAGGATCTAGGAAACAATCTTGAAACAAGTAAATTAACTAGACAAACTTTGATTGTCAAAGATACACCTCCTATCCTGGATAAACAAACTTCAATTAAATAAATTATATTTACCATCTTATTTTATATCAACAATGCCTAGGTCCAACCCTCAATGTCATGTTACTACATCATTTTTATGTATTAATTTCTAGATCATGTATTAACTATAATTTCTATGTATTCATTAATATGTGATATTTTTTTAGTTAATAATTCCATGATGAGTTCGGATAGTATGACATTGATGTCATATGACATCAACTCTAAAATTTATTGGATACACTTCAAACGACGAATTTAAACCGACTTACTTTATGAGTGATACATTTACATGAAAAATTTATATTTTTTTTCGAGTTATTGTAGTACCAAGTTAGGCGGTAAAAAATATTGAAAAATAACTGCACTAAAATTAACTTAAAAACTCTCACATTTGACTGCTTGACTTGATACTAAATAAATTCAAAAAATTATAAATTTTGTAATTAAATGCACAACTAACGAAGTAGATCAGATTGAACGGTTTGGATTCATCATTTGAAGTCAATTTGATAAATTTTGAAATTGATAGTATATAAGTTGAACTAACATTAATATCATACTAGTCAGACTCTGTCATGATGCATACATTGACTTTTCCTTTAAAACAAAAACAATCTTACATTTTATTTAGTTACACACACGTACACATGAGTTGTTTGGAAGATGAAGATTTCATATCACTTTACATGCCGCTTCATTTATATATATCTATACATTAAGCATGATATCATGAAAAGGTAAATATTTTCTTATTATGACAAGTTATGGAGAGATCATCTTTCCTTGAGCATTGTGATCATCCAAAATATTTTTATATTTTTTTAGGAAAAATCGCTCATTTTTTAATCTCGAATATAATCAAAATATAACTATATATTTTTTAGTACTTTTATTAGTCATTTTATAGACAAAACTTAAATCATCTTAATTGGTTGAAAATATGCTCAAAATAATAATTGCTAGCTAGTACCTATATTTATTTTACTGAGATAACTTAAATCATGTTGATTCATATATTGACATAAATTAAAGATGTCTTAAATAATAATTGTTAGTACTTGTATTCATTTTACCGACATAATTAACTTAATTAAATCATATTAATTCATATATTGACCGAAGAGATGTCCAAAATAATAATTACTAGTACTTGGTATTATATTTATTTTACAGATGTTACTTAGATCATGTTAATTAAATAGTAAAGGAAGAGATGCCCAAAGCAGCCATTATTAATTAGTACATTAATGTATTCATTTTATGAACATAACTTAAGTTATATATGTTAAGTAAATACTAAAATTAAGAAGAGATGCCGAAAACAGTACTTGATAGTACTTTTATTAGTACTTTTATCGTTAATTAAATGATCATCTTGGATCGCTGGCCGACAGCACGGGTCACATGCATGCTCCGCCGCTTTATTTGGAGCCTAATTTATTAAATGCTTGTTAATTTATATGTCACCGCAAACATTTCAATGTGAACTTGGCCAAAATTTCCTAATTCATCTTCATATTTCCTACACAATAGTTTTCATATCCAATCAGTACTAATAATAAAATAGAAAGTTTAAAATAGACAAGTGTATATTTTAGAGCTAGGGTTCAAATATATGTGAAGTGTAAAATATTATTAATGACAACTGTCAAATTAAATATATGATTAATTGTTCAATTGTATCTAAAATGAAATCAACATTAATTTGTGATTTTGTAATAACTAATTAAAGTGTGTATTTTGTAGCACCCAAAAGTTTGCATTATTTTTTTTAGGCATGCACATTTTTTTTAGGGGTTGGATATTGATGGGTCAGGAATTTTTAGACAAATTAAAGTGTTCTGACTTGACCAAAATGTTTGACAATTTTGCATGACTGTCTCAACTGAAATATGAATGTATGATTTCTTTAGATGCCAAGTGTGTGTGTATGTTACACTACTCAATTTTTCATTTTATAATAATAGAATTAATGTGTGCATTTATTGGGGTTCATGATAATGTTACAGTTATACGCATCAGACCGACTCCACCATTAATGTTATACGCATCCTTCATTTAATATTTTTCCATTATTTTTTTAATATATTTTATATATTCTTTAACTCTTAAAATTATTTCATATTATCAATGAAATTTTGATCTTCAACTTATGCATACGGGTAAATCTTGAACTTATGCCGATTTTCACTTATTTATCTAATTCTGATTCCTTGAACAACTTGCCAATTCGGCTTACGATTTCGATTTTTGGAACTATGATTGAGAAATCACATTTTTCAGTAGCCCACAATTAACCTATTTTCTTTTTCTGTGGAGCGGGTCTTGTCTTGTGCACAGTCCATAGCGCCTGCGTCAATTTAAGAAAAAAAAAATTATGAATCTGTCCTTAATGAAGAAAGAGTTCAATAATATATAAGATCTGAAGAATTGATAAATAAATAAATTTAAAGACTATAATCACTGTATACATAAAGTTAACAGTACAAGAGAACAATTGGACTCAATATAAACAGTTCCACTTAAAATGGATGAATTTCAAAAAAGGGGACCTTTAATTGATAATTTTTATAAAAAAAAAAGGCGGCTGCTTAGGGTTGGTTCTTGGTTGATGCAGAATTGGCCTTGGCCTTGGCCTTGTCTGAAATGAAAAGGTGGCTCATCTCATGCTATTTGCTATTTTGCTATTTGCTATTGCTATTGCTATGCATCTTCTGAGGCTGCCTGTCTTGGTCAAAAGTCAAAAGTACCCCCTTTCTCTTTCAAGTTTCAACTCCTACTATTAATTAGTGTTAAGTACAAATTCCCAAAAAATCAACACAGGTGGCCCCTGTTGCCTCCGTTAAATCCTAATTAATTAATTCTTAATCTCTCTCTCTCTCTTTATTTCTCTCTCTCTCTCTCCTAATCATATTATATTGTATTAAGCATCATTAATTAGTTGTTTGAAATTTGTGTGGGTCTGGCGTCATGGCCATGGTCCCATGGAGCTTTCAAACGTCTTCTCTAACCAACCGCTGTATTTTAATTAATTTAACCCACCTTTCATGTTTCAAAACAGCATGTTATACATGCATGCACTTGTTACTGCAAACAACACACACACACACACCACTTTATGTATCACATTCAGGGCATCAGCCACCTAATTATATTCAACTCAAATTTCGTCAATTCATTCATGTATCTTCTATAATAACAAACAAACAAAAATCCATTTGCATACATGGTCCCTAAATAATAATTGGTCCAGATATATCATATATCTGGGTGGGTCTCACTTATATATTAATAATAATAACAACAACAATAATAATAATATAAATGTTTTGTTTGGATTTATTTTCCTCCAAATTTGAATTGATTGAAATTGTAGACGACCGCAACCTCTCAGAGTCAGAGGTCAAGCAAATGACCTGCTTACTATAATACAAGATAGCAATCAAACAGAATATCTCCAGTAATTACATAATAAAAATTTCAAACCAATTCCAGAGATATGTATATAAATAAATAATAAATAATGAGAGAGGCCAGGTTCTGCGAAGGGGCATGCATTGAATGATGCATCTTATAGAGACGTTTATTAGAGAGAATAAAATATAGTATTCAAAAAGAAAGAAAGAAAGAAAGAAAGAGACCTTTATTAGAGAAGAGAAGCCAATTAACAGTTATCAACATGAGGAGGCAAAATAGAACTTCATTTCTTTTCTCCCTTTTACAGATCCTCTCCCATTTTCTCCATTAAATCAGTCAAATTAAATTATGTTCATTTTATATGACAATCTAGACTTTAATTAAAATAGTCTTGGGCCCATAATTAGGGAGGTCTCCAGTAGTTGTTTGAACTGGAGATGAGAGAGGTTCTGCCCCAGAATATAAGCAAGCCTCTGTTGACTCTACAGCATTTGCAAAAGAGTGTGTGTTTCAAAAGCACTTTTATTTCCTAGAAAGAAACACATGCACTGCCATATGTATTTATTTCTATTATTGTTTGTTGATGGTGTGTCCCTAAATAATTTCCAACCCAACTTATTTGACAAATTCTAACCAATCAAGTAATTTTCAAAACTCAAAGATACTGAAAGCTACCCATTTGGGAGACCAAACTCAGTTACCTTGCTTTATTTGACTCCATTTTTTTTTTACAAAGCAATCTTAACCTTTCAAAATTTACAACATAAAATTTGTAAATACTATTTTTTAGCTTCATTTTGAAAATTAATATACGTATTGGAGCAAAAAGTGCTTTATATCGTTTTTATACACATCTATCTAATAGGTACTTTTCATCACAAATGGATACACTAGCTGTCCATTTCACATGTCACATGTCCACTTCTATCTAATTTTTTATATTGGAGGGGATCACTTGATAATTCTTATTTAGATTATCTTCACAATTTTAAAAAATAAAGCGTAACTTCAATTTTTTCACAATTTAAAATTAATAATTTTTAATGCATCATCAAGTAATACTTAAATTGTATAAAATTTAATTATAAGACTATATATATATAGTGTTCAAAATTGTCAAAATAATTAGTGCGACGCAATACTTGGGAAGTTAATTGAGGGTTGAGCCTGACATGCATTAATTAATTTATTTAAACGCGTGTGCGTGAAATCTCTCCAACAATTCAACAACCAGATTGTATAGCTAGGGAATTAATTCAAGAGATCGATATATGCAAACATCTTTTCCGCATGACTTTTTTACACATATGAAAGCTCTTTCACCAACCACATACTATGTCTTATGTGCCTCACAGCAAGTTGTCTATAACATTTTACAGTTTTGTTCCTCAAAAAAAAACATTTAAACGCGTGTGCGTGAAATCTCTCCAACAGTTCAACAACCTCAATTGAACGCTATGGAATTAATTCAAGAGATCGATATATGCAAACATCTTTTCCACATGACTTTTTTACACATATGAAAGCTCTTTCATCAACCACATACTATGTCTTATGTGCCTCACAGCAAGTTGTCTATAACATTTTACAGTTTTGGTAGCAATAATTCAACGGATCGATGACTATATATTTAGTTAAATTAATTCTACCTTAGATATTTTTTAAACTTGTCCGTTTGTATCTAAGACTTACGATACCGATACCGCATATGCCAGCTAGAGGGGTAAAAATGTGAAGTGCCATGCCGTGCCGTTACTAACACGCTATGATTTTGGTCTCGTGCCGTAACCAAGTGAACAATCATACGTGCCGTGCCGTGACCAAAATGTCCAAGGTGGTCACGGCACGCGAGTCACGCCGTGCCTAAACATGACTGGTTACGTTTAACTACTTATTCATAAGTTAAGTTAGTTTATTCAAGATTCACCATTTGATCAAGATATAACGGTCCTAATTACACGTGACTCGCGTGACCATGCTGTGACTAGATATTTCGCGTGACATGCGAATCACGGCACGTAACAGTCACAAGTGTCGTACTGTTCCGTGCTGTAACTGTGTCGTTCCATGACGGAGCCGGCTCCGCCCTGCCATTTTTCTCACTCTAATGCCAGCCTAATAACAACATTCTATCTTCATTATACTCAGGGCGAAATCAGAAAATTGAGATAAGAGAAGCTGTTTTGCAATTTTATTTATGAGGGATAATAATATATATATATATATATATATATATATATATAGAGAGAGAGAGAGAGAATGGCTAATATACAAACGTTTGTTCCTGGACTCAGGAACAAACAATTTGGTTCTCTAATTTTCAAAGTCCAAACAGTCGATCCAAACCGTTAAATATTCAATCTATATTAAAATGTGCTTGGAGACCAAATTTTACATTTTTTGAAATTTTTTTACTATTTATTAAGCTTGATTGAAAACCGCTGTTTTTCAATGCTGCAGAAATTAAATAAAAACAGCGGTTTTCAAACCAGCTTAATAAATAGTAAAATAAAATTCCAAAAAATGTAAAATTTGGTCTCCAAGCACATTTTAATATAGATTGAATATCTAACGGTTTGGATCGACTGCTTGGACTTTGAAAATCGAAGACCAAATCGTTTGTTCCTGAGTCCAGGAACAAACGTTTGTATATTAGCCATTCTCTCTCTCTCTCTCTATATATATATATTATAAAAAATTAAAAGTTTTAAAGGACAGAACTGAAAATTTTCAATTTTCAATTTATAGAGAGTGGTTATCATCGATCCCTTTAAATACCTCAAATATATACCTCAAATACATATGCATAAATACAACCATGCATGCATACAAGACTCTTCCAATAAAATAAATAAATAAGGACAAATAAATTAAATGAGATAGAAAGTGATATAGTGGTTCTCAACTCATAAAAGTAATAGAAATAACTAATAATTGAATCATATGGATTAAGTCATGAAATATATACATCTCTCCGTATCAAGTCAGGAACATCATCATCTGTGCTAGCTAGACTCTTGGTTTTAAACTTAAAATTTTAATATATTCTATTTATGTTTTCTAACTTTACATTCCTGTTTTGCAAATGATAGAATGGCTTGCTTGATACCACTTAATTAAATATCATGATATTTGGAAGAGGATATTGTGGAGGGTTCAAATGCTTTTATTTTTTGTGCCTTCATTATGCCTCCATTTTTAAAACATTTAATAACTCAAAATTTAAAATATAAATGTCAAAATAAAACCATTAGATGTGATCTATATGATTTTCACTACGTGTTCATAAAAAAATATCTCATTTTGATTTTGCTTTTATGTGAATTAATAAGTTAAAAATGAACATCTAGAAATTATTCACATCAATACATTTTTACAAGCTCTCTATGACAAACACAACAAAATTGAAATATCATAATTTTTTACACGTGCATAGTTGAAATGATGTAGATCATATCTAACGCTTTTATTTTGACTTTTAAGTTTTAAATTTTGAGTTATTAAATGTTTAAAAATGGAGGCATCATGGAGACACAAAAAATGAAGGCATTTGAACCCTCCTCTATTTAAAAATGGCAAAAATTTCAAATTTAATTTTCTATGTTTGGTGAAAGAGAAGTTAAATTATAGATTTAAAGTAGAAAGATAAGATTCTCATCTAGCTTAAAATTAATTAGTCGTGTAAAGATGTCGTCATGTCTAATGTAGAAGCAGATCATATCATGATATAAGCATATCTTGGACCCTTGGTGAAATAATTCAACAAAAAAATAGTCTTAGAAATTATTTATGAGTGCATCTTAACACATAAATTTGAACCAATTGCTCAATTATTGCCAATGTGAGAACCCACTTGCTCCACTTGCTTCTTTATATGTTGCTTTGCTACCTACGAATTAATATATATATATAGGATTCATGTTTATCTGACAATTTTTCTTGAAAAAATATGGATATTGCCAACTCAGTTCTTGATTGAAATTATACTTAATGGTATTGCAATCAGCTGGCTAATCAATAATACAGAGTAAATTATACTTCTTTGAAAGTATTAAATAATTATACATATTTAAGCCAGTAGGTATGTAGCTAATCTGAGAATCAGCTTTTAATTTAGTGGCAAAAACAATGTTTTCCGTGTGAGAGGTTGCAAGTTCGAAATTCAGAAGAGATACTCTTTTATAGATATTATATAGTTAATTAGGTGGCTTAACTTCTAACCTTTAAAAAAAATATGTAGCTAATCTTAACATTATATTTCTATCAAATATATTGATCAAATTAGACTGTCTATGATTGAGTAATAGTGGAAATACAAAACATAAATTGAAAAGATATTCATTGAATTTAGTCCATTTGGACTAAAGGGAACCGAGTGTTCAATTTCATTCCATTTTGCAAAATTAATCAATTCCTGATTGGTTACATATGTCAGTCCATTTCTTTCGTTTTCTTTTAAATTTGTTTGTATTTATACTTTATAGGTACATATAATTAATGTCATCTGTCAATAAGCTGTTTTTCCAAAATTGACATTTAACAAAAGAATTTGAGAGAAAATTGGTGGGGGCTTCACGGTTTTTTTTATGAATAATCATTCTAATCTCCGCACTTGAGTACCCGCATCGTACCCGCAGGATATTCCGTCGCGATTAACTTCCATAATGGTACGTGGTGGTCCCCACTAACTACCGATTGCGACTAACAACGATATCAGACCTTCCATTTTGAAATTCAAATATTCCTTTCTCTCCATTTTTTTCTTTTTCGAAGCTTCCGGCGATTTTGAGGCTATTTTGAGGCGATTGTGTGGCGATTTCGAAACTGGAAGCAATTTCCTGTGGTTTTTCAGTTGATCTATCATCTCTTTGCGACAGCGCTCTCTTCTCAGTTCTCACAAGCTGAATCGGTGATTCTGAAAGGTGATCAGCGAGGTTAATATTTGATTTTTTATTGATTTCGAGTTTGTTTTTGTTCTGGTGAATTAATAATGATAGATCGTTTCGTTTCTAGTTCATATACACAATCGTGTTTCAGTTTTGCTGGATTTTGAGATGTTTCTGACAATTTGATTTGCGAAGATGATGTAATTGTCTATTTTGTGTTAATTTCATCATTTTATTAAGAAATCGCTTGATATATCTTGTATTAATACCTGACAGAACTAGTCTAAATATATGATTGAATGTATAAGTTTAGTTCGTATGATTTTTGTATGAGTTTGTTTGTATGAGATGTTAATACTTGATCTATATGTTATAAGTACTTGATGTGTATAATAAGTAGGGGAATATATCTGTTTGTGATGTGTAAATGTACAATTTTGTGTTTACAGCTATTAATACTTCCTTATATCTCTGTTAATACTTCTTTTTGCAGGTCTTAGATCAATTCAGCTCTGGTGATATTCTTTATGATAATATATTCATCTTTTGTAGGTGTAGATATTTTGCTTTATAGATGTATAAGTAGGGAAATATATCTGTTTATGATGTGTAAATGTAGAATTTTGTTTTTACAGATATTAATATGTCCTTATATCTGTGTTAATACTTCTTTTTGTAGGCATTAGATCAATTCATTTTTAGTAATCTTTTTTCAGGTAATATATTCATTTTTTTGTATGTGTACATTTTTTGTTTTATAGATGTATACACTAGCTCTTTTCGTTATATGTGGTTGTATGTGTATGTATTGGCAAATATAAATACTTCTCATTTTTAGTGTTAATACTTAACATAATAGTCATGTACATTTTGGTATTACAGGTATTAATACTTGGATACATTTATGTCAATACTTGATTGCATGTATATTCATTAATTATAACAGATATGAATATTTTGCATATGTAATATGTAAAATGTTAAAATGATAATACTTTGCATTTTATTGTTCAATATTAGGATGGATATTGATCTAAATGAGTCTTTTGGAGATGAATTATGCATACAATATAATGGTGATGCATTGGATGAGGTGAATTTGTATCGTTTCTATGAAGATTTGCATCGTGCAAATGAAGCAATAAGTGATGATGTGGGTATTAGAGAGTTTGAGTGGGATCTGAGCACCATATGCCATTTGAGTGGTCCCCTAATGCGGGTACGACGCGAGGACTTTTCAAAAAAAGGTGCGGGTACGGTTATTTTAGGAAAATTCGTATATCATATATGTAGTTCATTGTATAGATATAAATAATTGTCCTGTTTGAGCTATATACTTCACAATGTTACTATTAATATTTGTAAAATAAAATTACAATTTTGAAACGGTTGCAGTCTCCACAAGCAATTATGACAGTTTAGGTGCGGATATAGTGCGGGTACCCATATCAGCTTCTTTTTTTATTGTAAGTTTGTTTATATATAACTCCGTTTAAAATCTTTCCATCTAAAATAAACAAATTAAATTTACATAAATAATTCTTTGTAAATCACGTTGACAGATAAATTAAAACAGTGTGTTTAAATCAAATAGTTCAAATATGAAAAGTGGAACCTTACTATTTCTACTGAAAATAATAGAAAATACGGATGCACGTATATAAGGTGTTGGTCTCTTATTAGGATCTACTTTCTAATTTGGGTGAAAAGAGAAGGAAAGAAAATGAGAAAATGGTTAAGTTTGTATTTCTCTAAATGTGAAGGAAAAACATGCTACAAAATTAAATAGAGTGATTTATTTCATTTTTTACCTTTTAGAAAAATAAAATACTTGAACAAATATTTACCCATGACTTTTTGTTTCCCTAATCTTAAGGTGATGTTTGATAGAGGCATAAAGTTAAAGAGGTCTAAGTTAACTATTATAATTTAGACCGATCTTAGTTATTATGTTAAGTTGAGGTCTAAAGTAACTGTTTAAGCTACTTTTTGTTTGGCAGAATTTGTGTTAAGTTAAATTTCGGCCTACTTTGCATCAAGTCTTAATTAGAAATAAATTTAAATTATAATGACATAATTAAAAAATAACATTGCATAATATGAGAAATAAATGACATTCTAAATAATAATTTAAAGTTACCAGCACATAATTATATAGATAAGTTGACTATCAAAATGAAATTAAAAATAGCAATAAATTTATTTATATTCTAAAAAATAGCAGTATATTGACAGTTAAATTGAAATTAAATTATTACATACCAGCAGGGAACATAGCAT
The DNA here is from genome assembly GCA_011114355.1 of Carex littledalei. Taxonomy (NCBI): domain Eukaryota; kingdom Viridiplantae; phylum Streptophyta; class Magnoliopsida; order Poales; family Cyperaceae; genus Carex; species Carex littledalei. The sequence continues at coordinate 1,575,078 of CM022082.1, forward strand.
AATAGAAATTGCTCACAGACATTGTTGATAGAAGAAGAAAAACAATTGAAAGTACAAATTTTAAACATAACAAAATAATATAATTAATATGCATAAAATTAATTCATAATAATATATGAATTAATTTATGAAAATATAGTTTGCATACTAAAGAGAGGGTGAAGTGAAAAAAATATATTGACATAAATCAAGAATCGCACAAGTGAGGTCTAGCTAGAGTGAGAAAAATGGCATGACGGAGCCGGCTCCGTCACGGAACGGCACGGTTATGGTACGGATCGGCACGACACGCGTGTCGGTTACGTTCCGTGACTCATGTGTCCCGTGCTGTGACCATTCGCATGCAGTGATCATTTTTTGGAAATTTGACACGGCACGGCACGTCACGCGAAAGCATGGCACAACACAAACACGTGGTCACGCGAGTCACGTGCAATTAGGACTGTTAAATCTTGATCAAATGGTGAATCTTGAATAAACTAACTTAAATTATAATAAAATAGTCACGCGAGTCACACGAGTCACGTTTGACCACGGCATGTTTGGACACGGCGTGACTCACGTGGTGTCGCATGCCGTGACCACCCTTTGACATTTTGGTCACGGCACAGCACGGCCTGTGAAAAATTAACTTGGTCACAGTATGGCACGACACGAGACCGCATACTGATTAATTGTTTAGCGGTACTCCGTCTGTTCGACGAGCGCAAACTGTTATTTACAATAGTGGGTCTAACTAGTTAAGTTAGGCCGACTTAACTTTGAGCCAGTGTTTTTAAATACCGAAATTTTTAAAACTACCATTGCTTAAAAAAAAAAATAAACAAAGAAACCACCGTTTTTGGGAAATTCGAAATCTAACACGGCTGCAGAATGATTCTGCGGACTCAAATACTGGAGACCGCACAGGCGTTCTACGGACCCATATTTTTGTTTTCAAACTTTGAGATATCTTGGCACGGATTCCTAGAACCAAAAAATATTAAAAAACCAAAAAATTTGAGATCTCTCATACAGAATGGTTCGATAAAACACCAAAAAAAAAATGGTTCTGCACGTGGTGCCTCGATAAAACACTAAAAAAAAAAAAGGTCCGCAGAATGCTTGTGCGGTGTCCAGCATTTGAGTCCGCAGAACCATTCTGCGGCCGTGGTAGATTTCAAATTTCCCACAAACGATAATTTTTTGTTTTTTTTTTTTTAACTGTGCTAAATTTAAAATTTTTGGTTTTAAATACAGCCGTATAGACTGCATATGCATATGCAGTTTGCTGCTACACTCAAAATGTCCATGCAGACCGCAGTCTATCGGAATACAAATAATTGAGTGGTTTTTGAAGTTGTTCCCAGCTTCTTTTATGGGATCCAGAGCGATTCATTTCTTTTGTTCAGGAGATGCGAAACTAAAAAGAGTTGACTATACCATGACTAGTGGGTGCTTGTGTATTTTCATATTATCTATAATTAAATTACCACTCTCTTCAATTATATCTATATATAACAATTACCTACTAATTAATGAAGATACAAATTACCATAGTATCATCCTTGAATTACCATATATAGTCCTTAATTTTGCAGACCGCATTTAAATTATATATTCGCATAATACTATATTTTATTTCATTTAAATTACCATAGTCTCTTAAGACCGATATGAGGTATGCAGTGACGACCTTTCGCATATATGAACAAAACCGTATTTTGAAACATTGTTTTGAACTTACATCTAATTAGGTTGGCCTAACTATTTCGTGTTTGATGGTTAACTGAGATCTAATCTCCTTATCTTATCTAAAGGAACCATGGGCAGAACAGAACAGAACAGTACTTAATTTCCATGAACAGTACATAATTTTGACAATCGACAACAAATAAAATTCTCAACTACTCGTCACAATCGACAATTGATCATAAACTTTCATGAATAGCTCACATGACAAAAAAGAAAAGACAACCAATTTGAAAGCAATGTTTTGGATTATATTTTGGATTTGTAGCGGTAAGGTCTTGATTACCAATATAAATTCAAGTTTATATCTTGAAAAGAAAATTAATGTTTGTATCTACTTATTTAATTATCTATTCATCAATGCGACATGAAATTAAAAGAGAAAATTATTTCGATTATTGGGCCGAAATGATCAATAGTTTTTCATGAACGTTTTTCCAACGCTTGTTGCTTGGAAGCCCAAGCTATTAATTAATTAATTAATTAATAGCATAATTTAATATTTATATATGACTCTATTAGTCTTACATTTTATAAAATGTGTAGATCGATATAAATTAGAAAATTCCAATATTAAGTCCTGAGTTAAATTCAAAAATTAAAAAAAAATATCATACTAATTTAATATTCACAGTTAGTTTAATTCTATAACAAAATATACTTTTCCAAAATTGTTTACCAAAAATTGCATATGCCATTCCTTTTTTTTTTTTTTTAAATGATTGAGACAGGATCAAATCATGTTCCTTCAAAAGGATTAAAAAAAAAATTTGGAGGTCAAACATGGAATAATTAGGGAAAAGTATATATAAAAGCATGGGCACAAGGCCACAAGCCGAGAAAAAGAAATTAAGTCAATGGTTCAATAATTGATATAAAGAAATATATCCAATGAGTTGGTGAATTCACAGTCCCAATTAACCTGTACATAATTTTTGCTGATGTTCTTAAAACATTATGACCTTTCTTTCTTTCTGTTTATAACTATAATTAGATAATTCATTTTTGTACCCAATAAAAAGGAATTATTCAATTGGATAATTATAAAATCTAAACATTTATGCATATGATAGTTACAATAACAAACCTACACAAGCTCTAGTTAATGAATAATTAAATATAACACAAAAAATGAGATATATCAATTTAGAGAATGATCACAAAATACATTATTTAACCCTTTCAATTGAAATTATTCAATTTAATAGTTTATGCAATTAGCTACCTCATCAAGTAAAAACTATTTCAGGATCACAAATGGTATCAGGGCACGTATATGAATTCAGGCTGTTAAGAAATGGTCATGATAAATTATTTTATAGTCATAAATGACAAAACATAGATTCCATAACTAACATGTAAATATTTAAATTTTAAATTTCCAGTGGTGATGCCACCTACTTAATGCCAATCGCTATCTTTGGACATAACTATCGCTTCCTTAATTTTAAATGAGAGTTCGAATACTTTCACTATGCTCCATTTTTAAAAAATTAATTATTCAATTTTTTTTTACATCAGTTAAATATAATTTTTAATTAATTATATGTAAATTTTTATGACATTCCGATTTTGTTTAAATTACATCAAAATTATGTACAAATTTAATGATGTGGATATGTATATCCAAAATAATTTTCAAGTTACTATTTCCTACTAAAATGATGTAAAAAAGTTGTATTTTATTGTATGCATATATATAAAGTAACTTAGATCATATATCCAACAACTCTATTTTATTATTTAAGTTTTAAAACTTTTGTCTTTAAATTTTTAAAAAAGTGGAGGGTGTGGCGGAGGGTATATATTAATATGTATAAAAGGTGTATATAGGGAAATATGTATTAGGAGACATAAATTAAGCTTTGTTGGTTTTAAATATACACCTACAGCTTTCAATTATTATATAGTTTGACTTACGTACCTATATTTATATATTACTCATAATAAGTCATCGCCGTTACTATCATGTATAAACAAATTTCAATGATTCATTTCATAAAAAAAAAAAAATTAAATGATTCAACATTAAATTTTTTTTTTTTTTCTTCTTTGAAACGGTACAAAGGCTCATCCAGGGAAGTATTATTTATTAGCAATTCCAAGTATATATATATATATATACAACACATCAAATTACAATTTCAAGGCAATACATTTATAATATATTGCTTAAAATATAAAATATTTCATAAAGGTTTACCTTAGGACTCGTGAAAGGCCATGGCCCTCCAGCCTATCGTATCACACTTAAAAATAAAATAATAATATAAACTACAACACAACTTTTTAATTAATCCCTTAATTTACTTGAAATAGTTGAACTAGCTAGGGAATTTATTATTAGGGAAGGTGTATCCGTGTTTGTATGGACAAAAAATTATTTTATTCTTTTAAATTTACAAAACCCAGCTATATTTTTAGGATTAATTAAATATAAACCCAGCTATTTTTTTAATCATTTCCCTCAATTACTAGTCATTTGATTATCACTCAATTGCTCGTCATTTGATTCGGTTCAGTTTTTTTTTTGTAATAATTTCCTTTCAGCTCATTAGCAGTGATGGAGAATTTTTCGTCTAAAGAAAATATGAAACTAGAAGCGAGAGAAACAAAAAGAGTACTAATATATTTTTATGAGTAGAATGATCGGTAGGAATTTTACCGATGCAAACCTGTTTTTCTTTTTCTTTTAATTCTCTCAATTAAAATATTTTTTTAAGAAAATAGATGATTTATTTTAATAAATAATCTATTTTCTTAAAAACTTTTTATATTTTAATAGATAAAGTTAAAAAAAACAACTGCTTTGAATTGGTAGGAATTCTACCGATCCAAACTAATTTAAACTTTGAATTGATAAATTCTTACCGATTCTTCTACTTATGAAAAAATATATGAATGCTATGAACAATTAATAATGAGCGAGGCTATGGTACTTTGCAATGCGCATCGTTCCGTGCGTTGGATTCATATCTCCATTTTTAAAATATAAATAGTCGATCCGAGCCACTCGACATTATTATCATATGAAAATATACTTGGAGACCTAATTAAATTTTTCTTTTTTGTATTTTTTTACTATTTTTTTTTGTTAGGTAGAAAATCACTACTTTCGGATGGGAGTAATTACAGAAAATACAGAAAACAAGTAGGCAGAGACAATAATTATTGTGATGCCTTGTGATCATCAAATTGACTTCTTTAATTAAATGATTTTTTTTTTCGTTTTTCAAGTAATATATCTCGCAAATTATTGTTAAATGCATGCATCACAAGTCAAAGATACATAGATAGATAGAATAGAATAGAATAGAATAGTATATATGCATGGTTGAAAGATCTCGCAAAAAGTAGCATGGATGTTATTCCTTTCTCTTTTTAGTAATTAAATAAATTAAGAATAATTAATAATTTTTAAGGCGGCCGAAAAATAAATGGAAGTGAAAAGTCAAGTCACATATTCTTAGGTGATTTTATATAATCTAAGCAATCAACGAGATAAAATATAATTTGTTTTATTAGAGGAGAAAATATTATGAGATACTTGCAACCAAACAATATTTGCTCACCCAAAAAATAAAAAAGCTCCTATCAAATGCCATCTTTAAAAGAACAAATATTATTTTTGAGAATTGATTAGCAATGATGAATAAGTTATTTGGGTGTGAATTATTATCAAACCGATAATTTAAAGTTTTATTGATTGATATAAAAATAAGTTGCTAACTCAAATGTCTAAAAAATATAGAAATTGAAATTTTATGAGATATAATACATATAGGATTGATGCTCGTAATGTATATATAATGTTCTTTTATTTACTTTTGGACTGATTTACAAAGTTTAAAATAAATTAAGGGTTAATTATGTGAATATGAAAAAGAAAAAGAAAAAAAAAAAGAAACATGACCACCATGGCACTAAGGCCACGTGGCCCATGCTGGTGAAACAAACACCTCACCTTAATTTTTTCCCTAAATAAAAAACAGTGGAGTTTTGCTCTTCCTCTCTCTCACTTGGTTAATAAAAAACAGTGAATTTTTTCCCTAAATAAAAAACATTGGTTAATCACAAAATTAGACATTGGATGGGTATGCTATCTAGCGCAAGTATTGGTATTCTTCCTCTCTCACTTGGTTTAATTCTTTCTCACCTGATCAAGGGTTTTGATAATCTGTTAGAAATTGAGCACGTTAGTGTTATTTTCTATTTTTACTGTGACTTTAATTAGAAAGTCTTGCTTTAAAGCCAGAAATTGATTAAACATGTTAAACATATTTAAAACTATAATTGATTGGATTTATTTATTATTGAATTTAGATTTAACTAGTTAGACATTTGAAAATTGATTTGATGAAATGACACTACTAGAATATGAGTTTATTGCATGGTTAGAACTAGTTTGTTGCAAGGTAATGACGGCCCATGCAAAAGAAATGGCTTTTCTGAATTCGTCAGAGTTGTTGCAAGGCTAAGCCCATGCAACATGTATGCCATGCAACTGTGTGATGTGCAACCATGCAACTGTTTTCTATCTCCCCTTGCAAATACTTTATGAAAGTCAGATATTATAATTAATTGGAGTTCCATGCAACAACTCATCTATCTCCCCTTGCAAATACTTTATGAATGTGAGATATTATAATTAATTGGAGGCCCATGCAACAACTCATCTATCTCCCCTTGCAAATACTTTATGAATGTGAGATATTATAATTAATTGGAGGTCCATGCAACAACTCATCTATCTCCCCTTGCAAATACTTTATGAATGTGAGATATTATAATTAATTGGAGGTCCATGCAACTACTTAACCCCATGCCCATGCAACTACTTAACCCCCTGTTTATAGTATATTTTATTGAAGGTCCCTGTGAGTAGTCCAATTGCATGGGCATGTTCTCGTTAATTGCATGGGCTTGCCCTTGCAATTGTTTAGTTCTTGGAGACAGATGCATTTCTATTTATTTGATATCTCCTTGTAAATGAAGAATTTTCTTATAAATCACAACAACATGAATAATAGTAGTATATAAGAATTCAATACCTTGATAACTAATTAAATTTTATCATTTAGAACAAGCCTCACCAAAATAATTGGAAAACAAAAATAATTGTTATGTTCTTTCTGACACAACACACATACAACTATTGATTCACCAATATTAAAACTTTTGATCAGAAGCATTGAGGGCCTAGAAACCAAATTCATCCTCACCTAAGTCCATGTACAACTCTTCGTCACTTATCTCAATTGAGTTGTCCTCAAACTCATCCTCAACTTGCGACATCGTATCGTCTACTAGGTGCAACTCTTCGTCACTTACTTATTTTATCTCAAATGTGCAGTTAGGCTCTAAAATAATTTGAGTAAGTCCCAATGCATATGAAAACCAACAGAAAACAAAAATCCTACTATACAGTTGTGCTAAAAAATATCCTCTCCAATAATTTGATTCATGAAAAATTACTCAGAAATTGAGAATTAAAAATAGAAAAATGGGAAAAAAAAAAATAGACATCTCAAATAAACACCAATCAATTTTTTCCTTAATTAGTTTTGTCTTTTTAATATACTTAATTCACAAATATAAGAACACTAATTACCTGAATGTTTTCCTAAAAATACGTGCCAGTACCCTGAAAATGTGTTCCTTTTTTTTGAAAAAACGTACCAGTATCCACAAATATAAGAACAACAAATTTTTTAATATGAGTGTTGCTCATAAACATGTCAGTATTCAATTTTTTTAACTAAAAAAAAGTATGTTTCTTAAGAAAAAACGTGCCAGTATGCAATAAGAAAGTAAAGTTCAAGTAATTAAGCTCCAGGTAATTAACAAATTGTTGGTACCAGTATCCCTGAACTGCTTTTAGTTCATTTGTTTTCATTTAGTAATGTCAAATACCATAACATGGTACCAGAGGTGGTCAATACTAGTACTTTCTTTTTCTTTTTCTTTTTTGTAAATTCATCATAGAACCAAATAGAGACTAGAATTTGCTAGCCTATAAACCTTTGAACATATACCGCTGATCTTCTATTCATCTTCTGACCTCATACAAGAAAAATGAAAATAAATTAACTACCATTAAGAAAAGACAAAAACCAGTAGATGAAATTATTAAACAGAAGATAACTAACATAAATTGAGAAATTTGGATTCAAAAGAAACCAGGTTCACTGTGAAGTATCTAAAATTCAGAAAATAATATAATTTGGATGTAAGTTGGACGAAATCCAAAAACTAAAAGAAATTAAAAAAAATGATGAAATCCCAAAACTAAAAAAAATCAAAATTGCTGCAATTTTCCTGAAATTATTATAAATTAACTGAAAATATACAAAATACATGCAAAATAACAAAGGATAGGCTTAATTAACCTAACAAGCAAAAAAAATATTTGAGTGTGCATCTATTTTATGTCATAATATAGAGATAAAATTATAACATAAAATGGACATAACTTTACATGTTACCACATCAGTTTTCGTACATTCACAATCTGTTTGGCTAAGTGAGTGCTTGCAATAAATAATTGATGACAAACTTGTTAGAAATTAAATATGCTGACGAATAGTCATTCAGACATTTCACCAAATATCTTGTGTGCACTAAAGAAAGCACCGAAGTACCAAATTTGTTGGTTCATAACAAATGTGTCTGAGATTGTTACACTAAGGATGGTAATTTCAGTTGGGAACTTCAACAAACAGATGGTGTTCGCTGGTTAAAATTGGTTATACATGTGTTACTGTACCTGCCCTTCCCCACACCTGTACCAATGGCAAGGTATGATCCCTCCCTTGTCCATTGTACTGCACATACACCATCTCTTGAGCCCAGATCACATAATTTTGTAACCTAAGAAAGGAAACCACAAACGAATTTTGTCAAGAAGAAAAATCTCTGCTGTAGTCTCCAGAGGACCAAACAAAACTACGAAATATATAGGAATTATGCGGCACAAGAGAAGCCCATAGCCAAGGGAATCGAAAGCGGCACAGAGGACCAAACATTGGTTGTTTTTCTTCTCTGAGGCAAAGTAACAAACACTTAGATGGCGGAAATGCCTTTTCTGGCGGCAAGAGGGAAAAATTAGGAGAGGACAAAAGTGAAAGGAAATAGTGGGAGGGAGAGATGAAAATTAGGAGGGAAATGAAACATCAGGGTTCAATTGATGAAAATTAGGAGGGAAATTGTCAAATTTTGGGAGGGAATTAAATTGAGTGATTTGTGTGGGGAGGCGGTTTGGATTTCCAAAAAAATTTAGAGAGGAGGATACGCAGAGAGATAGAGAGGAGAAGACAAGTGGGACCCAGTTGCCATAGAGACATCTCTTTAATATATAAGATGAATGATCATTAAATGGAGATGTCCATTGATAATCATGACAGCACATTTTTTATCGGACGGCTCAGATTTATATATGTACAAATTAATTAATGTATGCACCGCAAATAATATGAAAAAACTTCAAAAAAAAAAAATTAGTTCTTTTACGGTTTTTATGGCCAAATCATACTTACAATTGTCAAATTTATAGAATTTTATCATTATTTGTCCCTTCAACATGTGCCAATATTTGTGGACCGTTCATTTTCACGTGAGCAATCAACGGTCGATCTTCAATGAAATGATTCCAAATTTGTTTTGAAATGATCAAGGAAAAAAATTGAACATAACCAACATAAAATTTCTGAAATTTGATTATGTCTGAGCTTCGATCCAACGTGAAGTGTGTATAGCCCTTCGATGTTTCGATATTCCGTCGGCTTGATGGATAGGTAAAAAAAACAAAAAATTCATCAAACTTTGCTGCATGAAAATAAATTCAGTGCTCTTCAATTTGAACGGTTCCGATCGACCAACAGACGACGTGTTTACGCACGCCTTCATTAACTCACAAAGCAAGAGTTTGTGTATCATGTTCATGCATATAAGATATGAGTCATAAACTCTAATTTTACGAGTCGATGAAGGCGCACATAACTCTGTCGTCCGTTGGTCGATCGGAATCGTTCAAATTAAAGAGCACTGAATTTATTTTCATGCAGCAAAGTTTGATGAATTTTTTATTTTTTTTACCTATCCATCAAGCCGACGGAATATCGAAACATCGAAGGAGCAAATAATGATGAAAGTCTATAAAATTGACAATTATAAGTATGGTTTGGCCATTAAAGATGTAAATAATTTAAAAATATTTGTATTGAATTTTTTTCATATTATTTGGTGTACATACATAATTAATTTGTAAATATCAAGCTCCGGCCGTCTGATAGGTAATGAATGGTCCTGATATCTTCATTTAAAAGGATGTGGAAATGGAGTCTCAATTCTCTGAGGTAACATAATATTGTTGTTTAGATCCAGCCCTAGATGATGCACATGTCCTTTTAATATTCGCACATAATAATGATCAAACGATTCCGATCTAAACACAAATATTATATTACCTCAAAGTATATGAATTATCCCCAGTAAATACGATACGAACCCTTCTATTTTTCCTCTCTGGACTCAGTGAGATATCTCCTCTCCTCTGTGTACTCTCTAAATAAACCAAGCACGATTGTACCAAAACCCCAAAATTTTCACTTTCCCTCCATCAGTTCCCACCGAAATTTCATGCTCTCCCAAAATTCTTTTCATCTCCCGCTCTCCTTCGCCGCTCTCTCTCTTCCTCACTAAACCCTAGCCTGCTAGCCATCACCATCGCCACTCTCCCTCTTCCTCACAGATCGCCTTTCTCCCTCACCAGTCCTCATTCGCCGCTACTCCGCTACCTCCTCCGTCGCACCCTAAAGTAACCCTAGCCACCACCTCCGCTGCTCACTCTCTAGCCATTGATGCCTCAAACTCTCAGCCTCCAGCGAAGAAGAAGCGAATTGAGCATAGCCAGTTGCCCAATCCATTAGATGTCGTAAATCCCCAAATTGCCGATGCTGAGAAATCAAAAGGGCAGCAAAACGAATTGTGGAACTGACATCTTGGTTTGAGGTTTAAAGTTCGTTTCTTCCACTATATTTTCTTTCTATTTGATGTCTTGATACGGGAATTAATGGTTATCAATTAAATTAATTTATTCCGTGCCCTTCTTTTTTTGAATTAATTGTTCTTTTTTTGAAAATAATTATGGGTCTGAGGTCCTTGTTGTGGGTTAGAGCACCATCGCAACCAAACATTGAATTCCATGTTTCATGTTGATAAAATTAGATCTGTTGAGAAATAGAAGGAAGACCACCGATGACGGGATCGACCCGTTAAGCCGATTTTGCTCCATTCTGAGTGCAACAAGATTTGAAGAGTTGCCAATTTATATAGGTATGCTACCTATAAAAGTTCTGGTTACAAGCCATGTTTTCCAATTGTGCCAACTCCCAATTATGGTTATAAAAGTTCTGGTTACCTATAAACAATTATGTATTAGGCAAGGAATACATCATTGCCAGCCTATGGGCAAAAGTGATACCCTTCGATGTAAAATTGGATTCCATGTTTCACGGAATGCAACTGATAGGTATAATTCAAGTTTAATGATTTAGTTATTCTTTTGTCAACTTAATCTGAGCCCCATTTAAATAACACAAATTGATCCATGCTCATGCAAATACAACAAAAATTCTCCTCTGTGAGGATTACAACAAAAAATTATCTAAAAGGACAAAGGATTCTTGGGGATTTAGAATCCTTCCCTCTGTGATTCTCTTTCTCCTTCACAGGTTTCTAAAATTTGTTTATTGACCTTCTGTGATACATAATCTACATATTTTCAAATAAATATAAATGAAGGGTTTAATATGAAAACTTCCATGTCAGTGTCAAGCCTTATCTCTAAGGAAAGGAATGAGGAGCTTTAAGCCAAAATATGAGGTGTAAATTCAGGAAAGAAATTAATTGCTTTTTTATTTGTAGTTTATTTGTTAATTATAAATTCAGGACTGATGGCAGTAGGTTTAGCAGCTCCTTAAGTCGGGGTTAATGTACAGCTGATGGTTTTAATTCAGCTGGTGAACCGGGTGAAGGAGAAGAAATAGTGCTCATTAACCTGGTCATTTATAAAGCTTCTGATAGAACCACAATGTTCAACGAAGGTTGCCTTTCGTTTCCCGGCATTTTTGCTGATGTAGAGGTGCGAAGTACAACTTTATTTATAACTATTACCTGTTAATAACTGTTATTTTTCAGTTATTTGCATGTGACATTCAATATAGTTAGGATAGTGTGATGAGCAAGTATAATAATGAAATACTGACAATACTTTTGTGACTAGAATGAGTTCACTTTTTTCTGCCCCAGTTGAACTGAAACTAAGTTTTGTACAGTAGGATGTTGGTTCCAACTTTATTTGAACCAATTAAGCAATCTGGTTGGATTTCTAAGAAGTGACATTTGTATTTGTTGTTGTGATTGTTTGCTCATATTATATATCTAACATGGGTTTAATTTGTAAAGCCTATGTTGGGACTTTAACTTGTTTTTCACCGACTATTAATAACAAATCAAATCTCCAAAAAGAAGTTCAAACAATAGGACAAAAAAGGATCTCTGGTATTTGTTTGACCAGAGACGTTTTTTTTCCTTTTTGAAGTTTATTTTAGATTCTTTTCAGTTTTTGATAAAACAAAGTAAGAACATTGCAGAGACCAGCTACAATAAAAGTAGATGCAAAAGATGTGACTGGGGCAAAATTCAAGTTTAATTTGTCGGGTCTATCTGCTTGAGTTTTCCAACATGAATTTGATCATTTAAAGGTCTATCTTCTTACTTTTCTATCAGTTCAATGATAAAATCAAATATTAGTCTTTGAGTTTTTATTTCTTTTTCTTAAACTTCTATTAACTTTTGGTGTCAATTTTCAGGGCATTTTGTTCTTTGATAGAATGACTACTAATGTACTTGAAACTATTCGATCAGATCTTCAGGTCAGAGCATCATATTCTAACAGAAAGTAAATTAAAAAGAAAAATAATGTGGAGGATTCTGTGCCTCTATTACGCTTCAACTTGTGCTACCAAGTCTTTTAAAAAAAAACTACCAATTTCTTCGTTTACTTTAATAAACTACCAATTTTTCCTATCAATTTACCGAAGTCCACATAATTCTCTTTCATATTTTCTAACCTCATATATTTTTTTTCTTATTCAGGTTAAAAAGATGTTGGGTAGGAGAGTTAAATTGATTTGTGTTGATGTTGGGCAAGAGAGTTAAATTTTATATAATTTTTTTTCTTACATATGTGCTATTAATGTTTGACAGGTGGGTACATTTTGAGTATATTTAGAAGTTAAAATTTCATACAATGTAGGATGATTATACTTTGTTCATCAATGCTTATTAGTTGTTTTTTTTACTTATTTTTCAATGTGTTTTATGTAAATCTTGATAAATGGGAAACTGAGAATTGTAAAACAGCACTGGACTGGTACCAGATTGGTATAGGGAGGCAGGATTGTAGAATTGGAGCATGCTGATTTGCAGTCATTTCTTGTTATTATATCTATTGGTACATCCACGCAAATAGTATGAACTGCAGTGCATGCTAATAGTCAAATGTCACCCATGTAATAAGCTAATCATTTTCCTATGCTAATAGTCAAGTGGGACCCACGTGTGTTAGCCTTGCATATAGTCAGGTAGGACCCACGTGTGTTAGCCTTGCAAATAGTCAGGTGGGACCCACGTTCCCTATCCTTGCAAATAGTCAGGGTGGGACCCACGTGTGTTAGCCTTGCATATAGTCAGGTAGGACCCACGTTCCCTAGCCTTGCAAATAGTTAGGTGGGACCCACGTTCGCTCCCTTGCAAATAACCAGATGGGGCCCATGCTGTCTCCCCTTGCAAATACTCCAAACAGGGTCAGATGTAAAAGTATTTGCATGGTTAGTTGTTGCAAGCGTAATTCCTTGCAACAAGTCAGAAAAAACTTGTTGCATGGTTGCTCATGCAAATACTTAGTAGTTGCAAGGAAGCTTGTTGCAAGGGCAGAGTTGCAAGGGTATTTCAATGCAACAAGTATTTTCGGGCTTGTTGCAAGCGTATTTCCTTGCAACAAGCCATTTTCCTTACCATGCAAAAAACTCAGATTCTAGTAGTGAACTGGACTTAGACTATTGAATACAGACTTAATTAAAGTGATTCAACTGGAAGGTTAACTATTGAATGAGTCCGCAAAAGAAACTGAGTTAACAATTTTAAGTGATTTAATTAAAAAGGTTAAGTAATAAAAAATAATTAATAAATGATGTTGTTAATTAAATTGATACTATTATTAATTAAACAATGATTGGGGATGGTTATAAATGTGCTTCATTATATATAGGTGAGTTTAATTGATATTACAGAGCATAGTATGACTTCCAAATTAATAGAAGATATATACAGAGAGACGAAACTAAATGATTGAATAAATACACATTCATGATTTAAATATTGAAATAAGTAAATTGTTCTGTTATACAAAAATGTGATAAGTATTGATCGGAATATATGTACTGTATTTAATATAGGCGTAATTATCAAAGAGACTGGTGAGACATAATGTTTAAGAAGAATAGACTTTTGGTGATCTTGCTTATGGTCTACGATATCAGGTGCGGGGTTATTGGATTAGTCTGAGATTCATGATTAGAAATTAAATCGTAACTCGCTGTGCATTTTGAATATTTTATTGACTGCATTGATTGAACTGTTGCATCATATGCATAGCTCAATACAATTGAAACTGAATTACAGGTAAGTCTGTTGACTGTCATGTTGATATTGTTTATCAATTGGTTGATTCTTATTGCAAATGATTGATTGAGACCACAGTGATTGAATTGATTGAATATTGAATACTATAATCCTTGAACCTCCATATAGTGGAGAAAAATGATTAATATATTGTAAAGTCTAGCTAGCTACTAGACTTTACTCGAGGACCCTTATACTCATATGGTGAATGGCCCCAACTGAACCCAGTACCGGTTGGGTAGGGGATATTGAATAAATGTGAGTTGTGACTGTAAGACTAATGAACTGTGGTAACTGTTTTATCATTGATTTTCTTTCCGATAATGACAGCATTGTAATATTGATTATGTATTGTTTCTGTTAACAAATTGTTAGGATAGTTAGAACAGTATAAGCCTGACACGACAGATATATGTTATGTGAAAAGGCAGACGTGGGTTGTTGGATGGCGTCTGCACGACAAGTCGCATGATATCTGTTCGTGTTACTAGATTAGAAATGGTAAAGTTAGGAAACCAAACATTATTAGACTTTATGATTTAAAAGATTTAGACCCAAACCAGAATAATTCTTAGAGTTCTGATTTATTTTGTAATTTTTGTTGTTCAATTAAATACAGTTATTGAGCATTTGCATTCATCATTATATAATGAACTGTTAGTTTATCGTGCGGAGATTTCATTCTGAATATGGATTTCCTTCGAATCCAATAATCTGAGTGGCAATCAGCACTGAGAAATAATTTATTATTTTCTTACCCGTTTCCCCTTGTGGGATTTATAGGTTTGTTAGACGAAGACAGAAAAATATTTTTGGGGTTATAATTGACAGCATGACCACCTAAAGATATGGGGTTTGAGTATATTATATCTGACAGGGTGCAGAAAGTATATCTCTAGCATCATCCACTGTAAAATGTCAGATAATTCTTATAAATAAATTGGGATGTGGCAATAATAATGGATGATATTGACAATGCATACAAAAGATCTGTGCCTTATGTTATGTACATTGAATGGTACATATACATAGTAGATTGTTGAACCTCCGGATCGGGGGTGTGACACTCTTATTTTGAATTTTCACGAGTAGAATGATCGGTAGGAATTTTACTGATGCAAACCCATTTTTATTTTTATTTTTAATTCTCTCTATTAAAATATAATTTTTTTTAAGAAAATAAATGATCTATTTTCTTAAAAACTTTTTATATTTTAATAGATAAAGTTAAAAAAAAAAGAACAACTGCTTTGAATCGGTAGGATTTCTACCGATTCAAACTAATTCAAACTTTGGATTGATAAATTCCTACCGATCCTTCTACTTATAAAAATCTGTTGGTACTCTTTCTGTTTTTCTCTCTTCTTTTTTAATATTTCTATAGACAAAAATTTCTTCAGAGATTGCTATAATAGTTTTGACTTTTAAACAATTGCAAGGTAGGTTGCGGTAAATACTAGAGTTTACTGATACCTTAATTAGGGGTGCCAATGGGTACGATACGGGTAGGGTGAAAGTATTTTCATACCCATACCCACTAAGAATTGAGTTTATCCATATCCTATTCTTACCCATTAAGATTTGACCTTACCCTATCCTACACTTACCCATTAAAATTATCGGGTAACGAAACGGTAGCAGGTGAATAACGAATAATACTAATATAATAATTAATTTTATTATATTTTACGAATAGAACATCAAAACTCATTCATTTCACACATATGCAATCACATTACTAATAAAAAAACAAATATGTAATCAATTTCAACTAAATTGTTTTTTATATAACAAGAGAATTTAAAAACACGAACATCTCTTCGGACAAATTCAATTATTTAACTAAATAACAAGTTTAAAACATGTAAATAAAAGTAATATAATTAACATTTTTCTTATAGCAAAAATCATATACTAAATAACAAAAGTACATAACTAATTATTGCTCAAACATTATCATATGAAATATTACGTTAATAAATTTTAACATCATTAATTATTAATCAAACATTATAATATTATTTTATTTTATATAATTACGCTATAGGGTAATGGGTACGAAATAGGCATTACCCGTATCCTTATCCGTTTAGCTAACAAAAAAAAATTCTTACCCATACCCGTACCCGATTAGCTAACGAAAAGATACCTTACCCATACCCGCCTTATCGAATACGATATGGGTAGGGTAAACGGTTTCATTGACACCCCTACCTATAATATTATAATATTAGGTAGGTGATTGTTGTTTTGAATAATGGGCTTATATTATGGACCTGAATATATATAGGCCTAACTCTTATATGGGTCAAATTAATGTAAATATATGTGAGCTAACCTAAATGGGCCTAACATTGCAATTACTTGAGAAACAGTGCAATCATAGAAAACCTAAACCAAGAAAGTAATGGGGCTCAAATTGGCCCAATATTGTATTGTAATTGTAGCATTCCTTCCGATCTATTGATCTTTCTTTCTTTCTTAATTGCAATATATATATTTTTCCTTGGTCATGGAACCATGGATGGGTCTTTGCACAGCACATGCATTGTTCCCTACCTATTACAAATGAGATTTTAATAAATTGATACTAATAATAAAATTATGATAGACTGATAAATAGAGAAGGAAAAGCGAAAGGGGTGTAGAGGTCTTTTATTTCATCCTGTCCCTTATATATATATAATTTCATCATGGGACCCATTCGATGGCACCTCTTCCTTTTCCAAATTAATTGCATGTAATTTCATATCATGTGATGTGCCTTTCTTCATTGCCTCCTCTCGTTGTCTCGCTTATCTTCAATTCGGGTTTCATATGGCAACAATTGCGGTGACCAAATTGTGTCGCTTATCTTCGTGTGTGCTTCGTATAAATGTTTCAAATAATATTTCCTATTATGTTTGAATTATTCTATTTCGGCACATTTTGAATTATTTCTTAATTTAGCGAATTATATGAATAACACGATACTTATTTCATATTATTCATAAAATTTACCATGTTTTCTTTTTATTATGTACAACTAACACTATCTTGGTACATTATTCGAATTGTAAAGTATTGAGTTATTTCCGATTCATATATGTATCATTTTTTAATTCCAAACTTGTTACTATAACGGCTACAATTTCATTAAAAATTGAGCTAATCTCCAATGAAAGGCATAATAAAAAAAAATATGAAGCAAAATTTATGAAACTCTTTTGTGGTCAAACAAATAATCCATATTTAAAATATGATATGTATAGTACAGAGATGGTTGATTATAGCAAGTCTATGAAAAGTTTGTGCCAAGTAAAAACTTCAAGTTTGTTACAAAACTCATGTAACTGGTTTAATAAATCAAATGTGGGCTGGACTCATATTTTTCTCAGAAAAAAAAAAAGAGAAATTAATAAAATGCTAGGTACATCTTTACTTTCATATGTGTAATGAAATTAATAAATTTCATATTAGTAAAATAGGAACCATATTTTAAACAGTGCAAATTGACTAGTAAGTAAAGTTGTGGAATTGGGTAATTATGCATTTATGATATATGGATATGAAAGCATGTAGCTAGGCAATCTAATCTTGGTCATGATGCTACCTCCCGCTTTCCTAGAAAGATCATTCAACTATATATTAATATATATATATATATATATATATAGAGCTGGGCTATGGTGAGTTGTGAAGTAAGAGGTTATTTTTACTTCACGCTCATATTTTCATTTTGAAAATTCAAACAGCCGATCCGAACCGCTCAACATGTTCTCTATATTGAAATGTGCTTGGAGACTAAATTTTATATTTTTTGGAATTTTTTTACTATTTATTAAGCCACTTTGAAAATCACTGATCCGGTGGTCCAGAAAATTTTACTGTTTTTTACTGTTCACAGTGGATCAGCGATTTCAATGTGGCTTAATAAATAGTAAAAAAATTCCAAAAAATGTAAAATTTAGTCTCCAAGCACATTTCAATATTTAGAACATGTTGAACGGTTCAGATCAGTTGTTTGGATTTTCAAAATGAAAATATGGCGTGAAGTAAAATGACGTTTTACTTCGCAACTCACCATAGCCTATCTCTCTATATATATATATATATATATAGAGATGAGCTATGCTACTACATGGAGTAAAACGCGTTTGTACTTCACGCCGTATTTTTATTTTGAAAGTCCAAACGACCGATCCGAACCGCTCAACATGATCTCCATATTGAAATATGCTTGGAGACCAAATTTTACATTTTTTAGAATTTTTTTACTATTTATTAAGCCACTTTGAAAATCTGAAAATCCGGGTGAACAGTGGAAAACAGTAAAAAATTCTGGACTGCCGGATCAGTGATTTTCAAAGTGGCTTAATAAATAGTAAAAAAATTCTAAAAAATGTAAAATTTGGTTTGCAAGTACATATTAATATGGAGATCATGTTGAACGGTTCGGATCGACCGTTAGGATTTTGAAAACTCAAAAAGTGAGCCGTAGCACGGAGGGGCCCTTATATACGCGTAGCATATTAGCCAGATTCTATATATATATATATAGAGCTGGGCTATGGTGAGTTGTGAAGTAAGATGTCATTTTTACTTCACGCTCATATTTTCATTTTGAAAATCCAAACAACCGATCCGAACCGCTCAACATGTTCTCTATATTGAAATGTGCTTGGAGACTAAATTTTACATTTTTTTCGAATTTTTTTACTATTTATTAAGCTACTTTGAAAATCGCTGATCCAGTGGTCCAGAAAATTTTACTGTTTTTTACTGTTCACAGTGGATCAGCGATTTCAAAGTGGCTTAATAAATAGTAAAAAAATTCCAAAAAAATGTAAAATTTAGTCTCCAAGCACATTTCAATATTTAGAAAAAGTTGAATGGTTCGGATCGGTTGTTTGGATTTTCAAAATGAAAATATAGCGTGACGTTTTACTTCACAACTCCCCATAGCCTATCTCTCTCTCTCTATATATATATATATATAGAGAGATAGGCTATGGTGAGTTGTGAAGTAAAACGTTGTTTTACTTCACGCCATATTTTCATTTTGAAAATTCAAACAACCGATCCGAACCGTTCAACTTTTTCTAAATATTGAAATGTGCTTGGAGACTAAATTTTACATTTTTTTGGAATTTTTTTACTATTTATTAAGCCACTTTGAAATCGCTGATCCACTGTGAACAGTAAAAAACAGTAAAATTTTCTGGACCACCGGATCAGCGATTTTCAAAGTGGCTTAATAAATAGTAAAAAAATTCCAAAAAATGTATCCAAGCACATTTCAATATAGAGAACATGTTGAGCGGTTCAGATCGGTTGTTTGAATTTTCAAAATAAAAATATAAGCGTGAAGTAAAAATGACATCTTACTTCACAACTCACCATAGCCCAGCTCTATATATATATATATATATATATATATATATATATATATATATGAGGAGGGTTCAAATGCCTCCATTTTTCATGCCTCCACCATGCCTCCACTTTTAAAAACTTTAATAACTCAAAATTTAAAACTTAAAAGTCAAAATAAAACCATTGGATATGATCTACATCATTTTATCAATGTGCTCATAAAATATTATCACATTTTGATTTTGTTTTTATGTGAATCAATAAGTTGAAAAATTAACGTCTAGAAATTATCCACATTAATGCGTTTTTTACAAGCTCTTGATGACAACCAAAACAAAATTGAAATGTCATAATTTTTTACACGTGCATAGATAAAATGATTTAGATCATAGCCCGAAGTAAACGGGATCGTTTACTTTGCAAAGCACCGTAGCCTTACTCTATATATATATATATATATATATATATATATATATAGTTAACTATTTTGGTTTTGAGAGACACCTATACCTAGTTAATAGTTAGTGCACAGAAGTAACAGTAGTATCTGAATTGAGGGATGTATATATCATGTATGTGAAGTGAGGGCACATCACATGAATGAAATTAATTGACACCTGATAAAGTGATAATAATAAGTGCACTGTGCACATGGCGGATTGGATCGGATAATAGGAGCAAACAATTTAATTCGCAGATGCCCAAATTACCCATTTGTGCCTTCAATCAAGGCCTAGGGGAGGCTGCCGTCACATGGGCTGGTGGGCCCACCCAGTGACCAACTTTTGTTCCTGTTTCTAATTTTCTATACTGTCTCTATTTGATATAAACCCTATTATTCCTAATTTAATGAAAATTGAATCGCAAATAGTTCTGGCAAAAAAAAACTCGTATCCTGTGGATGGATCGAGACTCACATTTGACTCGATCGCTAATAACTTGTTCGTTACTGGTCGGAACTATTAATGAGTCAGCTCGTCACTAGTTCGGTCCAGAATTAACGAGTTTGAACTAGACCTAGCTCGCTTGCGAGCTGGCGAGCCAGCTCAGTCCATATATGACATTTTGTGAATTTTATGCTGTTCAGCTCGGTCCATGTATGAATTTGTGTGAATTTGTTGTTCTGTATGAATTTGTGTGTTTAAATGTGTAAAGTTCATACTAAAATAATTGCCATATTATATAAAATGAATTTCTATCATATGTGATAGATTGGATTATGTAAATGTTTGATGAGCCTCATTATTAATTTTTGAATTTGTATGATAGTAGCCCAATAAAGCTCAGTGATTTAACGGGCCAGCTCGGTCCAATTCGCTTCTAGCTCGTGATGATTATGAGCTGAGATTTCAGCTCGGTTCCTAGATCTCAGCTCACTTGACTCACTCGGTTGTTGTGGCAAGCTAATCACGAGCTAAGCCCAGCTTATGATGAGCCAGCTCGTTGCCACCCGTAATTGCAAATGACATACTCTATCGTATTGTGCTATAAAAAATATTAGTAGGATAAAAATGGATGTTTGTTTTCATGTCTCAGTTATGTCTCATATCTTTATCTTCTTTTTCAAAATTCAAATAGTTGTTTAGAACTACTTAACATCATTTTTATTTTAAAATGTGTTTGAAGATCAAATTTTATATATTTTTTGAAACTTTTTACTATTTTTGTTAAGAAAGATACAAAATCAATACTTTTCAGAAGATTCTCGACCATTCAAAAACAATGATTATATATAAAAATGGCAGGTTGTTTTCGTGTCTCAATTATGCCCCACATCTTTATCTTCATTTTCAAAGTTTAAACAGTCATGCCGAGTTGCTTAACATGATTTCTATATTAAAATATATTTGGAGACCAAATTTTATATTTTAAAAAAAAATACTTTTTTTTTAAAATAGATACAAAATCAATGCTTTTTAGAAGATTTTGGACCATTCAAATTTTTTTTATGTATCTATCTAATATTTATTAAATAATTTTCTCGAAAATATAAAATTTTGTTTCTAAGTATATTTTAATATGGAGATCATGTTGAGCTCATCAAGATCAATTGTTTGAATTTTGAAAATAAAAATAAAGATGCTTGGCATGATTGATGATTGGGGTACGAAAATAATGGAACATTTTTGACCCTACTCATAAAATTATTGTGTTTGACTGGACTACATATATAATTTGTTATTTCTTTTCTGGTTAATGACATATATATATATATCGATTTGATGAATTTTCAGTTATTGTGATCAATGGTCATAAATTTTATTTGTTTGTGATACTTTTCAGAGTCCATTTATAGATAGTATATATTGATTTGGATGGCTAATTCATATGCAGAGGAACTCAAATATGTATTGCTATTGATCAAATTAATTAGGTTGGATTCTCCTCTGGAAGCTCAGTTGTAAGTTCGGAGAAATTATTCCAAGTTTTAATTTAAATGAAAAATAAAACAGGACAATTAAACTATATATTTAGGATTCATTTTGATTCTCATGCGGGCGTAAAGAGGACGCGTGGCAATCGTACAGATCATCCCATGTGTTCAATCAGAAATTCAGAATCAAGCACATGCATTATGGATGCTTTGGTGCAGCTAATTATATTTCCATGTGAATATGTCAATATGTGATACCTACCTATATATATATATATATATATAGAGAGAGAGAGAGAGAGAGAGAGAGAGAGCAAGTGACAGTACAAGTGAATTGAACGACATTAATTGGATTCGAATAATTGAAGATGCAACAGCAGAGGTATAGAGGAGTGAGGCAGAGACATTGGGGCTCATGGGTCTCTGAAATTCGCCATCCTCTCTTGTAATTATATATATACATACATATATATTCATTCCATTCAATCATTCAATTACTAATTAATGCTAATGCTAATAGTCGATCATATGGTAATGCATTTTTGCTTCTAGAAAAACAAGGATTTGGCTAGGCACATTTGAGACAGCAGAGGATGCTGCAAGAGCATACGACGAAGCCGCTAGACTCATCTGCGGTTCACAAGCACACACCAACTTTCCCTCGGAAGCAAATGCACCAGGTCTATCGCCAAGTCTCAGGGCCAAACTCGAGAAATGTATTAGTGCCACCCCAAGACTACCACCCGGGAGAAATACGAGCACCCGAGAAGAGAGTTCGATGTGCATGGATGGAGAAGATTATGTCGATGAGATGATTGAAGAGCTCATACATTACGGATCCGTCGAGTTTTCTAATTCTTCTTCTTCTTCTTCTTCCACTTGTTAAGAGAGCAATGGATCAGGCCGGTCACTACTCGTATAATTAGAGTTGTGCCTCGCGCTTTGTGACGGATTTATAATTTTTAAGAGAGCATTTGTAAAAATCATATCATCAATATGTTATTGTTTTAGTCATTTATGTGGATATTCATTTATCAACATTAATTATATAATTTTTGCAGCCACATTATTTAGATATTATGATGCGATGTCCACAAATTGTATATTTATTTGATATCTTCAAATTTATTATTTAACACATAAAATCATTTTGACATTTTTTTAATATTTATTTGTTCTCACTTATACAACGTTATTAAACTATATAATTGCATATACGGCCCAAAATAAAAGAAATGAAAATTATCTAAACTACTTGTACAATATTATTAAACTATAAAATTGCATACACGATTCAAAATTAAAATTGCAAAAATTGCAATTTACAATTAAAACTTTAACTATTAATAAAAATAACCACTCTGAAAAACATCAATTCCTTACTTAAAGAAAAGAGTATAACATCCTTACTTTTTGTTTAGAATTCTCCAATATCTAAAAAGTATCTTTTGGGATAATTAAAACTGGAGTGTGTATATTTATGTGGGTTTAAGTTGTTTTTTCATTGATATAAATATTTAAATAAGAAGATAGAACTATTGGTAGAACTTTGCATTTATAAAAAATATTATTGTTGTTATGTGTATTCTAATTTTTTTTATTGATAAAACAATAAAATAAGCAAGTGAAACTTTTGGAACAAGTTTGCATTTATAGAAGAAGTTTTTGGTGTTGCTCATTTCTTTTACACTTGAACATGCAATTTGTCTGCTTTATCAGTCAATATACATGTGCAATATACTATTCACCGAAATTTTTAAAGTTAGCATCCCAAAATATAATAATAAACCAAAAAACTACTGTTTTTGAGAAATTCTAAATCTACCACGGCCACCGGTGTTCTGCGGCCCCATTTCCCAGGACCGCAGAATGCCAGTGCGGACCCTAAAAAGGGGCCGCATAATGCCGCATAATAAATGCCGGTGCGGATCCTAAAAAGCGGCCGTGTTAGATTTAGAATTTCCCTAAAACAGTGGTTTTTTTATTTATTATTTTTGGAATGCTAACTTTGAAAATTTTGGTACTATTCATTTGATAGTTAATCTTAGGCTCAATTAGATTTAAGTTTATTGCTCTGTAAAGCATCATTCTTATGACTTAGATTTGTATTTAACACATATATTGACACGTGTAGACAGGAACGTACAACAGATTTTGCTGAAGCTCAAATTGTTGTTTTGTGATCTCCATTTTTTTTTTGCTCAAATTGTTCTTATTTAAAGTTTAATAACTTGATATCGTCTCAATTTTTAGAAGTTCATCACTATCATAGAATCTAGAACTCAAATATCAAAATTAAATTAGTAGATGTGGCCATTATCATGTTCTCTATGCAAACCTGTAATAAATTATGTCATTTTTTTTTTCTTATCTAGTTTTGATATATAGGGATCAAGAAGAACTTGTCAAAATCCATTGATGAGCATAATTTATGAATAATTGTTTCATACCTTTTCTTATACATGTATGTGATATCCTGAATTTGACGAGATGTAGGTAAGAAACACAATAATAAACTAAAATACCATTTTAAATATAGATGTTGAACTACACAATATAAACCCTACAATTACTAATAAATGTTAATTAGAGAATTGAATGAGAAACTAAAATAAGCATATCTTTCCATCTACAAATAAGGTTTTACAAACCACTAAAAAAACAAGCTACTAAAATTAATACAATTACAATTACAATTCACTCTCTTAGTTATGGTAATACAGCAAACTACATGAACTAACTCTAAAATGACGTGGCGGGGCCCATATGCAGTAGTAACTAGTTAAGAAAGTGATTATTATTATTATTATGTTGTGCCTCTCACTTTGCCTCTGCCTCGGCCTCTGCTTCGGCCAGAGACAACTCGTTTCCTTCCCTTGCGAATAGGAGTCGCGTCAGGTTTTGGGGTTTTCAGACCAGTACCAGTATCACTGCCATTCAGAGATTTGTCGTCAGATACATCAGGACCAACAGTGCTTGATGTGGGCCCACCGTTTATTGACGACTCAAATTCTGATTCCATGTTTGAATGAACCGCCGGACTACAAATTAGGGTTGTTAGGAGAGAAATATAATTAGACATTATTTGAAAGAAATTAAAATTTCCATGTGTCCTCAGTCCTCAGTCCTCACAGAACCCCTCTGCCATAAATAGAAAATATAAATTAATGAAAAACACCCTTTTAATGCCTTTTTTTAAGGCTATGTGATACGCTTGAGTTTGGCAGAGATGCACATAAAGAAGTTAGGATTTTGTGACGGTATTTCTGAAATTAAGTATTACCCATTGGCAGAGCTTTTATTGGTGGATCCATGCAAGCTGTTGGTAATATGAAGATCCCCTCCGTCTCCGTGTTGCTTTGGACCTGTAAAAGACGCATCTACCCCCAAAACAATTTAAACAAAAGTATCACAAAAAGTACAAATACATGCAAATGTACCCTGAATTAATAACCCAAATACACACAAAACAAAAGAATGTAGCACTTTACTGGTAATGAGTCAGTAATTATCAGCATCACCAAATAAATAAACAAAGATATTACTCAAACAAATTAAAACTATGAAAAGCGGAACAATAGAGAAAGGCCCCAAAATTTGTCAAGGAATAAAAAACGAGGAAAGCTAACAAATAGTTGCAAGAATGAGATACCTGCGAAATTTTCTGGTTCTCGTGCGCTTTTACTGCCTTCTAAAGTGCCTTGTTCATCCGTTAGAATATTCTGATCTTGGCCAACAACATCATTTTTCTCA
The DNA here is from genome assembly GCA_011114355.1 of Carex littledalei. Classification (NCBI taxonomy): domain Eukaryota; kingdom Viridiplantae; phylum Streptophyta; class Magnoliopsida; order Poales; family Cyperaceae; genus Carex; species Carex littledalei. The sequence continues at coordinate 1,601,035 of CM022082.1, forward strand.
CTAAAGTAAAATTGTAGCACATTTATTTAGTTATGGATCAGTGAAAATTATAAGTTACTAATTCCTTTTATCTTGTAACCATAAAAAGTTATACCATGTAAAGAACCATATACATGTTTATATGATTTAATTGGACAAAGGAAAAGGCCAAAAATACAACATACCACAAAAATATACATTTTATATACATAAATATTTAAAATTTATAAAAAGAAAAAGAAAACCAACCTAAAAGTAGGATGAATGGGATTGCTCGTCTCTAAAATCACCACCTCTGCAATACTTCCTGTCTCTTTGTTTACATTAACTGAAACATCTCCAACAAAAGAATTAACAATATTAATAGATGCATGACTTGTTGCAGGGAATATGCAAAAAAATTTGGAATATACGGTACCAGCAGTTTCCTCAGTAATCCTTTGTTCTTTCTCAGCTACTTGTTGAGATTCCAAAAGAACCTAAAAGCATAGTAACAGATAAAAATTACTAAAGAAAAATAACCAAGGAATTATTAATAAATGTAATAGAACCCCTTAAATCTTACATTATTTCCAAGAGTAGGCTCCAAAGTATTCACCATTCCTTCAGCTGTACATAACAAAATTTACTTATATTCAGATTCAAAATCACGCGAGGAATAAAATCTGGTACACATTTAGTATTCATCTAGTTATGGTACCAGTGCCAGCCTGGGAAGGTGGTACAATGACATCAGCATGTGATGGTGCCTTGTCATCCAATAGACTAAAATTCAAACTCTTAAGGGGATCTAGAACATCTCTGTTATATATTCCAGAGGTAGAACCAGGGCCTGTGAAACTAGAGATGCTGTCAAACGCACTCCCAGAGAGCCTTGAGCGAACTCTTCTAGAAGTTTCCTCTTTTGGGTCCCACAACCCAGTCGAAATGTAATCCCTCTTCAGAAACTGGAAAACAGAAATAGTAGTCAGAAATTTGAATTTCAATACAAGTTGAAGAGAAAGAAATGCTACTCGCATTTATAAAAATGTTAATGTTCTATTTAGGGGGAATTTCATGTATACCCCTCAAAAACCTCGAAATTACATATTCTCCCCTCTAAATTTCATAATATCATGTTTACCCTTCTAAATTCCAAAAACTCACAAATTCACCCAATTTATTGACTTTTCTATTAAAACTCATTTTAACCCATTTTACTCTTTATTAAAACAATAAAAATGTATAAGAATCCTACTCATGTTTGTAAAAATGTTAATGCTTTTATTGAAACGCAATAGATAAGGTTAGTATGTATATAAATACCCTTGAAGAGGACAAAGAGTGGTCGAAGGTTCCTTGGATGAAGCCACCACTGAACTTGCTGGACCCACTTGGCGGAGTGCTGAAAAGGGTGCTGGAACTAGTCAAGAAAGGAGACTGCCAGGGTGGCTTTGATTGCATGTATGACTTCGCCAGATCAACTGGTGACCCAATGTCACTTTCTATTTCCTATACAATAGCAAAAAGTTAGATACAATATTAAATGAAAATAACAGTTCAGGGTAAAGAATGAACAAGGTAGAGAGAGAAAGGTGCTTACAAACAGTGGCATGTCAGTATTAAATTTACAAGGCCCCAAATCAATGGTTTTAGAGCTTGACGGGGTGCTTTTTTTCTTCTCCTCTAACCATTTCTTTGATTCAGCTATTGCCATGCTGCGCATCTCCGGTGATACCTCAACTGTAGAGAATGGTGCATACTCTAATTTCTGATAAGAGGCTTCCTCAACCCGTGATTCTATTAGCTTTATCAGCTTCTCACTTTCTTCTCTGAAAAGAGAAAGGAGGATGTAAAATGCTCCAATATACAAAATTTGATACAAAATTCGAAAAATTGGATATATTATACCTTGTAAAAGTCTCTTTTGTAATCAACTGCTGAATATTAATCTTTGATTTGCTTGTCGGAGGTATAATAATTGTATTTGTCTCTTCAACCTGACCTGGTGCACTTTCCTATCATAATATCAAAACAATGTCAAGTTGTTGTTTTGTTTGATGAATGGTTTGTTTTACACGTTTGCTTTAAGCACTCTTGATTTAAAAAACCCAAGTAAAAACAATAACCTGATTTAATTTCACAAGCTTCTTATGAGATGTATCATCCTCTTTCTCATCTGCACAGAGAATCAAAAATCAAGCTAATAGTTTGGAGCAATCAACTGAAACAATTCTCACAGTTATGATATACTATTTACTGATACTAATCTTATACTTTTAGTACTGTTAATTTTGCATATGTATCACAAATTCATAAATATGGCTCATTTTAAAATGCCTGCAAAATCAGAATCAGAGAATACTACTTTAGAGTAATTTGAAGTTCATAACCCTACAAATTTTACTAAATAAATCCTCTATGAATCAGCAGCAAAAACGGTAAGAATGTCAAACCCTAGAAACCTAACATTGCGTACCAGTACACTGCCCACAGTACAAAATTAGGTGAAAATGTGGAGAGAAATGAAAAATTGGAGACGAAAAGAGCAGAAACAAACCGGAGCTGAGCATCTCTGCGTCATCTTCTTCGAATTCACTGTCACTGGCATCTGACGAACGGAAGACAGAGGAGATGATCTTTCCGGCGCCGGAGACGAGCCCTGAGATCCACTTCTTGTTGTTTTCGTTAGGCGCCGGAGACGAGTCGTTCGCCGGAGGAGTCCACCCTTCGCCGCGTCCCTTGAAGAAAGACGCCATGAGAGAGAGAGAGAGAGAAGGGGCAGAAATGGAAATTCGTAAATTTCGGGGAGTGAAAAAGGTTGAAAGTGTTTGTTTGAGATAAATGAGGAAATCATATCACCAAAAGTAACTCAAATTTTTATTTAGATCTGGACCGTCAGATCTTCTTAAGCACGAATATTGAAGATCCATGATTCTGATCGGACGGTTCGTATCTGTACAAAAAAATTGAGTTACTTGAGAGGAAAAGGTCTTATTCATGAGAGAGGTGAGGAGTGTATTAGACGATGGGTTGGACTGCTCTACAATGATAAATAAGAATGTATTGCTGCAATGAATAAATTTGGTGGGGATTGTAGGAATAATTGTGGAGGAGGAGGAGAGTGAGTGGAGTCCTGTCCTGTCCATCCAACATTCTCAATCCAATCCAATCCAAAGTTTCGCAAAACGAGCCGTCTGCCACGTCATTTTTGTTTTGAGTAACTTCAACGAACTCTCTCATCCATGGGCCCCACAGCACTGACATATATCATGTCATATTAGTATGTACTCTTTACAACCTGAAATTTATTACGTAGTATATAAGATGAGAAGCATATAATAAATGGATTAAATTCATATCAAAACTGAAACTTGTGTGCGCACTTGCAGTCTTGAGGGTAACATTGTCGACATCATATCATATAAATCGTTGATGGATATATTCTCGCATTCAACAAAGACTCTGCTAGCTCGATGTCATGCAAGATTAATTGCAAAATCCAACCCAATCATTGTAAATGAACTGCAGATGAATTATTATTAAATGAACGAATATCATTGATTAAGTTCTTTTAGACGATTCTAAATGAAGCTAATCATCACACAAACCAACCCAATCATTGTAAAAAAAATTATTAGGCTGACGGCATTATTGAGAGATTTTGGGTGGGAGAATTATTTATTAATAGAAATTATTAGATTGCTTTTGGGTGCGATATTGAGGGTTCTGATTGGGTTGGAGGACTGAGCATTAGATTGCTTTTGGGTGGGACAATTATTTATTAATACAAATTATTATTAAATAATAAAGAAAAATTGAAAGAGTACCTGAATACTGAGCATCAAACCGTATTTCATATTTCATATACGAGGGTTCAAATGCCTCAATTTTTCATGCCTCCACCATGGCTCCATTTTTTAAAACTTTAATAACTCAAAATTTAAAACTTAAAAGTCAAAATAAAACCATTGGATATGATCTATATCATTTTATCTATGCACGTGTAAAAAATTATGACATTTCAATTTTGTTTTGGTTGTCATCAAGAGCTTGTAAAAAACGTACTAATGTGGATAATTTTTAGACATTGACTTTCAACTTATTGATTCACATAAAAACAAAATTAAAATGTGATAATTTTTTATGAGCACATAGATAAAATGATGTAGATCATATCCAACGATTTTACTTTGACTTTTAAGTTTTAAATTTTGAGTTATTAAAGTTTTAAAATTAGAGGCATGGTGGAGGCATTGGAACCCTCCTCTTCATATATATATAAATTTGAATTTCGAATGGCGGTGACATGATGCCAATCTGTATTTCGAATCCATGAGAGAGAGAGAGAGAGAGCACGTGAAGGAGCGAGGGAGAGAGAGGAGGTGAAGGGTCGGAAGGGAGGAGATGAATTTTAATGAGTTTAATCAGTTAATCGGGTCTACAATTGATAAATCCAATTCAATTCAAGGTGCTCCGTTAATCAAGATGATGCGATAATTGATGAAATCCAGCGGTTCACTGGTGGAAAATCGTTTACAGGAACGGTCAAAAATCGCCTATCAAGAACGGAATGGAGGCGATACTGATAGTACCACTAATCAGGATCGGTCAAATAGCCCATACTGATTTCATAATCAGAAACGGTCGTTTATAATAACCGATACTGATGTTGACAATCAGGAACGGTTGTTTGTTATTAACCAATACTGATGTTGACAATCAGTAACGGCCTTTAAGAACAACCGATACTGATTTTAATCATCAGGAACAGCCTTTTAATAAACGACCGTTTTCCTATTACTTTTTTTTGTGTGCTGCTGGCCTATATGAAACAAGCAACAATATGCGAAATATGAAATGGAACAAAATAACACATCCTAAATTATTACAAAATAATACATACTTAAAATTAAACAAGTTCAAGTTCACCAAATTACAATAATCCTAAATTATTACAAAATAACATATCCTAAATTGTTTTACTTTTTTCCACTAACATATTCTACAAAATTAAACAAGTTCAAGGGTATACAAGGACATACAATATATTTCTCAAATCTAGTATGATAATTAATAGTGATGAAAAAGAAAAGCACCTTGAGTGACATCAAGAGGAATTACATCCTGCTGCTTGTGACCGTTAACAGGCAGGAGATGTAAAAAAAGGAAAGAAAACGAAAACGAAAACGAAAGAGAAGAAGAAGCAGAATAAAAAAATGAAAGACAGACAAGCATCAATTTTATTGTCATCATCGATGGATATTTGGGATTAAAAGCACTAACTACAACTCCTACTTGCAATTGCAGGACACAAATGAAAGCCAGTTCTATAGATAGTTCAAATCCTATACCTAATATATAAATAATAAGCCCAAGTACAATGAGTTGTTGTAATCAGTTAATTAGCATTTTAACTATATATGTAATCATGATTGAATGATATGGATATCTAATTTCTGAGTGTTATACTAATTTCCCTCAAATTAACTCCCTATTTGCTAATGAAGATTAATAATTTTCTACTTGGGTGCGCGATACCTAGATCAAAAACTATTATGGTAACAATATCAAATTGAAAACTTTTGCATCTTTCTATTTCTAACACATCTAAAATTTATCAGACAAGCCAACGCTGAGGACCATTGTGTAAAGCATATTATCACATTCAATCATTTCCACAAGCAAATTTTGATAAAAAGGCACCAAACATGAGCAATTATAGCAAAACCAAAAAACATTAGTCAACAATAACACATACATTCTTCAATAGAGTAACAAATTAGTATATTTTTTATCCATGATTCCAGTTGAAGAATAATTCTCTAGTGCTATCTACAAAGTAGAAAGAATAAAAGAATGAGAGTACAATTCCGACTATCAGGAACGGCTATTTATAAACGACCATTCCTGATAGTAGCTTATCAGGAACGGTCGTTTATAAACAACCGTTCCTAAAAGGGATGGCACTGTCAGGAACGGTCGTTTATAAACAGCCGTTCCTGATATGTCCTGGACTATCAAGAACGGTTCTTTATTGACGACCGATCCTGATGCATACTTTCAAGGTTGGCTGATTCTATTTGTCCGATCATAAAATTATTAGTATCACATTTTTGAAAAGTCCGAGCCTAATGGGGCGATACTATTTGTACATTTTCTACTAGTAGTTCATACTACCCATTGGACTGGACCTGGTCCGATGGGCGTCGGAACGCCCCCGCTCCCTACAGTGATAGATAATTTTTTCAAAAGCAAGACAAAAAAGCAAAAAAAAAAGTAACAAATTTAGACGGTAAATTATGCTCTAGTTTTAGATTCAAACAAAAAAGAAAAAAAAAACTTTTCAAAAGCATCTTTAGGGCCTGTTCGTTTGTTATGGGATTATACGAGATAAGATTTGACGGAGATGGAAACTCACTTTTGAAAAAGCGGGAACCCACGAGTACGGGTACGCACAGGTTTGATTATACGAATATGTTGAAATGGATGTTCGGTTGTACTGTGGGATTAATTGTGGAAAATTATATTTTCCTTTCTAAAATGTTTGAGATTATACGATTATATTATTAATAAAAATATTAATAATTTAATTAAATAAAGATGAGGGTTCTAATACCTCATGCCTTTCATACCTCATCATACCACATATTTTATATCTTCGTTTTCAAAGTCCAAATTGTTGATCCGAACCGTTCAACATGATATCCATACTAAATATGTCTGGGATGAAATTTTATAATTTTTAGAAATTGTTTACTATTTTTTAAGATATGTACAAAATCACTATTTATAGACCGTTCAAAAACAGTGATTTTCTACCTCTCTTAAAAAATAAAAAATAAAATCCAAAAAATTATAAAATTTCATCTCCAGATATATTTTAGTATGGATGTCATGTTGAGCAGTTCGGATCGGCAATTTAGATCTTGAAAACGAAGATATAAAATATGAGGTGTGATGAGACTGTACAAAAGGATACTATTAATTCTTTCTACGTTAAAAAAAAGATTTCTAATTAATTTTTAAACATAACAAACTGTTTGATGGAAGTCCGTCTGATGCTTATCAACTTGAAAGAAGAAATACTATTAATTCTTTCATGCTAATAAAAAGGATTTCTAATTAATTTCTAGTCAAACAAACATAAAACATTAAAAAAAAGAAAAAAAATATAGAACCATGCATCCATAAGACCATAACTCATGTTTGTACTAATAAATTTAAAATATGTTGCCGTAAAAGAAAAAATTGTGTTCAGATCTGTCAACATTCTTAGTCCCACAATGAAAAATAGAAGTAGAAGCACATCCTTATATATGGAGACGTAGACACATCTCTTTTGATAGAAAAGGAAAGAGAGAGTGAGATGGCCCACGTGGAAAAAGAAAAGGACTGATGGAGAGAGAGTTAGTGGGAAAAAAAATATCATAGCGAGGTGGGCTGAAAATTAATAAAAAAGATAGGAACAAATATGACCACCGAACGACTGTTGGGTATATCATCCCAATGGATCAGAAAATCCACCATAACCCATTTTCCATATAGCTGCCGAACAGGGCCTTAATGTGATATATATATATCTAGCGATCACAATGTTTAATATTTACATCCATTTCAAAGTTTAAGTTAAATTTAAGCCTTGTAGTTAACGGCCCAGGAACTGTTTAATTCAAGTTTGAAACTTGAACATTTGAATACAAGTTGTATGTTGGATGGAGAAGAAACTATATTATATATTTATTTTGAAGATTCTTTAACACAAGGCTTACTTCTTTCAGCCCAATATATTAAACGGTGCACAAATTGTTTTAATTTGAAACTCCAAACTTGAAAATGGATTGAGAAATACGTATATATATTCCAAATGAATCTCTTTTTTTTCTTTTGTTTTTTAAGCCAGTTGGGATCGGAATTCATAAATAAAGCTTGAGTAAATTCAAAATTTGAATAAGTACAGAGCACAGACTGACTGTCCGTTAATAAATAAGTAGGAAATTTTAAAATCAAACATTGATCATTAAATTTAAAATATTTGGTTGATTTTAATTTGAAATAAAGTGGTGCGAGCAGCGAGCAGCGAGCGTCGGTGCCATGAAAAATGAAGGATCCGTTAATTATGATGGCAGAAAAGAATCTCTCTTTCACTAGAGTCTAGAGTACACAAGCATTCTCTGAGTTGTCAATATTTTATTGGGGCAATTTCATGTATCCCCTCAAAAATCTTAAATTACGTATTTTCCCCTCTAAAATTTCTAATATCATATTTACCCTTCTAAAGTTCAAAAACTCACAAATTTATCCAATTTATGCACATGTGGGCTCTCTGTTAATCTTAATGTTAGAGACTGAAATATCAATTTGACGGTCCAAATCGTTCAAGGTGACTATTTCTCTATGTGTTAATGTTAATATATTTCATCTTCACCTTTTCGTTTTGTCTCAGTACCCTAAACTCTTGCATATATTTTTCTTGCATGGTACGCTATTGCATCACATGTTAATGTCAATTAAATTGAGTATATGCATGCAAAACTCCACTGAGAAGATTAATGTGTTTGTCTTTCAAATTTTCAATATACAATTTCTATGGGCATCATTTTTCAATATTTCTATATACTTAATTTTTATAGGCTCGTGTTACAAAGCTTCAGGAAAAACTCATGGCTGTAAATGCCTCATCTTGAAACTTTAATGAAGAAATTTAAGGAGATTCCTAGGAGATGTGCTAAAAGCTTCGAGTAATTAAGATGTATGAGCATATCGATCATGAAACATATTTTTCAGTTGATTTCTAAATCAGCAGCTGCTGATCTGTTCTTTTTTCCAAGGAGGAGAGAGAGAGAGAGAGCACATGTGCATAAGGAGTTTGGGATTTCATTTCTCTGGAAAATGTAAAATAGATAATTTATATATTTAAAATGAGTTTTATTAGAAAAAAATAATAAATTGGGTAAATTTGTGAGTTTTTGAACTTTAGAAGAATAAATATGATATTATAAATTTTAGAGGAAGAAATACGTAATTTCAAGGTTTTTGAGGAGATACATGAAATTCCCCCTATTTTATTTTACATGAACCTTCTCTACCATCTCTCTTTTACTTATCACTGAAATTACGGGCCCACCAACCTTTCTCAATTATGCGTCGGTGCACTGCCGTACAATTCCAATGATAATTTCCAACCCAGCAGGTATAGGGAAACTAGAACGGAGTAGGTCCTTGGATCAATGGGCTCTTCAGCCGTGTGATTTGCTTTAAGATCTATTCTACGTACTTTAATATTCGTGACTTACTTCATTTTTTGTGCACGCAGATCTTAAAGTAGATTGGACGCTTTTAGAGTCCATCGAACCAAAAGTAAGTCCGATGCCCCTTAGCTCTGGAAACTAGAGCGGATAACTATAGAACCTATCAGACCAGACCCATAAAGTTACACAACTACCTACTCAGAGCATCTACAATGGTAATTGTTTTTAAATTGCTAATCTGATGTGTCAATTGCTAATATAATTGTTGGGTTGTATGCCAATTGCTAAAAAAACAAATTTGCTTATAAAGCAAACGATTTCTTTTGGACATGCTAATACTCTCTCTCTTTCATATTGGCTCTGACTTCTTTGTTCGCTTTCCTATTGGCTCTGATCCAATTTCTGAGATGGAGGGGTTAAGAAATTAAAAGGAACTTAATTTTTAAATAATGCTTTACAATTGTTTTTAATTTTTTACGGATTGCTGGGTTGGAGATGCTCTGAGAGATAATATTAGCTTCTTTCTTTGGCCTAATATCAAGACACGTCAATATTTCGTAAAATGTAGTAGAAATTTGGCGTACAGATAGCCTTATCTCCCTCCAGAAATCAGAATCCTTTATTTTAATTTTTAAGATTTCTTGTCCATGCTTCCAACTTAGAAGCTGAGCAATGCAGTGGCTGTGGCCTGTGGCGCCATTTCCTCTTCTAACACACTAGTCCCACCGCCTTCTCTCCTAACCCTAGATGACTTCTCCGGCAATCAAAGGACGCCGTCCACCGCCACCTCCGCCGTTGATCGGTAAAGCCGGAAATCTAACCATCTTCATCACTCCTCCTCAGACGACGACCACCGTTTCTAATTCTAACCGGAGTACACCAAACCCTAACCTTTTCCCAGTTCAGGCGCCGCCAATCCGGTGGGAAGGTTATCCAGCGGTGGCCGCGAGGAATTCACTGGAGTCTGTCTGTCAATTTCTCTGGAGCGCTCTTGCAAAAGCCCAATATGGTAATTTTACATTTCTTGGCCAGGGCCAGGGTAAATAGTGAAATACTTCTTTTTAATAATTATATATGTTTTGTCATAGTACATTCAAGCTTGGATTCCTACGTGGCGGATTGGTTCGGGTTAAACCACTCAAAGTACCAGCGGGAACTGAATGATTACTACGAAAGAATGCAAAAGGTTGTTATTAATATCAAAAATTCAAAATCATCTGTTTTGTACCAGTTAGTTCGTACCAACGATACCAAATTTACCAGTTTGGTTTTATGGTCAGAATTTGATAGTTATACAACCTAAACACTAATAGGGGTTTATACTGGTACCATCATAGGTACCTACGATAAAACACTCTCAGGAACAGTCTGATTCTGTACCACTTTTATTCATATTAGTAATTAATATTTCTACCAAGCAAAGCAAGTACTTTTGCTGTCATTTGTTTACTTAATTATTTTATCCTCTCTTTTAGCCTCTGAAAAATGAATTTGGCGATCAAACCCAGCCAAAAGATGATACAAGCAAAATTGAAGCTCTGTAAATGTTCCATACCAGCATGAGCAATTTTCGACATATAATTATAATAATGTTGTACAAGTGCATCACTTTATTGTAAATGGTAATTCTTTTTATTTTTGTAAATTTAGCAGTAATGGCATTGATGCCTGCACATCAAGTGGTTTTTTTTCCCTCTTAAATAACTGGTTAACTGTTGTAACATCCTCGTTAAATTAAATTGTGTTTTATCTTTTAGTTAATTATCCATTTCTTGATGATGTGCAAGCTTGGGTAATATATTAACACAATGCAGATTAGGAACTGGAAAATTAAAGTGTACGTACTCGATCCTAATTAGCAGGCAGAAGGGGCTTCTTAAGAAGAAAAACATATATTAATTAGATCTAAATTGCGTTAATTTAGATTGTGTTTGCCCGCAATTTCCTAACCAATGTACAATTAGTCACTGTATAGCGCATAAACAGTATGTAAATACATATGCGAGATGTCGAGATTGAACTGACCTTAGGTTATGCAAAATGTCACACCCCGCAGCCATGAGTGGTGACAGAGCCCCGCCGTAAGCATACAACTCCATGTATGCTTACAAGGCAATTACGATATAACTCATTATAGCACAATAAAAGAGACGAAACAGGTTTATATACAAAAATCCAGGTACAAAGGTCTGGTAATAGTAGCATATACAAAATGTATCTCATACAGATACTAACCATAGAGTATGACATAGAGATCTATACAACAAAAACATCAGTATATCTCTAGTCAAATAACAAAACAGATACTAAGGTAATATGGTAACATATACCAAAGGCCTACTACTCGTGTGCCTCTCCAGAACCGGCCGTACCGTAACCTGTAAAAAGATCCCAAAGGGAGGGGGTGAGAATAAATTCTCAGTGCGAATTTGCCACAGTTTAGATTATTGGACTTGCAATCAAAATCTATATTCAAAAATGAAACCATACAAAAGCAGTTCAGACCTATGCGTATTCATAAATAAAACAAGTGCGTATGCTCGACAACAATTTTACCAAATGAAACACAAGTTACGGAATTTCCAAGATGAATCTCAAACACGCATAACTTTGGCTTAACTCATTTTATTACCGCTGGTAGCACCTACGGATGTTCCACCGAGCTGAACCCTTTATCCAACCCACATCTGCAGTGTCACTGACACCTACAGATGGCCCACCAGCTGGACCCTTTATCTGACACCCATCCGCAGTGCTTGGCTTAACCATTAACTAAGGTCTGGTTCATAATCAGATAAAAAGAATTCGTATGCAATAAGCTCAGAATCGTCCATTCGCAATACGTCAAACCAAACTGTCATTCCTGGCCCGGCCTGGATATGACACCATTTCATCGTTTTCTCACAGTCACCCAAAGTCTCCGTCACGATCAGTCATTGCCCAGCATTGACTGATCTTAATCAACCACTGCCCAGCAGTGATTAATTATCCTCATGTGCACATGGTTTCGAGTCATCGCCCAGCGTTGATTTCGAAACGTTACCGACCATCCTAGATAGTCATAAATTATTGGGGACTTTCGACCATAGTTTCCAAAACACAAGAACACAAACAAACGATATACCACTCAACATGCAAATACAACTAAAATATTCATTTCGGATTGAAATGGGATTATTGCGGCTCGCAACTTAACTACTCGGGGATAAGTCTCAATTATATATACTTTCGGTCGAGGTTTTATCTCTTAAACTGCACCAAATCCTTGTATTTTATGTTTAGTTTAGTATAGAATGTACCGAAGAACCAAGTTACTACATTTCCTTTGTTTAAATTGCAGAAATCAAGCAAAAGGAGCAAAACAGCCTTTTGTGCGGGCCGCACGGATTCTGTGCGGGCCGCAGGAAATTTGTGAAGGCCGCACAAAATTACAGCTTCGACACACAGTTCGTGTTTTGGCCATATCTTGGTCATACGGATTCCGATTTGGGTGAATCAAAGCTTGACGGAATCAGAACGAAAAGATCTACAACTTTCATGTAGGAAACAAATTCAAATTCGGAATGTAGAATTTTGTATAGCCGTTCTAAGTTAATACAATTATGCATATGATTCAAACAATACGATTATGCAATCAACCAAGCAGTTCAACATGACAATTAGAAGCAGTTTAATTCATGAATATAAATTATCAAACAAGTCCAAGAATCCCGCACCTGTTGGCAATAGGCGTACCACGTGACTACGGATCAGGCGTCTCGGAATGCCCCGCAAACCTTTGCTCAACCGAGCCTACACCTACATTCCACGTATATCATCTCAATTAGGTCTCATTCCTGTACTGGTCCGCTATTCTGGTTTACGCATCAATTCGGTTGGTCGGTTGGTGTAACCCTAATTTGGTCGAAACCTCGATTTAACCATTTCATGTTCTAACCTTTCCCGATCAAGAGATAACCCTACCGATAACAAGTCTAGTTGGTCGGACTAACCTAACCAATCAATGCCGCGTTTCAATTCGGGATTTGGCATCGAAACCCTAGAATGGGGAAATCCAAAATAGGAGATGAAATCACGTAGAAAATAGGTAAACGAGAGATAAGAAGCTCAAAGGAGTTAGAGTTCAATCAATTCTAACACTCATTTCGGGTTTAAAACGAACAACCCGCGGATTCGAGAAATCTCGGATTTTCAAACGAAGAAGGGAAAAGAGAAATTACCGAAGGAATGGCTAGGAGAGATTTACAGCTGCCCTCTCGGTTTCAACTTCGATTTCCCGGACGGTGGCGCAATCCGACGGGATTTTGGAGCTCTCCCTCTCTTTTCTTCTCTCTTTCTCTTTCTGTCGTTCTTTCTCTTCCTTTCTCTTTGGCCGACCACACATACGGGAGAAGAGAGAAGGGTGAGGGTTTATCAAAGAGGGTGCTTCGAGATCCGTGCTAGGATGAATCAAGGTTAGGGCTTATTAAAGAGGGTGCTTCGCGATCCGTGCTAGGATGAATCAATGGTCCGAAAAATTCTAAAATTCAATATAAACCCATTTAACGTGTTTTCATTTCTCATTCCTCGCTCGTCGATCAAATTTCGATTCCGTTTTAAACATTCTAAATAAATAAATGATTGAAATTTTATTATAAAATTTTCTTAACGTGACACAAAAGGTCTATCTCTGTGAGAGAGATTAATTATGAGTATGTACAAATCAAATCAAATCAAATCAAATTCGCCTCTTTTCTTTTTGTTTGCTGTCATGAGTTTCTAGTATCAATTTCATCTATGGTTGATGACTAGATAGTTGTGACCTTTAATTGATAAGCTTTTTATACAAATTTCCAAGAAAGCAGCAAGTAAAAATAAATAAAGGATTAAATTGCCAAGTTGCGGAGAAGAAGGGTTTGGCTACAAGGAGCAAAAGGCAGCATATTTAGTGGAATTGTTGACAGTGGAGCCTCCCTAATAATTCTCTAAAACAAGTTGAATAAATCAACTTAGTGTTCTTATATAAAAATAAATATAAAGAACTCTAAGGGACTTAAATGCAAAAACCAATGTTTACATTGTCATTGGTGCATAAATTGACCCCCTAGGCAGTGCCAATATATACCTTTAGGGATCAGTTTGAAATTTAAAAATATATAATTTTCATAAAACAGTAAACAAAATATATGTACATATAGATAAAAATATAAACAAAATTGATGAATGGACTTATATAAACAAAAATGGACTTAATGTGTAAATATTAGAGAAGTTGTTTCACATAAAGGTGACTTACTTACCGTCAGTAATGGGCATATTTGTCACAGTTCGTAAATTAAAAAACCTAAGGACCTATGTGAAAAAATCAGAGAAGAAAGTGCAATGACCCATCACCCATATGATACTTCTCATAAAGAGCACTTGATGATTCTCATAAATTGCCTTGTGGCATGTTTAACTAGATTAAACAAGTCACTGAAATGTGGGTCCGTAAACCACACACTGCTACAATTCAGAATAATTAGCTAAATAGATAGTTTGCTCTTCATCTATCCGTAAAATTTGCAGATTGTTTTATCTTCATATTTGCAATTTCTATTCTGAATTTCTGATCAGTGTTAGAATCTACATGCTTTTTGTAATCTAGAATCAACTGATTAAAAATTATAGTCATCAAGTAATAACATTCTTTTTTGAAGTTCAAATTATGTCTTTATTTTTTGTGTTTTCATCATATCTTTACTTTAAATTTTGTAGTAATAAAGTTTTAAAAAAAATTATAAAAAATTTGAGTTTTATTTTCCCCACGTGCACATAAAATATTTGAATTTTATTTTCATCTCAATAAATAAATTAAAAAATCAACATTCAGAAACGAGTGAGGCTATGGTTCTATGCATAGCACATATTTTTCTATATTACAGATCAATATTTTCATTTTTAAAATTCAAATATTCAATCTGAACAATTCAAAATGGTTTTTATTTGAAAATACACTTGCAGAGTAAATTTTATATTTTCTAAAATTAATTTACTATTTTATTAGATAGGTAGAAAATCACTACCTTAGAATGGTCTAGAGTCTGCTTACATAAAAAAAATAGTAAAAAATTCTAAAAATGTAAAATTTGAAATACAAGTTCATTTTCATATAGAGATCATGTTGAACGGTTCAGATTATGTTGAACGGTTCATTTTTACAAACTCTTGATATTAATAAAAATAAAATCAAGATGTCATTATTTTTTGTACGTGTATTAGAAAATGATTATAAACGATTCTATTTTTAAATTTAAGTTTTAAAGTAAATTCTTAAAATTTTAAAAATAAATATATAATTGAGGCTTTGAACCATGCATCTAGCTAAATATTATAAAGTCCAAAGAAGGATCAATATTAAATTAGAAATAGTATGCTCGTCGTGCAATCAATATTAAAAAAAAAAGTTGGTGCTCAACATGTAATTAAATATGACGACAAGATGACTAAGACTCAGAGAAATATTGAAACATGGAGAAAAAGAAACATTAATCCTTAGTTATTAGCAATGGAGGCAGCCTTTAAATTTTATAACGTGATGTGACGTGACGTCTTGTAACTATTTATATTGTATTTGGATCACATTATGTTATGCCGACCTGATTATTTTAAATTAAATTTCTTGACACTTATAATGAAATTGTACAAAAACTAGTTCATTGAAACATATATAGTTGTAACTATATATTTAAACTTGAAGTTTTCAATTTTTCAGAAAACAAATATATATAGTATGATATTATTTTTTCTCCGATCAATAGGCAACTTATCAATCAATATGTATATGTAAAAGATGAGAATTTATATTGTAAACTCATTTATGACCTAACCAGCAACTAATAAATAATGTCATAATTAATTATTTTCTATAAACACAAAATTCTAGCAACTCCGAATTAGGCCAACTCAATATCTAAGTACATGGTCTATATAATTTAGGGGTTTTGATTTTTGGATCTTAGATTTATAGCATAGAGTATTAATTATATATAGTTGGCTTCTCTTCAAAGTACTGTATATAGCTATATGGTCCAACTTGAAAAAGTACAAACTAGCTACATATATTTCTCTTCGATTCTTTTTTTTTTTAAGATTAGTGGTTTTCATTCCTACTAACAATTCGATTGATAAAAATATATTTACAATGAGTCAAGTGACTCTAATTTTTAGATCTACTCATTTATTTTCACGAAATACTCTAAATTACTCTAATCACTCTTAATCACCCTCTAAATTTATAGATCTACTATTCTAATCCTACTTATATACACTCATAATCATTCTAATACCTTAATCTCCATCTCGCTCCACGACCGGATCCGCTCTTTTGACCGTCGCCACGCTCTGATGACTGAATTTACTCACTATCGCGCTCCGATCGAGATGCGTATTCAACGCTCCGAACTCCAACAATACCACGCTATTGGCTCCGATTAGCTCTGTTCGACTCAGCTCCCTCCCCTCTCTCTCATTCTCCTCTCCGCTCGAAGAGGTAGAGCCGAGAGAGAGGAGAGAATAATGTTGTCGGAGATGAGGCCTAGAATCTAGATAGAAGGGGTTGAATGGAGGGGTGAAGGGTGGAGGAGTGGGGTTGGCGGCTTACGTTCTAGAGTTGGCTTCTTTTAATCGCTTTTTATATCTCTTAGATTCTTTACATGGAAGTACCAAATAAGAGCACATTTGTTTCTTTGCCTCCACGATACTTAAAAAAAAGCATGTAATAAATGTCATCAAATAGTGCTCATAGGAAAAGGAATTGTGATTGGAATAAGAAAAGTTGATATATAAATAGAACATTATATTTGATCATCAGTGCAATTCTAAATGTGTAGTTTTGATATTTACATATCTTTCTACTACCAATTACCTTTCCAATTAATATAACATTTACAGTGAGGTTCTGAACTCATCGATATATTTGAAGCTACTCCATAATTTGTTGCCATTTTGGTACATATATATATGGTATCCATTCAAGAAATTAGCATATCTAATCTATATACACAAACGAATCAACCATGTTCTTACTCAAATGAAGATGGTGTATTCTGTTACTTAATTCATCCACGTTTTTTTTCAATAAAACATTATTTTACCAAGGCAACTACAATTGATTATTTAAACATATAGAGAAAAATGCTATATTTTTACTAGGAAAATGGCTAAAAACGATATGTTAAGTAGCAATTTTCATTGATTTTTCACTGCTAGTGTTTTTTTTAGTAATTTTGACAGGTTTGGAAGAAAATTGTGAATTTAGTCCGAAAACAGAGTAAAAATGTCATATTTTGATGAAGACGAAATCTCCGTGCAAAATTAGACATCTCATGAAGCACACAACATGCGACATGAAAACATTATGCTGAAAAGTCTACTAAGTACACAATTCGTGCGGCATCGCGTCGTAGTTGGGATTCATATTGTGTTATGAGAATGTGCTTTGGTCGGGATTTCAAATGTATGAATACTGTGTGACTTGTTTTACGGATAACCTAGACCCAGGTGTTATCGCTAGTTAAATATGCATGCATAATTTAATGTTTATTTGTATAGATTAATCCGGTTTGTTTGAATGCACTAGTACAAAAAACCCCTTTACCGACTGTTCAAATACCCCTATACCGACTGTTATTGAGGCGTCAGTGATGGCGCCGTAAGTATAGGTATTATCTTTACTGACGGGTAAATAACAGTCAGTGTAGATACCCAATGCTGACGGTTTATTTAAATAGTCATTGTTGGGTATCTACACTGACTGTTAAAAAACAGTCAGTGTAGGTATCCAACACTGACGGGTAGAAAACAGTTGGTGTAGGTCCTAAAAATAGTTGGCGTAGGTCCTAAAAACAGTCGGTGTAGTTCTTAAAAACAGTCGGTGTAGGTCCTAAAAATAGTCGGTGTTAGTTCACCCGGGTCGAAACCATCAGTGTTGATCCTAAAAACAGTTGTTGTTGGTTTTATAACCGTCAGTGTTGGCATAAAATTTCAGCATGATTCTGTTTGTATCAGGGCTAGCCTCTATAGTTTTACTAGCAATATATTACTATTCGACATTCATTGACATTAAATAGAATATCATGCATGCAAATAATTTCCTCAACATTTATAAACAAAAGACAACACAATATAAACAACATACATATTCATTCACAAAAAACCACACTATAACAAAATATACATACCACATTAACAAAATATGCATCTGAACTTAACAACATTGCATTTCTTATAAATAGTTTAGAAGTTGTCCAAGAAAAATGTACACCATTGTCGTGTTATTGCATAAATTTGCGTCGACGTATATTTTTCTGTCGGTAAATCACACTGCATGAATACAAATTGAAAAGTTAATTTTATCCAAGTTATATGAAAAATGAATCAAGTTCAATTATAAAATACATACATTAGGAAAAAAGTCAAATTGCCTAGTGACTAGGTCTTGCATGTGTTTCATGACGTAAAATTCACACACCTTGCCACCTTCTTGCCTAGGGCTCTGAAATATGCAATTTAAGTAAAAACAAATATTAGTGTTGTAAAGGAATTTGAAAAAAAATTAAGTATCATAGTACCTTTATGTGTATAAAGTTAGCACCTGCCTCATTTGCAACTGCTTTAGCAATCAGGGTTTTGCCACAGCCAGGAGGGCCAAAAAGCAAAACTCCTGCTTGAAATTTTAA
Organism: Carex littledalei; assembly: GCA_011114355.1. Taxonomy (NCBI): domain Eukaryota; kingdom Viridiplantae; phylum Streptophyta; class Magnoliopsida; order Poales; family Cyperaceae; genus Carex; species Carex littledalei. The sequence continues at coordinate 1,619,942 of CM022082.1, forward strand.
TCTCATTTTCTTGAAAAACAAATCAAATAATGCATGGTCAGAACAGTTCAAAGAAAAACTTCAACATTCTTACAAGAAGAAAGTAGCTATTCTACCTCATGAATTTCATGAATTTTTATTCTTTGAACAATGCATTCATTGAACACATTTTTTATAAAACTAAGCCCCCCCACATCATTCCATGTCACATTAGGTATTGAAGTAAATCCTTCCCTTCTTAAAGAAGGTTGTATTAGTTTAGCTGCTTCCTGCAAAATAATAAAAGAAAACAAGTGCTAAGCTGATAGAAATCCAGATACAACTTGAGCAGTAAGTTAAATTGATTTTGTCAGTATTTGTAACTGTACATCTTTTATTATCGGTAAGGGCCGATATCACTTGAACTTACTTACATGAATGGTAACATGTACTGTAACATATTAAAAGCTTACACGAAAAGTCTTTTCAACTCTCAAAGTATACTACCAGTAAGAAAGTATGATGATTGATCAACATCTGTCATGCGCACCTAAACTCCCTTGCTGTTGGAAAGGAAGCCAAAACAAAAATATTTCTCCATATTTAGGGTATATAAAACTAGCAGCATTTAGGGGTAAGATGAAGAAAATTACCACAATACTAAAGCAGAAAAAAAGAAGTCCCAAAAAAGAAACTAATCTACATCAAAATGACATGTGTCCATAAGGCTCACAACACTGCAAAAAACAATCTAAATTTTCAAAAGCTCACAAAATCAATCTTTAGATATCATTTGTATATAGCAGAGAAAATCAGCAATGAAGAAGAGTTGCTTTAGGCATTCTTTTTATGATTTTCTAAATAAAGAACCACTGCATTAAAAAAAAATAAAAAAAAATTTACCTCATAGTTGGCCATAGTGATGCTAAGGCTCTCCAACTCAGTTTCATCCCAAGGTTGCGTCCAGAAATCTCCCAGATTCAACCTGTATTGTCTCTCATAAAGTATCCTCTTCATAGCCAGAGTCCCAGCCTTGTCCACCAATGATTGCAGATCAGCACCAACAAACCCAGGTGTTAATTTTGCAATCTTGATAAGGTCAAAATTGCCCTCCAATCTCACACTGTACATACAGCGTGTCAATTACATAAATTTATGGGGGTCAGAGTGAGTTTGAACCAGCATGAACTATCTTGTTTGGTCAAGTACATACAGCATGTCAATTGCATAAATATATATATATATATATATATATGTATGTGGGTCAGACTGAGACTGAACCAGCATGAACTAGCTTGTTCGACAGGCACTGACTTAACCAACTTGTATCCCACAGATGCTTCTTTTTTGCCCTAATGCATGATTGGCCAATTGCCAAGTTATCAGCTGACAACAGTAAATACTAAATATCACAGATGATAGCAGCAAATATCATCCCCAAGTTACAAAGTTGAAATCCTAGGAACATAAAGTTACCATATGTAAACAACATTAATTGACGCAAACACAAATAATCCACAGATCTCTCACAAGCTGTTCCAAAATACTAGAACATAAAAGAGGTACAGGATATGAGTTTGATTGGGTACCATATGGATTCTTAAGACCTACCCTTCATCTGGTACACTCAGTGCTATTTCCTTGTTGAACCTTCCTGCCCGTCTCAGTGCTTCGTCAACCTGTCGCTCCAATGACAAGTGTTGAAACAGATATACACGGTCCGTGTATAATTGTATACGGACCGTGTAGCGCGCCGCCAGACAGAATAGGAAGGTGGCAGCTAGCCCTTTTATTTCTTTCCTGTTTTTCTTAGTTATTTTGTTTCTCATTTAGAAGATTATGATTGTATCAGATATAGAAGAAAATAAGAAAAAAGATAGTAAGTAATTAGGTAGCATTTATCTGTATATTCCCTTCTACCTCCTTTGTATTCATTCAAAAAGAAATAGAAAAAGGTGTGTGTGAGTGTGGAGGACGTAGGCACCGAGTTGGTGCCGAACCTCGTTAAATACTGTGTTCTTCTCTTTCTCTGTTTGTGTGTATGTTTACTCGTGTACGGACCGTATCCAGTGATACACGGTCCATATAAGAATTCCGCAGGTTGATTTTTACATGGTATCAGAGCGGGTCTAGATCTAAAGACCAGCAATGGAAGACATCTCTAAGACAGGAGGTGGGAAGGACCAAGACCACAGCGCAGACATGACACTTCTTCAAGCGCTGAAGGAACTTCTCACCACCCAGAAGGCGATGGCTATGCCGGTCGAAGTACCGGTCAACTCGATAACTGTCAAATTTGACGGAACAAACTATGGGCTATGGTTGTCCATGATGGAGACACACCTGGCAGGCAAGGGCAAGCTGGGTTACGTACGTGGAGAGAAACAAGCACCGCTCGTCGGCACTCCTGGATACGAACAATGGAAGATGCATGACTCAATGGTAAAAGGTTTGATTCTCAATTCTCTCGACTCAAGTTTTATCGGGAATTTTCATCGATATTCCACAGCAAGGGAGGTGTGGGATGCCTTGGCTACCACCTTCTTTGATGGCTGTGATTCATCTCAAATCTATGACCTTCAACAAAGGGTCCACCAGTTGAAACAATCAGGTGGATATTTGGAAAAGTATTACAATAAGTTGCAGGGGCTGTGGAAGGAGATTGATTTCCGACGGCCAAACCCTATGGTATACACGGAGGACATTGAGAAGCATAACTCGTGGGTTCAACAGGATCGGGTATACAAATTTCTAGCCGGATTAGACGACCGTCTAGATAGTACTCGAGCAGATATCATCCAAACCGTGCCTCTGCCAACTGTCGAGCAGGCGTATTCCAGGGTCAGACGGGAGGAGATGAGGCAGAAAGTGATGTGCGGCAGCGACAACACCTTCAACCCTGCAGTCATGGCGATGAAGGGTGCGGACCGTGCAGGTCGGTACACGGACCGTGCACCAGAGGTATCACTCTCTCTTAAATCTGGAACAAAACAGGGAAAAGGGTGTACTCACTGCAACAATCCGAGGCACACCAGAGAAACATGTTTTCAACTGCATGGGTACCCAGATTGGTGGCAGGATTTGAAAGAGAAAAAGGCAGCAGGGAACAAGAAGGGACAGGTTCACTTGGCAGGACGCACGGACCGTGCAGATGGGCATACGGACTGTGCAGAAGCCAGTACAGGTCAAGCAACTCTGACACTCGCAACTCATGTCGAAGGTACAGAAAGTTCGACTGGCAAAGGTAAAGTCTTTATTACACAGAATTTAGACAAATGGGTGATAGATTCAGGGGCAACCGACCACATGACTTATGTAAAGTCAAATCTTGATAGAATTGGAGAATCTAACCGGAAAGAAATTGTGAATGCAAACGGAGTTCCCTCACCGGTTATAGGATCAGGAACTGTAAATGTGTCTGACTCTTTGTGTTTGAAAGACACTCTACTCGTACCATCTTTGACCACAAAGCTTATATCGGTGGGCCGATTAGCTGAAGACCTAAATTGTGCAGTTTTAATGTATCCAAATTTTTGTATTTTTCAGGACATCCTAACGAAGGAGATACTTGGGCGTGGTATTAAGCGCAATGGACTGTATCACCTCGAAGACTTGAGTACCAGTTCTATGTGTCTCGCGAATAGAAGCATTCAAGGAGACAATATTTTGTTGTGGCATAAGAGGTTAGGACACCCGTCTGTTGGGTATATGAAAAAGAGATTTTCTTCTTTATGGGTTGGTGTATCAAACTTTGAAATTCAATGTGAAACTTGTATTCGAAGTAAAAGTCACAGAACTTCTTATCATAGTGTTTGTTATAAAGATTTGGAATTTGTTGATTTGGTCAATTCTGATGTGTAGGGCCCTGCCCCAGTTAATTCTGTAGACGGGGAAAGGTGGTTTGTTCTTTTCACTGATGATAGTACTAGAATGACATGGTTATACCTCTTGAAACATAAAAGTGAAGTTGCAAACTGTTTTGTGGAATTTTCAAACCTAATTCAGAGACAATTTGGAAAGACGATTAAAATTCTTAGAAGTGACAATGGGGGGGAGTATGTAAATACCTTCTTGGGAAAAAATTTCAAAACTAATGGTATTATACATGAAACTTCTTGTGTCGGTACCCCTCAACAAAATGGTGTGGCAGAAAGGAAAAATCGCCATATTTTGGAAATTGCTAGATCTCTGTTATTTGAAAATAATGTACCCCAGAATTTCTGGAATCATGCCATATCTACCGCTGTGTATCTTATGAACCGAATGCCATCTAGTACACTAAAATTCCTTACTCCTTTACAAAAACTTTCCTCTTTTGTGCAAATTCCCTCTGCTCTAAATCTGGCACCTAAAGTGTTTGGACCTAAAGTGTTTGGGTGTGTAGCATATGTCCATGTCCCAAGGGAGAAAAGAACCAAGTTAGACCCTTGCGCAATTAGGTGCATGTTTGTCGAGTATGGAAATCACCAAAAAGGATATAAATGTGTTGATTTGGAAACTGGAAAGACCTATGTGACAATGGATGTGACTTTTTTGGAAAGTGAGTCCTATTTTCGGGACCAGCAGGGATCAGTTCAGGAGGAAAATCCACTGATTTGGTGGGAAACCGCACATGATAACACGGACCGTGTGGACAGCCACACGGACCGAACAGATGGTGATCCGGTCCGTACAGAAGAAGACAGGGACCGTACAGAAGAAGAAACTGACCATTCAAAAGATGACACGGACCGTGCAGAGGGTGACACGGACCGTGTCCTAGGACCTGAGGACAGCCGATCAGAAGATGAAGTGATACAGTCCGATGAGGAGGAAGAAATACCACGCTCCAGTTCTCCAGAGGATGTCCCCGAGGTAAGTTCCTTAAATCCTAATCCTATTCGACGGTACCCTACGCGAACCACCCGAAATGTACTACCAAAACGATATAGAACAGATGGTGATAGCCAAGAAGGATATGCCATATCCAATTACACTAGTACAGTCGGGTTGTCCAACATGGTGAGAAATTTTACTGAGGAATTATCAAAGATTCGAGTACCCACCAGTGTAACAGAGGCAGTGCTCGATCCTAAGTGGGTTGAAGCAATGGAACTAGAAATGAAAGCTTTGGAGACCACAAAAACATGGAAGTTGGTGACATTGCCAAGTGGCAAGAAAACAGTTGGATGCAAATGGGTGTTCTCAGTAAAATATGATGCCACAGGTAAAGTTGACAGGTATAAGGCCCGGCTTGTAGCCAAAGGGTACACCCAGACATATGGGATTGATTTCCAAGAAACTTTTTCTCCAGTTGCTAAACTTAACACAGTTCGAGTCTTATTGTCTCTTGCAGCAAATCTGGACTGGCCTTTACACCAGTTTGATGTGAAAAATGCATTTTTGCATGGCGATCTGGAGGAGGAGATCTATATGGACATTCCGCCAGGATACACTCACCAAGAACAAGAGAAGTTGGTGTGTAAGCTAGAAAGGAGTCTGTATGGATTAAAATAGTCCCCCCGAGCGTGGTTTGGACAGTTTTGCAAAGCCATGAAGGCCTACAACTACAGTCAAAGTGATTCTGACCATACTCTATTCTACAAGCATCGTCAAGACAAGGTAACCATTCTAATTATCTATGTTGATGACATGATAATTACAGGGGACGATAGTGAGGAGATAGGGTGGCTAGAGCAGAAATTATCACAAGAGTTTGAGATAAAAAATTTGGGTGGCTTAAAATACTTCTTGGGAATAGAGGTGCTACGCTCAAAAGAAGGTATATCTCTATCACAACGGAAGTATACCCTTGATTTGCTTGCAGAAGTGGGGATGCTAAACTGTAAGCCAGCTGATACACCTATTGTCCAAAACTTGAAATTCGAAGAAAATCCAGATGACCCAGTTGTTAACAGGGAAGCGTACCAGAAATTGGTAGGAAAACTTATCTACTTATCACATACCAGACCTGATATTGCGTATGCTGTAAGTATGGTAAGTCAATTCATGCAGAACCCAAAGGAGCAACATATGGATGCTGTGATGAGAGTACTGAGATATCTAAAAAAGACTCCAGGGAAAGGTATTCAATTTAGAAAGAATGGACACTTGGATATTTGGGGCTATACAGATGCAGATTGGGCTGGAGATAGAACTGATCGGAAATCGACATCTGGATACTTCACCTTTGTGGGAGGGAACCTCGTCACTTGGAGAAGTAAGAAGCAGAATGTAGTAGCCTTATCAAGTGCAGAAGCTGAATTTAGAGGAATGTCTAAAGGTTTGTGTGAACTGCTATGGCTAAGGAAACTCATGAGCGAGCTGAAATTTAAATCGGAAAAAGATATGCAACTTTACTGTGATAACAAATCAGCGATTGCAATAGCGCATAACCCAGTACAGCACGACAGAACAAAGCACATAGAGATCGATAGACATTTCATCAAACAGAATTTGGAAGAAAAGATAATCTCATTTCCATTCGTGAGATCTGAGGAACAACTTGCAGACATGCTGACAAAAGGAGTGTCAACAAAATGTTTTGAAGAATCGATTGGCAAGTTAGGTATGGTAGATATCTACCTACCAACTTGAGGGAGGGTGTTGAAACAGATATACACGGTCCGTGTATAATTGTATACGGACCGTGTAGCGCGCCGCCAGACAGAATAGGAAGGTGGCAGCTGGCCCTTTTATTTCTTTCCTGTTTTTCTTAGTTATTTTGTTTCTCATTTAGAAGATTATGATTGTATCAGATATAGAAGAAAATAAGAAAAAAGATAGTAAGTAATTAGGTAGCATTTATCTATATATTCCCTTCTACCTCCTTTGTAACAATTCATTCAAAAAGAAATAGAAAAAGGTGTGTGTGAGTGTGGAGGACGTAGGCACCGAGTTGGTGCCGAACCTCGTTAAATACTGTGTTCTTCTCTTTCTCTGTTTGTGTGTATGTTTACTCGTGTACGGACCGTATCCAGTGATACACGGTCCGTATAAGAATTCCGCAGGTTGATTTTTACAACAAGCACATAACCAGGTGGTTTATCCTGTGACAGGTCTGGTTTTTGATCTTTCACAGCCTGGTGGAACTTGTCCATGCAAGTTATCAGCTGGGTCACGATTTGTTGCTCCATCCCTCTCTGGAGGTTATCTCTCTTTGATCCAATGGCATCTATTTCGTCTATGAAGACTATGGAAGGTGCAGTTCAGTATGCCTTTTCAAATAAGCTTCTTATGTTCTTTTCAGAGGCACCTGATATGAAAGGATCTAAATAAATGAAAATTGTGCAATGAGTTGATCAGCTCATAATTTGCAGCTTAAATAAGCACAATAAGTTATAACATAGCATCTAAATCAAGTTTCTGAGTAATGCTCATAAGAATTTACTTTTGTGACATTAAAGCACAGTATAGCACCAGGTATAGCACCAAATTTACTTTTGGAACAATAGCTATGCAAAAAAGATCCAACAGCAACAGGTATGGCACCAAATTGCTACACTATAATTTCATAAATTTGCAAATAATTATATTAAGAAAGAACGGAGAAGTAATGGCACATACTGCAAATGAGGAGTCAGTGCTTTGCGTAAAAAAACTGTAGAATTTGCGCAGGTCGGGGGAGGGTTTGTGCTCGGGTGCATAAAAAAAACTGTAGAATTTGCGTAAAAAAATTGTAGAGTTTGTGCTCAGGCGAGGCAGGTCAGGGGAGGGTTTGTGCTCGGGTGCTCGGTTCTCAGAGGGAGACGGCGGGGGAGGGTTTGTGATCGGGGCGAGGCAGGTCGGGGGAGAGCCAGCAAGGCGGAGGCGGAGACTCGATAGATTTGGGAGGGTTTATCGCAAAGAAGAGGGAAATGAAATTTAAAAGGGGAAATGAAGTTCTTCGCGGCTGATAGAAAGATATAAATCCGGTAAGGAAAATTTTCACGGCTCTGAAAAAAAAAAAAAAGTCAGTACAGTATATCAATACTGATGGTTCTGAAATAAAATCAGTCACTATATGACTTTAACACTGACGGTTACTAATTAAAAATAGTTAGTATAGTATATCAACACTGACGGTTCCAAAATAAAAACAGTCAATAAAGATATCAACACTGACGGTTCTAAATAAAAACAGTCAGTGAATCAAAAATTACAAAAAAATTGACAATGAAATCAACATAAAAGGAAGTTTGGAATTGGACCATTCATTTTCACGCGGGAAATCAACTGTTGATCTGCAGTGAAATCATTCCAAATCTATTTTAAAATGATTAAGGGAGAACATTGAACGTAACAAACATAAAAGTTCGGAAGTTTTATTCTGTATGAGTTTCGATCCATCACGAAGTATTGAGAAAGGGGAAAGGGGAAAAAAGGGAAAAAGGCGATCGATGCAAGCGAGCGACCGAGCAATCAATATCTGATCGGTGGTGAGGAGGTGGGAAATCGGAGAAAACCTTAAATCGAAAGGGGAGAGGGAAATTAAGTATTGAGACTAGGTTTTTCAGAGGGAGGGATAGCGGTGCTTAAGTATCCACATCGGACAAATCGAAATAGCCCGTCCCTGATATTAGAACGGTCGTTTATTAACGACCATTCTTGTTTGTTCTGGATAATTAGGAACGGTCGTTAATAAAGAGTCGTTCCTGATATGTGAACATCAAGAACGGTCATTTATAAACGACCAATCATGTTTGTTCTGGACAATTAGGAACGGTTCTTTATTATCGACCGTTCTTGATAGGTGAACATTAAGAACGGTCGTTTAATATAAATGACCGATCCTATTTTGTTCTGGAACGGCTCTTTATAAACGATCATTCCTAATACCCTTTTTCAAGGTCAGCTGTTTAAAATGCCCGGTCCTAAAAGGTATCAGTATCAGTCTTTAACCAGAACCGATCCTGATGGGGTGATACTATTTGTACATATATTCTCCACTAGTGATATAACCCTTGTTATTATACACGGTTATTATGACCATGTATAATTTATCTGTCTTAGCACCTTTTTTGAGAGATCTAATACGGTTCACTTGTAGGAACCGTGTATGTTAATTTTATATAGACAAGGTTCTGCAACTGTGTGCAATATATTGACATTTTTATACACGATGCGCGCGGACACGGTCACAGAACCGTGTGGCATTAGCTTTTTTAACTGTGTATAGTCGCCTAGCTAATCTGTAGTAGTGGTTGTTGTCATTGCTTAATTGCTAATTCGAGCTATATAGGTTGAATGAGAAAGGGCATGCAATAGATCGATCTCAACACTTTAAAGCTTAAAGATTGCGTGCTGGCCACTCAACACAGATCCCCAGCAGGCTAGGCTGTTGCATGCAGGAGGCAACAATTAGTTAAAGCAAGAATATATATGGAAAAGGAAAGTCCTAGTTAGATGCATGGAGTATAGCGGAAGAAAATTATATATATCTGGATTAGATTAGATGCTCAGCTGTAGCATCAAATTAAAGCAACTTTGATGATACCTAAACCTACTAATTAATTAACCTAGCTAGATGCCCCGTGTGTAGAATTAAAAATGCGTCGGAACTCAATTCGTAGTCAACTCTCAATTTTTAATTCTTTAAAAGTTGATCTGATCAGTCAATTAATATAATGTTATTTATGTATTGAAATCTTATTGAAACTTTTATTTGTTTGATTCTTGTACTATTTCTTAAGCTTTGAAGAAAATTAATTCATTGATCGAAGGAATATATACCAGATTGTCCGGTATAGGAATGATCGATCATATTCTTTCTATATATATATATGGAAAAGAATTAATTAGAGGATATTAAAAAAAATTAAACAAATATAAAATTTGAATTTGAACAAAAGTTAATATACATATCACAATAAGTAGTGGCTCATTTTTATGTTGCAAAGCATTATAACTGATGTGTAGAATGGATCGGTCAGTATACACCGAAATCGGGTTTGGATCGATAGAGTTGGCCAGAAGACATGCATCCTATAACTCACATAGTGATCGAGTTGAACAAATATATGAAGCAAGTTTGAATATCTTTAGGCAGTACATGCAGAATCATATATAATTTCCATCTACCATAGGCTCTGAGATCATGTTAGATAGCTTGGAATAAATAAAAATAATTTTATTAGAGTAAATTTTATTAATTATTACTGAATTAATAAACAATAAGGTTCAAAGCCTACAATTATATAACAAAAGTAAACAATTAAATGGAGAACTTATTATTCTTCCTTTAATGGAGCTAGAGAATACAATAACATTAATTAAATAAGATCATAATTAATAATATATCATTTGTATAATTATAATAAAAATATATATACGGGACATGTGTTTGAGACGACTCATATTTTCATAATATTTACCTAAAAGATAATAAAATTTTATTTGTTTTCAACTTTTTCTTCAATGTAATTACAATAATATATATATATATATATATAGATATAAATAAGTTTTTGCGTAAAGAATGATGAAAGAATTGAAGAAACCATAACATCCAACAAACGAGGGAAGTTGAGATGTCTGACGATCGATTGCAAGACATAATAATTTTATTTATAATCGGTCAATTATAAAAGTCAAACATACGTCTGTTATCATTAGTTTTTTTTTTTTTTTTTTCTTCCAACAATATAAGAACTTGGTGTTCTATTACAATGAAGATGAAAAAACAAACAAAAACTGAAACCTCTCTTTAATTAATAAATTGTCATATGCCAGAACTAGCCTTTGGTCTAGTGGCAAATGCAATACCCTCCGTGTGAGAGGTTGCAGATTCGAAACTCGGATGGAGATCCATTGTGGATATTAAATGGTTGAATTATAGCTTGACCTCCAACATTTACTAAAAAAAAATTAATAAATTTTCATGCAAATAAGTAGCTAGCTAGGTTGGTTGGTAGCTGTAATATTCCGGAAAAAAAATTGAGTCATTATTATTTATACATACAACTTGTTTTTATAATATAATAGATATTATAGTTTTTTTTTGGTAGCATATTTTTATTTAAAATTCTATTGTTTTAAATTAAAAAAGGAAATGAAAATATTAAGTTTGTGATAAATCTGAAAATTTATTGTAATATATTTAACTTTGAGGATTAATCTGAAAAGTTATTTATTTAATTCCCTCTTATCTGTTTTGGACTTTATCTTACCGATTAAATACAACTGTAAATTAGTTGTTACCAATAATTTGTTCTTATCCGATTTTACTGAGGAAACTTTTGGCCAGGCCAGTAGCCAACTATTGGGCTAATGGATAATTCATATAAATGGACCTTCTTAGTGGGTATGTCCTCCGTTCTGTTTGGTATCCGATAAGAAAAAGGTTTTATGTCCTCTATGTACAATCCTGATTAATACACTTTCTCTCAGTCCTCTGTTTTGCTTGGATCCGAGAGAGAAATAAGCAAAAGAACAAAAACTCTTGTCCTTGATTTTCACCCACAAAAAGTGCTCCCACAGAAAATAAATCTATTTGATTTATTCCAATTTTCATTTTATTTCAATTGACAAAATTTTGATTTCAATTATTGATCGATTGTCTGTCTGATTCAAATTACGACTACGTCGCTGTGATTCTGAGTTGTCGTTGCAATCCAATTTGAAGTTCCGACTATCTCGCTATCAGGTAACCGGACTTCTCTGTAATCTGTGTTTTTCGATTTGTATGGTTGATTTGAATATTGTTATTGGGTATTGGATTATGATGGCATATTTAACGGGATAACGGGTCTGAGGTTGGATTTGATTTGTGATGTGATGAGATTGCGTGTTATGAGAATGTGGGAATCGCTTGTGGCAGGAATTCAGATTGTGTTATGAGAATGTGAGAATCGCCTTTGGCAGGGATTCTAAATGTGTGAATACTATGTGACTTGTTTTACTGATAACCTAGATCCAAGTGCTATCGCTAGTTACATATGCATGCATAATTTGATGTTTATTTGTATAAATTAATCCGGCATGTTGAATGGTTGTTAAATTAAGCTAGTTATAGAGAAGCACGTCGTTAAATAATCGGTTACTGAGCTTTGTATCTAACTCCGTTTTGTTATTTTTGTTTCCTTTATGTTAGCGACGTAGGTTAACGGATTAAGAAAAGGTGTGAGATGCTGTTATAATCATCCGCTCCGGATGGTAAAAATCTGGGGTGTGACAGTAGCGAGGATCTAATATCAGACTGAGTTGGAAGAAAGAGATTAAATAAAAACGCCAACATGCAAATCACAATCATAAAGGAGAGCTGGAAGAGGTTTTGGGATGCCGAAGAAATTAGAATCCTGGTGCTGGCTAGCCTGTGCTTGCAATTTGGCCTGGTTTTCTTTGCTCCCTGGAGGAAACGCACTGCTCGAAAACCCCTCATCATTCTTCTCTGGTCATTCTACCAGGCAGCCGATTATATTGCCATCTTGGCACTCGGCAATATTCTCAAGGAACAAAACCAAAAACGCTTCGACGATCTGACAGCCTTTTGGGCTCCTTTTCTTCTCCTCCACCTTGGCGGGCCTGACACAATCACATCATATTCTATCGAGGACAACGAGCTCTGGTTGAGGCATCTCATCGGATTGGTAGTTCAGACCACCATAGCTTTTGTGGTGGTTCTGGGGTTATTGGCCATTCCTAGGCTGCGTATAGCAGTGGCCTTTGTTTTCATCACTGGGTTGGTCAAGTACGCAGAGAGAACTTGGGCGCTTCGCTCTGCCAGCATGAATGTACTGAGAGGTTCACTGGTCAAGGATCCTAATCCTGGACCAAACTATGCTGAATTCATGCAGGAGTATGTCTGGCGAAGGGAAGCCGGGCAAAGCGGATATGTCAAAAAAAAGAATGAGGCAACACAGCTGCAACAGCCTTCCGACCACAAATACTCTGATGATGTACAACTGTTAGTTGAAGCCTACGACTCCTTTAAGAGGTTCATGCCTATTGTGGTAGATCTCATGCTCACCTTCGAAGATCGGAAAATTAGCCAAACCTATTTCTGGAAAAGTACTGCATCTAATGCTTTCAAAGTGGTAGAAATGGAGCTCTCGTTCCTGTATGATGTGTTTCACACCAAAGCCATTCATATCCGTTGTATAAATGGCGGAATTTGGCGATTTATCTCTCTTGGCTTGATCTCTGCTGCTTTCATCATCTTTCATAATTGTGAGAAGCAAGGCTATGTAAATTCAGAAATTTCAATTTCTTATATTTTATTGGGCAGTGCTGTCTTCATGGAATTGACCTCCCTTGTTCTAATCACAACATCTGATTGGATGATAGTCACACTTACACGACATACATGGTTAATCTTAAACAAACTGGCAGGTGTAATTACATTAGCTGTGTCATTTATCTTTTCAAAGGGCAAACCTAGGTGGTCAAACTCCATGAGTCAGTACAACTTGCTAAGCCTTTCCCTGGGAGATAAAGAAGAATACTTGCTTAGAAGGATTTTCGGCGCTGGTAAGGTGGAGGAGTTATCTTCGGTGAAAGTGGAGGAGTCGACTTCCGAGAAAACGGTGAAGGAGTCGTCTTTGAAGAAAATGGTGAAGGTGTTATATTTGGACAAATTGGTGAAGGTGTTATATTTGGACAAAATGGTGAAGTTATCTTTGGAGAAAATGGTAAAGATACTGTTATTTTTGGAGAAAATGGTGAAGTTATCTTTCGAGAAAATGGTGAAGGTGTTATTTTTGGACAAATTGGTGAAGGTGTTATATTTGGACAAAGTGGTGAAGTTATCTTTGAAGAATATGGCAAAGGTACTGTTATTTTTGAAGAAAATGGTAAAGGTACTGTTATTTTTGGCGAAAATGGTGAAGTTATCTTTGGAGAAAATGGTGAACGTACTGTTATCTTTGGAGAAAACGGTGAAGGAGTTATGGAATAACTTTATTTTTGTCCACACTGTTGGCGTACCGTGCGAGTTAAAAGCTCTTTTATTTGAAGAGCTTAAGAAAAAATCAGAGAGTGCCCACCACACAGCTGATTTCAAGGAGTTAAGATATTGCAAAGGAGAGAAAACCCTCAAGGAGGAGGGATGCAGCCATTTGGCATGGACCGTTGAGAAGGAATTTGACGAGAGCATTCTCCTATGGCACATTGCCACAGACCTCTGCTTTTACATCCACAGCAATGCGAATGAAAACAGTGAGACCGGTCAAGGGATTGTAGAGCGCATCAAGCGCCTTGTCAATTTTTGTGCTACGAATAACAACATCAGCTACTCTAACCGTGAAATTAGTTTGATAATGTCAAACTATCTGGTGTACCTTCTAATCATGCAACCCTCTATGATGCCAGCTGGTATCGGAAAGATAAGATTCCAGGACACGTGCACTGAAGCCAAGCTTTTCTTTAGAGCAGAGAAGAAGGGGCTTACTGAAGCAGAGGCAAGGGAAGCATTGTTGGATGTGGAGACAGAGGTCGATCCAATACAAGTAAAGGGAGACAGATGCAAATCGGTGTTGTTTGATGCATGCCGGCTAGCAAAAGAGCTGAATCTGTTGCCAGTGGACGAGAGGTGGCGCCTTATTAGTAAAGTTTGGGTGGAGATGCTGGGTTATGCTGCGGTCAGCTGCAAGACGAACTACCACATTAAGCAATTGAGCCAGGGAGGGGAACTTCTCACGCACGTCTGGCTGCTGATGGCTCACATGGGTATTGGAGAACAATACCGTGTCGAAACTGGACATGCTGCTGCAAAACTAGCCTTCAACAATTGAAATCTATTTTTTACTCTTCACCCTCGTGATTTTCATCAAGTGTTCCTTTTAATTTTGTTGGCTGTTTTATTTAATTCTGGTAATTAGCAGATGTGCTTTTGTGTGCTTTCATAATAATTTACAAAAATTAATCTTTTGTGTGCTTTAGTAATCATGTACCGACCTTATTTAATTCTGGTATGCTGGTATGTATCATTTTTGTTGTTATTTCAGCAATCATTTCCGAGTATTATTTATATTGACCCTTATTTTTCTTTTCTTTACAAGATATGGAGGAATTATATTTCACAGATTTTATTAACAGCCTCCAACATTATCCTGATCAGATCAAAACCAAATTCGAATTTTTATCTAAACAAATGGCGAAAAGACCTGAGACACCTACATATGATAGCGTAAATTTGCAAAGTAAAGATGCAACTGGTACCAGCTGTGTTACAAGTTGGTACAGGTCAAACCTTGCAAACAAGGAACCGGCAACAAACCTTCCATTACAACAATTAATATTTCCATGATACTCATTTAAGTGTTGCAATAGTGATCTAAAACTATTCTACACATCCATTTGAAAGGAGGGTTTCAAAAATTGTAAATTACCCTGCATTTCTCATAAACTCGTGGGGAGGAAAAAAAGGGCCAAAAAAGAGGAGTAAATTCGTTATTTCTTGAGAATAAGGGAAGGAAAGTTGTAGCAAAATCCCTAATTTTTACATATATATACGGCAAACCTTGTTGGGTTAAAAGAAGCACTTTCTGGTAAACAAAAAAAAATTATATGCAATATATAGAGAATCTTACAATATCCAAGTATCCAACCAATTCCAATGCCACAATAGTAAAGGCAATTGCACTAGTAAGAATAGTGGCTAAATGGTTACCTTGCTAATACCAATCAAGAATAATGGCCAATACCAGTACCCGACAATTTCTCTTCATTCTCCTCCATCAACCACGAAACCACCGCCCGTCAACATAAAAACAACATTCTTCAGCCACCTATGAGCATTTTGACACTCATTTTGCTCATATGCAACTTGTCTACTTTCTCATAAGCCAAGAGCTTTTGCCCATGTCATCTATTTCTACTGAATTCTTCAAGCTATTTAATTTTTTAATGAATCAAGAGAAAATTTTTGTGGACGAACTTGTGTGATTTTGATGAAAGAGATTAAGCTGTGTAGTTGTGCCTTCAGATCAATTTTCAACGGACGAGATTTTGCAAATACACACTGGGTATGTACAAAATATCCCCTTCCTCGAGAACAATTTCTGTTTCTCCAGCTTTCTCACCAGCAAAAATATTGTCTAAGCTCTCATAATAGGTTTCGGGTCTTTTAAAATGCTCCATGATTTGCACCGAGAAATTTGCCACACAATTATGCAGTGGTCATAATAATGACTCACCAATCCCTGTGCACCATGTGGCAAGAGGTACAAGTTCGCTCCTATCGATGGTAAACCAAATAATTCAGATAAAGCCAGACTAAAAGGGGCAATTGGCCAGATCGATGGAGTAAACATTATTAAATGCCTCTTTGCACTTGTCAAATAAAGGAAATTGCTTGTCCTTTTTGTGACTCCGCTCCTCAGTTTTTACAACTCTTATTTCTTGATTGTAAATTACAGGAGAACCCAAAGAATCTTTCATTTGATTCAAAAACTAATTTATATCTAACTCATCAGAGAAAATGGCACCAACTAATATGTGTAGGTAGCTAGGTATCATTAACAGTACAGTATATTAGAGGAAACATAGACACAAGATAATATACTTACAGAAGCTTATGAACAGTACCAGCATCTCTGAGCTGGTCCCTGTCAGCAACCTTATCAGTGCCTTTACAACCACATGCGCAGTGTCTGAAGCGATTGTTCAATTTTGGTCCACCAATTTTAACCAACCAGATCAGCACTCAGCGCAACCACAAAATCAGAACTACATAACCATCCAATTTTCATCTTTTCAGAAAAACAAAAACAAAAAAACATTTTTTTTAAACTTTCATGAATTATCATAGAACACGTTAACAGGGACGCATTAAATATGTGTACCAGCCCATCTGTCTATCTAAAATTTGGCTAAATACTGAACCTTTTAACAATATAATGCAATCAATTCACTGATTCACTTGGATATTGCAGACAACACCTCAATTTAGTTTGATAAACGACTTAAGTAGAAGTTATCCAGAAAAAACTCAGGTAAATTCTTCATTTATATACCTGGAGGAAAGAAAGAGAGGGAAGAGCGAGAGAAACGAATGAGGCACGAGCTGGGAAGAACAGAGAAGGCAGAGGCAGAGGCTAGTAGAATTGGATTAGAGAAGGAGAGGATCCATATTCCATGGAGGAGGTGATGGTGAAATGGAGATGTCCAGTTCTTTTTGTTGGAGGTGGAGATGCTGACAGTCACAGACACGGAGATGGTTGGGAGGAGTAGGATATGTTTCTAAAATTGTTACATCTCCTTCCATAATGTATTGTTTTGTATTTCTAAAATTGATTCTAAAGATTAATAGCAAACGGTGATTTGAAACTTTTTAGAAATATTGCTCAATTAGTACTGCAGCTAAAACCATGATATGCCCCATTTGTTGCAATCTTCGTTGTTAGGGGCCTCTTTATTAATCGGTAAATATGCATTACGAAATAACCAAGTACTGTATACTATTCAAGTGTATATTTTAGAATAATTCAAATAATATATAAGATAGCTCATGGAAATTGGCTATGATGTTTCCACTATTTTCAAACATCACCCATCCATGGCAAATTTGCAATTAATTATGTGGTTGATTAATTGTTGAATTGAATTAGAAGGAGAAGAATCATAACAAGATCAATTAATTAATTAAAAGAAAGATCAATTAATATCTTACTTCTTGTGTTCCCCTTTTCTGACCATCTTTTTGTTTGTTGAATGTTCAGTTGCACGTACTATTTGGAACAGGATAGCCTCATTTTATAATTTCAGTTTTACATTAACCAACCTCTTTAGATAATTTACGATAAAAAAATATATTAATATTAATTAGTTGAGCTATTTGGTTGGAAAATAATAAAATTTGTTTCAATTAAGTAAATCATTGAGGTCTCTAGGTTTTTCAAATAATTAGTTTAGCAAATTTCTAGAGTAGCTAGATGTGATGCAACATTTTTCAAAATAACCCTTGTATTTATATTATCACAGGATGTGGAAAACCTCCTTTGCAGCAGGTCACCATTCAGGAGGAAGAAGAAATGTTAAAATGGACCTGTTTTCTACCAGTAAATCTTTATACTGATTCTCTACCAGTAAATATTTCTCAGGTGATGCTGACTGATGAGTACATGTCAAAGATATACCAATCTGTTAACCTATCTCAAATGTACTCAAAATCAGATGCCCCACAGAAATTTCATTCATAAGATCATCAGTTTCAACATTTATAATATCACATCACACCACAGCACAGCACCCTCTCCAATTCTACATTACATTAATACATTAATTCAAGATTGACATTTATTTATTTTTTTATTTGAGAGGAACTATATCCTTGAAAGCCGAGGTGCGACTAACCTTCTCCTGCAGCTCACACAACAAATTGGGACAACTCTGCATTAAACTGACATAGCGCTCACTCAATGCCAGCCTCAAAAAGTTCTTCGGCACAGCGATAAACCCTAGACACACATCCTTCAACCCCACACAATTGAGCCTCTCTGCCAAATCCAGAGTTGACATAACTGACTCCATATTCACATTCTTGCACAGTCTCTCCTCACATATAACCCTCAACCCCTCTACACCATACCGGTCAGCTGCCACCAGTAAATGCTGAGCAAACACCGTCTCTTTCTGTGCCAACGACACATCCCCAGTTTCAGTTTCAGGCACCACATCATGCTCCGGCAAAGGCAAACGATCCGTATAGATGAAATGAAGCAAGGCGTTGAAAACCCACACCTTCATGTCATTTATCTTAATAACTTTCATGCTTGCCTCGGCCATAGAACCGAAAAGCTCAGCATTGAACACAGGGGACCTAGCAGCCAGTATTAGCCTGTGAGCAGGAAAACTCTCTCCTCCGACCACAAATTCAACATCAGTCCTTTCTCGACTTTTCAACAGCCTCTCAAGCTGATCATGCAAGTCAAAAGGCGGGACCCCAAGGGAACAACTCTGAGGTTGTGCTATGCCAGAGGAGTCTCCAGCAGCAATGTAAATGGTGCAAAGGAGGGTGAAGCAATCGTTGATCACATAATCATCCTCCAGTTCACTCCTGGGAATAAACCGGGCATACCCGAAACTGTCACCCTGAGATGAGAAGCAGTAGGAAGTGCGGCGAAAGGCGTGATGGCTGGGGGTGCCGTCGTGTTCTAGAAGACTGAGATCAAAGGCAGCTCTTACATCCCAGGCATCCTCGCTGGTTAGAGTGAGGGAGAAGGAGATGTAAGCGGCTTCCGGGTCATCGTCATCGTCTAGGTGTGGGAAGTAGAGAATCTCCCACTCGTATCCACCCGAGGAGAAGGTGGGGGACGTCATGTACTCGTCCTGCCCGATGTCTTTGGTCTGTGTGTGGTTGATTTTGACAAGGTGTGATGTGCCGTAGTTGGCCTTTGTTATCAGGATTGATGCTTCCGTGTCGTTGGTTGCAGTACCCATTGCTTTTGCTGTTATCAGGCCTGGAGATGTTTTGTTGTTCACTTTGGCATTTCGTCGAGCAGTTCCAGTTCAACCAATTGGCTCAAATTGTAACACTAGCACAGTACACAGTACACAGTAGAAGGATTAGGATTAGGATTAGGATTAGGATTAGGAAGGTTGATGAATTGTATATTTTTGCAAATTATAATTTCTTTTATGTTTTGCGTATTGATCCGAGAACTCCAATAAAAATCTTTATAATTAATTTTCTTTCAATCCCCAGAAGAAAAAGGATGATTCGACAAAGAAGGGGGGAAAGAGAATTAAAAAAAAAGGGGAACTAGAAAGAAACAAGCATAAAATCAGAAGCAAAGATTAAGAAAATAAAGTGAAAAGGGAAAGAAAGAAAAGTGCGATACTAACCAGGATTAGTGGCGTGACAGTAGGCAGTAGGGCAGTAGGCAGGGCAGCAGATACTTGTCCCTTAAATCTTAAATTAAATTACTAGACAAAGAAAGAGAGAATTGTGACTTGTGAGGTCGAATTCCAATTCCAATTCCAATTCCAATTCGATTTCCTCTCCTTTCTCCTTTCTCAACTCAGGAGTCGGGACTCGGGACTCGGAAGAGAGAAAATTGATTGATAATCCGACGGGTCCGGATCCCAAAAGTAACCCAAATTTTGTGTTTACATCCAGACCGTACGATCAGAATCGCAGTCAATCCGGCCCGAAGCGGAATTGCGGTCTACTGCCACCGTAACCAAACTGTAACCAACTTAAACAACTTCATTTCAATTAAAATAACCATTCAAAGGTTGCGCCTCAAGTCAACTTAACCCGGTCAATATACATATATACATGTCAAATATTGACATTGTTGTTATCAAATATCAATCGAGGCGGATGGATCTTGCGGTGCGACCAATGTCTCCTTCTAAACCTACTTCCACCACCGTGGTCAAGCTCGACAGCGGAAGCCACGACTTCAAGATCATCGGCTACTCCAGCAGCCTCGGCATCGGCATCGGCAAGTACATCACATCGGACATCTTCACCGTGGGGGGCCACCACTGGTGCCTACGCTACTACCCCGATGGCTACGAGAAGGACGACCAGGGAGAGTACATCTCCGTCTTCATAGAATCAGTCGACACTTCCTGCAATGTTAAAGCGTTGTTCGACATCCGGCTGTTGGACTCCGTCAGCGGGTCCCTGTCTGTTGACACCCCGGAGGTGGTGAAGCCGCATGTTTTCGGCGCACCGTCTGACACATGGGGCTTCTACCAGTTCATCCGCAAGAAGGACCTCGAGGTCTCCGACTTCTTGCGAGACGACTGCTTCACCATCCGATGCAACATCGTTGTCATCAAGGAGCTCTCCGACGTCGTCGACGGCCTTGCCAACACCTCCATTAGTCAACCTGATTAATCCATTTCATCCATTGGATTCATTCATTGTTTAATAAATTAATTGTGATTTTTAATTTTAAATATTGATGCGCGCATATATGTGTACCTTTTTCATTTCTTATTTATCATTTATGAATGCAGTGTTGATCATTTTATTTTTAGTTGACTGGATCAAAAGTCAATAACTTATAAATATTTTTCTCATCCACTTCCCAAACTTTCAGTTGGCAATATTCAAAATCAATTACTGGTGCACCAAGTTTAAATATTTCTTTCACCAAGTTTCAATCAAAATTACCGAGTTTCAGTTTCCAAAAAACTAAACCGTTTCATTCTTTTTATTTTAAGTTTGGAAGAGAAGCGTCAACCAACTATTAATTCTCATTTGACTCAAAATTTTGACAATGCCAAATGGAAAGTTCAAAATCCAGCTAGCAAATTTTTAAAAGCTTGTCCATTTTGCCTTTTTTGTTTTTTAACACACATTGTAAGTGCTTGGTATTTAGGCTTATGGCCGTGTAAACCGAAAGAGCAAGTATTGAGCCCAAATAAATGATGGGCTCATTTCACGAGAATTGTTCTATTAGGCCCATCAACAAATAAATGCTCAGATTTGAGTAAATTTTTGTCACATTTTGATACCCAAGTATAACGCTATTTATTATAAATTGTAATTAATAAAAAATGGGTAAGGAAGAAAAAGAATGTTCAATTCAGAGAGTTTTATATATGAAAATGCAGTCAATTTCCATCGTTCAATAAATTATGTGGATATGCTGCCAATTAATTTCAAACTCCCTCTTTTTGGTGCTCACTTTTCTAAATCAACACAAGTCCTTGCTTAGATATAAAAAAAAAATCTAGCCCTTAAAATATCAATACCTTTTCATTTGGTCCTTAAATTTACAAAGTATTAATTTTATAACATAAAAGTTTTAATTCGTAGCAAATTGTGCAATCATGAATAAATCCAATTTGATAGTAACAAAGCCAATTTGATACCAATTGAAACTCTGAATACTAAAATTAAAATTTCAAATGAAAAATAAATGTACTAGGATATATATTTACGTAATTTACTCTTTCCATTTTTCATTTGAAACTTACATTGTGACCTCCAGATTGGCGTAGTTGACATTTTTCCCAATTCAATTATGATTATTAATTAATTCGATGATACTTCGTTTTCTATGGTCAACCTATTCCAATTCATTTGATTTGTCCAATATTGATATATACATATATATATATTCCTGGTGAATTTCCAATAAAAAAAACTTCAATAATTGCAATGTTGAACTTAATTAATTCCTCATTGGAGCAGAGGAGTGCATTATTAATTTGTTCTCTTTAAATTAATTATTTCACAAGACGACATAATCTACTCAGTTATTTGACAATACGACTCAGTCAACTTCAATTATTCTCTTATACATAGCTCCAAAGCAAAGAACTTGTGATTGTGACAGCCAAATCTAACAACTGACATATGAACAACAATACAGTCACTGCCACTGAAGATCGAACCCTTCCATCCAGAAGGTTTGAAATTCAAAAACCAACAAATTAAATGGTTTAAATTTATCGTGGCAAGCTGTCATGATATTAATTAATGAGAGAGAAAACAAAAAATAGTCAGCTTTTTAGTTAAATTAATATCTAGGAGTTGACTCTCTCACATCCCTCTTGGCTATTGATTGCCCAGCCAGAATCACACAAGTCATTTTACAACTTTCTACTTAAACGAGGTGAGATGGCATGATTTTTTCATTGGCTTGATAAACGAATAATACACAGGTGCATATATCTTTGGACTTTGTAGAAATTAAGCATGTTTCAATTTTTCCAATATGCTTTTGATTTTTTTTAAAAGTCAACCTTGACTTTAAACTTTAAGGCTTGATAATTAAGCTTTTCCTCCCTTTTGAAGTTTCTCTTTGGTTTCTAGTTCCCCATTCCCACCTCAACCACCAAGGTCAACCACCTTATTTTGCATCCCCTCACCCCTACCCCTTTCTCAGTAATCAGAATTGATAGATTAATTGATCACAGTTCTTCCCTTCCTGTTAATTCAATCAAAGATCATAAATGGATGTCAATCCAATCAAGAGTGCACGATTTCGCCGCAGCCCAGTGACATCTCAAGCGCCACCGGCAGAAACAAAGGCAGCACCGGCATCATCGTCTCAGACTCAGACTCAGACTCAGACTCAGACTCAGAGGTCTGATTTATTTGGAGTGGTGTGTCTCAACTGCCCCTTGGACAATCACAAGTCATGCGACAGCTGCTCAGCTGCCGTATCAGCCGCCTCTCTGGATCAGTCTACTGCCAGAGTCACCAAAACACTTGAAGATGACGAAGAGTCAGTGTATAATGGAAGGAAAGGTGGTTCTGATCTTACGGGATTCAAGAAGCCGTCGACGACCATGGCCATGAGCAATATGCCTGGTGCAGAAGAAGAAACTGTGTACAATGGCAAGATCTTCTCAGGTCATCAATGGCACACCGATCGGACTGCAGTAAGAAATGAAGCCATCTTTGAAGAAAGTATACATAGAGGAGGACGGCTTGTATCATTCGCGATTCCTTCACCCTCCATCCATCCTACAGACGCTGCCACCGAAAAGGAAAGTACTTCTCTAATGTATGACAAGACAAGCCACGACAGGCCGGGTCGATCAAAGAGGAGGTAACAGAAAGATACACATACAATCTTTTATTCTACAATTTTACGGTTTTTACCCAATTTTGCACTGATAGTTTGTACTTGTTTAATTGAAGCAGTCGGCAAGAAAAAGATATCCAATTTGTGATGGGCACGAGCACGAGCGTGCCGGAGTGGTCGATGCAAAACGGCGTTGAATCAGAGGACCAAACAATACTCTTCAGTGAAGCTGGCACATCTGGTCGATTACCAGCACCGACGCATCCCAGCAGCTCTTCTTGCCGCAAGCGAAGGTACAGACCCAGACAGGAAAATAATTATCAGCTGCTAAATTTTACCTTGTATTAATTACAGAGTAACAAAATAATAATCTGATTAATTAATAACATGCTAAAGGAATATAAACCCGACAACAAATCATTTATGTGAGCAATTAGGTGAGTAGTGTTACATAGTAACATGTATTTTCTATTTTGTAAATGCAGAAAGACAGCGAGGAGATGTGTACGTGTCCCGGCCGTTAACTCAGAAGAACCTCCGGATGATGGTTATAGGTGGTGGAAATCCGGCAAGAAGCAAATAAAGGGATCCTCTTACCCTAGGTATATACATAATTACTTTTTAGTTATTATTTTCTAATTAAAACTAATGATCTCTTAATTTATCCCTTACCCTGGTACGTGTAAATGCTGCAGGGACTATTACCAGTGCAAAACCAAAACACACAGTGATAATTGTGCGGCAAGAAAGCACGTGATGAGAGCGCTTAACGAACCCGCCATGCTCGACATCACATACTACGGTGAGCACAGTGCCATGTCTGATACCACCCCCTTCTCTGCTTCTGCTTCTGCTGTTACTGCTGATATTGTGCCAGGCAACGTACCAGCTGCACCTCTAGAAGAACCTACTACTGCCAACCCAACACGATTTTTTAACTTCTTATAGATAGAGGCTTTTTCTTTTCTTTTCTTTTCATTTCTTTTCTGAATTATTTTTGGTTGCATTACAGCCTTAAAGGTAGAGTAAGCAATTTAAGTAGATGTACATGTTTAGAGAGATTTCTTCTTAGATAGTTAGTTCTCCGTATATAGCTAATGGTAAATTATATTTTCTCTCAAAGTAGGATATTATCAGATTAATGTTAAACTCTTACATGATTAGGTATTTACGTTAATTTAGTAGGTCATCCCGATGCATACAACTGGTACCAGTTGAAAACCCACAAAACTGGTACCAGCAAACCCATTAATAAACAGCAGAAAAAAAAAAACTGGATCAGGTCTTCGATTTCAAAGAGGATCAGGTCTTCGAGATTTCTTTTTATTATATTTTTCATTTTGAGCCCAATCATATGGGGGATTATTATCAAAATTTAATTGAAAGCTGAAGCCTTTTTATGGATATAAAGGCCCAAAGGTCAAAGGGTTACATTTTGGGCCTCTTGGCTGTCAATTTCCTTGATTCGATTGCTTCATTTTGAACAGTTTAATATAAATTAAGCAATGCAATGCAATTTAAGCTCTCTTGCTCTATTTTTCTGCTCAAATATGAAACTGAATTTTTTTTAATTGAAAGTCGTTTTGTCTTATAAAGGACTATAAACTGCAAGGGGAAAAGTCCAAACCCGTTGCATTTATATATATATATGCAGAGATAAAATATCAAGTCTACAAAATAAAATAAATAACTAGGGTAAAGTAAAGGTCAATGTGAGCCTCTATATGTGTTTCCCTAGAAGTTAATAATTACTAATGTTCTATTTCTTTATACAAGCAACAAAATAAATGATCATGACCCTTAATTTGTCCAACAACCAATCATGAATCTTGGAAAGGAAGCTAAAAATATAGAGATTGAGGACGCATCACACATTCACAGACACACACAAGGTTATTTTTGTAAATATACATGCATCTACCATAATATCATAATATCTTAAAGTTATCAAAAACGACTAAGTAAATTTTTCTTCTCCCATTCTATTTATAAGATTTTGTTATCAAAAAGTGTACTACATTGTATTTAGTATTCCACTATATATTATATCCTTGGTTTGTTAAATGTGCAGAAATAATTTTAAAATTTTCTTCACTAAAAATATGATTACCAATAGATATCCATAATCCGATAATTCAATCCAAATCTGCATAAACAGATCTGCATATGAATTTCAAATATATATAAAATATGTAGTTTATATATGGATCTTAAAAATATTTTTTGATAGTTTATTAGATCCGCATATGAATCTTGAAAAGGATCCAGTTTATTTAATGAATTCACAATTGGACATTACCCAATTTGAACTCTAAAATCCGTGAAGGATTCGATTAGAGGTGCTACTTTTACCCGATTATCCGGATCCAATCCGGAACCGAACCAGATTCGAACCGGAACCGACCCTGATCCGATTAATTTGGATAGGATATGGTTTAAAAAATATAACCGGTTAAATTATGGGTATTGATACGTTCTATCTCGGGAGATGAGGCCGTATGGAAAGGTGGACTGGGCTGGATTCGCCCTGCCAACGGATGGCAGGCCGAAGTGTGGATCGAGTTGGGAACTCGGGGGAAATTGTGAGAGATTCGGACTCTAACATGTATGATCTCTCTCTTAATGAAAATCGCCGTCCCTGTCTGATAGGAATTTCTACCTTATATAGTCCAATCATAACTGTCATCCCGAGCGTTTATGGAGAACGTGGGCAGTTATGCCAGCCGTTTCGACGATTATCCCGTATGTCGGTGGCTCAAGCCCATTTTCGGGCTGTCATTTGAGGCCGTTTATTGGGCCCCAGCTTAGTGAAACTTTGGGCTTTTCATACGACTTCGGGTTGGCCTCTTAGAGAGGTCTGAATCCTGGTCTTTCATGGCCCAGTTAGAACAAGTAAAATGGCTTGAGGAACATGGCCCTATCAGGTATAGTTACAAAATTAATAATTTAATATTCGACCTGGATCCGAACCGGAACCGATACTGTAATGGATAGGATATGAGTTTGATTTAGTTATCCGACCCATAACCGAACCCGACCCGATATCTATATAAATACCCGATAAAATGATAATATCATTTCTTTATAATCATTTAATATAAACACATATATTAATAACTATGAAAAGACAATCATTTGTAGTATTTTTTTAATTTCTTGAATGAAATTTATTGCTTTTTTCGCATAGATTATTGAAATCAAATGTCATGTTCACCTTTTGCCTATAAATTTTTGAAGCTAATTAATTCCTTTCTTGATCTTTTTATCTACTATGTATCTACCTTTCTGCACGGATTATTGAAATTTATTCCTCTCTTCGCTGATTGAAACAAATTGATATGAATATTCTATTCTTGAATTTTTGGAACCATATAATGAAATCGAGGAGGGTTCAAATGCCTCCATTTTTTGTGCCTCCACCATGCCTCCATTTTTAAAAACTTTAATAACTCAAAATTTAAAACTTAAAAGTCAAAATAAAACCGTTGGATATGATCTACATCATTTTATCTATGTGCTCATAAAAAATTATCACATTTCGATTTTGTTTTTGTGTGAATCAATAAGTTGAAAAATCAACGTCTAGAAATTATCCACATTAGTACGTTTTTTACAAGCTCTTGATGACAATCAAAACAAAATTGAAATGTCATAATTTTTTACATGTATATAGATAAAATGATGTAGATCATATCCAACGGTTTTATTTTGACTTTTAAGTTTTAAATTTTGAGTTATTAAAGTTTTTAAAAATGGAGGCATGGTGGAGGCATGAAAAATGGAGGCATTTGAACCCTCCTCAATGAAATCACCATCTCCAATATTTTACTTTCTAAAATTATTTCACCTTCAATATTTTGGAGCAGATTTTAATTTATATTATAATGATATATTTTATGAGATATTTAAGAAATTATAATTATATTTAAACGTAAAGTGTTTCTCAAATGCTTGTGAGTTGCGACATGTACCTGCTTCGGATCCGGAACCGATTCGATTTGAAACAAATAAGTATATGGATCGAAATTCAGACCCCGAACACTTTTAGGGTACGGGTCCAAATATAATAGTATCCAGACCCTACCCGACCCGATAGCACCTCTAGATTCGATAAGTAGAGTTATTCTAATATACTAAACAGGTTCATATCACTTGACAAATCTTTACTAATACCGTGCTCGTGCATTGCAACGGAAATATATTATAAGACAATAAAAAATATCTCATACCAAATACATATTTTCATAAAAATTTAGACTATAAAATTTAGACTATAAGATAAATAATATTTCTTAAATAACATATTAAATTACAACTACATGTAAATAACATTCCTTAAACGACATATAAATAACATATTAAATGACATATATT
The DNA here is from genome assembly GCA_011114355.1 of Carex littledalei. Classification (NCBI taxonomy): domain Eukaryota; kingdom Viridiplantae; phylum Streptophyta; class Magnoliopsida; order Poales; family Cyperaceae; genus Carex; species Carex littledalei. The sequence continues at coordinate 1,647,667 of CM022082.1, forward strand.
TTTTCTTTGATCTTATTGATATATTTTCATAAAAAAAAATCTCAAACAAAATGACATATTAAATAACAAATAACATTCCTTAAATGATATAAAAAATAGAAATAAATGAAGACATGACCAATCAATTATTAATCAATTTAAAATTTTCTTAAATGAAATTTAAAAAATAGAAAGAAATTATGACCAATCAGAAAGATGATACAATTTACATGTGGAGAGTGCGTGTAGCGGGTACGTGTCTAAATAAATTTAGATTTCTACACGTAAAACAAACATAAAAATGATGCATAAAATTAGATTATTTGATCAGAGGGCTGATATTTAATCCGAAAATTTTCTTTTAATTAAAATTGTTGACTGATCAGAACATCTACATGCTTAATATAAAAATGAAGATATAAGCAGTCCCTCCTATGTAATTGCTAATTGTGGTACTAACCGGTTCCGTCCGGACATAAGTTTTTTTTTTTTTAACAAATCACATCACATTTAAAATAGAATATTATTGGTCTAATTATTATTTTTCAATTTTTTTATTTTAAATAGGTGAGAAATTTAAATAGAAATATATATTTTTAAAATAAATCACAACGAATTCCACGATATAACCGAATACTCATTTCAATACATTATCATAATCAATCACGTTCGTGTACGTATCTGTACTCATGGGTTATCACTTTTTCAAAAGTGAATTTCCATTCCTGTCAAATTTCATCTGTGTAATCTCATAACAAACGAATACGTCCTGAATGAAATATTGGATTTTGGGGGAGACTCGATCGTATTATTTTCACTAGTATAAATAATTAAAAAATGCGGTAAAAGAAAGAAAAGTATGAATATTGGAACTAGTAATAGAAATGGGTGATGGTTAGCAATTCCCAATGAAGGAAATGGAAAAGGCATAATTAATGTAACTTTTGGGTGGAGTGTGGATCTAGAATTGTAGATGGCCTGAGTTTGTGTTGTGTGCAACTTTTGTATGATACAAGGAAGGGAAAGGAAGGGTATGACATATTGACATGCATGCGAAATGTGCTGTCTGTCCTCTTCCTTGTGTTGGGGTTGCCAACTTCTAAAGCAATCCTTATTCCTAGCTTAATTCCTCTTCTTCTGTCATGTCTCATGTGCATCTTGTCTTTACAACAACACAACACATGGTTAACAACTCTACAATATCAATATCAACCACCACCACCACCACCACCACCACCTCTCTTTTCAATATTCCACTATTTAATTACGTACCGTGGGGCCCACCACCTGGTTGAGTTAATAATTAAAAGTAATTATACCATTTACCAGCTTGTTAATTCCCTTCCCTCCCCTCCCCTTCCTTTCTATATATTATATGTTAATTAATTAATTTGGTTAGTAATCAATAGCACTGCCTGGATCTGCTTTAATTATGTACCTATACTTTCCTTCTTTAATTGGCAACCTAATTAATCTTGGATCTGGATCTTTTCAGCTCTAACAATACTCCTCAATTATATATATATATAAATATTATCTCATCAACCGCGCGCCATCATTTAATCTCAGTATGACATATATAAAAATTAATATTATGTTGGAATTTTCTTTTTCTTTGTTCTTTGAAAATTAAGAAGCGTATGAAATAAGAAAGAAACGCGTACGTGGCAATGGGGCCCAACTGCTACTTAATTAATTATTAGCCTTTTTAATTAATTTGGCGCAATCTCCCTTTTTCTTTCTTCTTGATTGTAAAGCCATATCGATCTCTCTTGTTGGCATTGACTGGATCCAATCACTATGAGCCACCAACTCCTTTTTGCTAATCCATCCCCACCACCACCTCACATTCACATACCCAATTTAATTTAATTTAATTAATAGTAATGAGAATTTTATTATTCTTTGGGAGAGATCAATTACAATTAATGATGAGCTGAGAAGAGAAAATTAAAATAAAAGAAGACAAGTACACACATGCAGTTGAGATGGAGATGGAGATGTGTATACCAACAAGCTTCTTAATTACGACTAATTATACAATTTCAAACACCATCCCATATAAAATTTAAGGAAATTCATCAAAAAAAAAAAATATGAAAGCCTAAACATATATATAATTATAACACACGTACGTACAAGGTAGAACCATGCACCCAAAAATTAATTTAAAAGAAAGAATAAACAAATAATGGAGCACATCTGATCTAACCACAATTGAATCAACAAACCCATGAAATTAAGGAAAAATGAAATTTGAATTTCACCAGAATTTTAAAATTACCCAGCCACCCGAATTCTTTTCTTGGGAGGTAATGACCGGAAAACAGCAGAGAGATCACGCGGCACGACGTACAAATCAATGGGACGAGTTGTTGTGGACAATTTTCTTTTGAGGGGCCGCGGCTTTCGTGGTGCCGGCGGACATGTCAAGACCGGCTTCAATTTCTGATCTTCGGAGGTTGGTGTCGAGCATTCCTCTGTGCTCGATTCTTCTGATGCTTGTGTGCGAATGGGAGCGATGGATGGCAATTCGTCTATCGCCACAGCTTTAGTAGCCATTGGCATGAGTAAATTTGAGAATTAATTTGGCAAAATTGAGATGAATGATCCCTCAAAATTTGGTGAATTCAGGGGAATTGGAGTGTAATCCACGGTTTTGCCGTGGTGATCTAGAGAGAGAATGTGGAGGGAATGCCGGGGTAAGTAGCGTAGTTATAAATAGTCAGAGAGAGAGAGAGAGAGAGGCAAATGATTGTTTGAGAAGGAGAATTAGATTAAAAAAAAGAAGAAGAGTAATTAAGAGGGAAAACGGTGGTGGTGGGTTGCTGTCAAATTTAGATCAACAAACAGAAGAATTACACGTGGAAGTGGTATGTATTCAGATTTAATCCCATCCGTCTATTATCCACAGCAATTACTTAATTATTCACCCACACTGCTGGTCTGGAGGACTCGGTCAGTCAGTCCGTTGGATCTCTCTCTCTCTCTCTCTCTCTCTCTCTCTCCCTCTCTTAATAAATATAATAAATATATATTATGTATTGATTTATATTTTATGTTGCTTGTTAGAAGAGAATAGAGATTAGAAAGAGGTAATTAAAATTAATTAAAGTAGGTGCCAGCTTGGTAGATGGGGGACCATGGGGTGGGTATCCTTAATTCGGGGCCCCATCTAACCCAAGGTTAGAACTTAGAACTTAGAATAGAAGGCATCTTTTATGTGGGCCCATGTGGAGGTGTTTGTTTGTCATAATAATAAATGCAAGGCAAATGAAATGACGTTTATTAATTAGACGGTACTACTATTTATGAGCTAGCAAGGCAGATGTATGAGCAAGGTAAATTATTTTATAAAAATCTATTAGTATTTTAAATTGACAGTTAGAAAGTATATATGGATATGGTATCTAAAATTAATATCAAACTAGTATTATTAAATTATAAGAGTAGAAGATGAAAGTGGAAAATGAAAAGAGGGTAGAAGATAAAGAGTAGTCCTGAATTACGTAGAAATAACAAGAATGCCATTGGTTGGTTAGAAGAGCAGCAGATAGATCTCTCATCATCTCTCCCTCTGGAGCTGGAGCTGGTAGGCAAAAGCTGGAGAGGTCACATGCAATGATTTGTTGGGCCACAAAAGCTGTTTGTTTCATTATTCCAATTCCAATTCCAATTCCAATTCCCATTTTTTTATTAATTAATCATCCCTAGCTTGTTCCTCCCTCCTCCTTTCCCTCTTACTATTAATATATTGCTGTATGAATTTATCATATTAAGTTTTGTGTGTTGGGATTAAGATATACAAATGAAGTTTGGATCGGAGACTGAGAGAGAGCAATGAAAAGCATGTGGGCTGATGTTACGAATTATCATCATGTACTAAAGCATGCATGTGCCGCTCAAGTATGTGTATGTATATATGTATGCCAACTAAACTAAACTACTGCCTTTTTCTTTTTCTCTTCAGCATCCAATGCAGATCCAATTCCTCTTCAACGCCAGCGCCCCTAAATTTATTTATTTATTTATTTATATAAATTAGGTTGTCTCAACTCTCAAGTCAAGACTCAAGTCACGTTAGTTAGGTAAAATGGCCAAAATTTGAGACATATGATTGTCACATTCAAAAGTGTTTTAATTGGTGTGTGTATGTATATATCTAATTATATATATTTGCTGTTGCTGTTGCTGTTGCTGTTGGCTGAAAAGCTAGTAGAATGGTTGGTGTGGCCCAGTTGGCAGAAGCTGCAAAGGAAGAAAATTAAGCAGAAACTAGAATGAATGATTGGTGTAACAGAACCCATTTGGACGGGTCTCTCAATTATCGCAAAATTGGAGGACCATTTGCTCTGGACTCTCTCTCTGCTATTTCCTCCATCTCTCTTCCTAGCTTGCCTCGATCGTAAGAATGATTCTCCAATTTTAGGGGAATTTCATGTATACCACTCACTATACAAAATTTAATTAGGTACTTTTTCTCTATTCAAATTTTATAATTATAGTAAGTTAATTTATAAATTTATAAATTTTACATATAAACACATTACTCAACACATTACTCGTGAATTAGATCGATTTTAACAGTTTAAATTCGTCAATACGAATCCTAGTTCTACTGTTGACATTAATATTGAATAGAATGGATAGTATTGTGTGCGGTCTACGCTACACCTATACAAATACACAACTCTTTTTTTAATTAAAAATATAGAGATCAGGTTCCACACAGTCCATTGGTATATATAACATGAGGTGTAAAATACCCAACTCCTGAAGCAGGATCACGAGTCTTTATTTCTGTCTTTTTGCCACGTGTCCATTCACGGCGAAGATAGCATACAACAGTTGCCTACCCCTGAAAAATAAAAAATTAATTTGCACCAGGTTCAGTGAGTAGAATTACTCTTTTTTTTTTTTTAAATTAAATCTGCCTATCCTGACCAGGGAGTAGCATACATCTTGAAAATTAACCTTGCCTATTTCCGAAAATTAAATCTGCCTACTCCTGACCAGCCCAGCTCAATTAAATCTGCCTATTCAGAATTTTTAATTAGCATTACTCGCTACCCTTCTAAGTTCAAACCCGCTAGTTCGCTACCCTTCTAATTTCTAAATAACAGAGAGACAGAGAGGCGATTGAGGCAATTGCGTAGGAGAAAAAGTAGCAAGGCGCGGAGGAGGAAAAGAGATCTCGGAAGAGAAAAAGGAGCGCGTGCGAAGGAGATAGCATCTGCCCTGCCGACGCTGTGAGCCCATGACTGGTACGGTACCGCCTCTTTGCTCTTAACCCTATTTTTTTTTTTTTTGAAATTAGATAATAATAGATTTTAGCATGTATAATTTGTATATTCATGAATGGCTTGATCTAACTGGAGTTTAGCAAAGTTCAAAGATAACCCTAATTTTTACATTCATGAATGGCCGTGATCAGCCCGTGACTGGGACTGGTACGCTCTTGAACTTTATACCAATTCCATGTATAATTTATACATTCATGAATGGCTTCATCTAACTGGAGTTTAGCAAAGCTCAAAGATAACATAATCAAGAAATTCTTCTAGTTTGTTTTGTTTTTCAAATAGAAACGATGATAATGTTTGCAAAGGAAATAGATGAGAAGAAAAATAGAGAAGGGAGATTAGATATGAATTAACTTCAAATTAGCTGTTTACAGTGGATAAAAATGTCTATTTTACAAAAGAATGACATCACGTCACGTCACGTGACACGTTACGTGACTAATTTTTTATCAAAATTTAAAATCTTAATTATAATTTATTTTATAACAATTTCATATTTATTTTGTACATTTTGTTATTATTTTCTTTTAAATAATTTAAACTTGAAAACAATAATCAAACACGATTAGTCACGTCACGCGAATAGTGGCTTCACATGTTGTCACGGCGTGACCACACGTGATGTGACTGTGCTCCTTCATTTAGTCACGTCCCCTTCACATCAAGTCAAGTAAAATTAAATTTTTGACACGTATCATGACGTGACGTGACCAAGTCACGGCATGTTTTTCCTTCTCTAGGCACGACAATTACAACACAGAGACGAAGAGGAGAATTTCTCTTCCACAATCTCACCCGTGTTTCTGAATTGGACTGATCAAGAGTAGGCAAATCTAATTTCAGGAGCAGGCAGAGACCTGTTTTTGCACTGGGTTCCTATTAATTTTTTTTTTTCAAGAGTAGGCAGTCGCCAATGGGTCCCGCTACCCCTGTTACAATGCTAGCTTCGCCAATTGGTCCCACTACGCCAGCAACTGAGTCTGAGACGGGTTCATGCAGTAGTGGTGGTGCTGATGACCTGATCTGATCTAATCTAATCTGATGCAGCATAGCAGCTGGGCTGGGTGCTACAGTACTGCTACTGCTGATTGATCCTTGGCAAAGAATCAATCAGAAAAAGAGCACATGCACTGCATGATGCACTCATATAGTACTGGACGGTGCAGTGCAATAGTGCAATAGTGCATGGAAAGAATCAATCAATGGGCATGGGCTGGGCTGGGCTCACAATTGAATTGTAACAGGCCCACAATTTGAATCTGAGCTGAGCTGAGCTGAGCTGAGCCCAATTGATTCTGGCCCATCATCAATGTAACCCTAGCGTGCAGTGAAGTTCTTTTTAGAAGACAAGCCGAATGCAAATGTAGCTGCTGTTATTTAAGTAGTATAAATCTGTGTCTATCACACTCTATTGTAATGTAGTTCTTCCTCATTTTACTTAACAGTCACTTTCATAGCTAGCGTTTGAAACCTCATCTCCTGCGTCAGGAGATGAAAGAAAGAGACAGCATAGCTTTTTCCAAGAATTAATTGCATCCATTCCAAACTTCCAAGTCTTTTCCTAATGTATCATGTATGTATAATTAGCAAATTAATAATATCATGCAATTAAACCCTTAATAACTCTCTCTCTCTCTCTCTGCTCAAATCAACTATATATGTCGGTAGTAAAAGAAAAAGAAAAAAAATCAAGCTGTAAATGCATCCAGAATTGACACGTGTACTTTCTAAATCCGAAAGGAATCAAAACTTGGAAACTTACCAACTTAAACTGGCTCTGGCTGTGTATATGCAAAAAAAAAAAAAAACTTAAACTGGTGGGACCGCGTTTAGTAGTCCTAGTGTACCTTCCGGTCCACACACACCGTTCACAAATATTAATTCAACTATTCTCAAGTTCCCAACAAATTCTCCAATTCAATTCCACAATTTCACTATCAATTTCTGAATTTTCGGTGACACCCCACCGATTTTTTTTTTTAAATAGAATTACTGTAAAATCATTTAACGGAACAAGCCTCTGCGTTTTTGATTTTCGGAAACTAGCCTCCACCGATCCCAGGGACCGGTGGAGCAAAAAAAATCCACTCTACACCGGTCCTAGGGACCGGTGGAGCCTCTTTTGCACCTGCCACACCACTCGCCACAGAAAATCCCCATCTATAGCTCCACCGATCCCTAGGACCGGTGGAGGCTTGATCTCTAAAATTTCTCCCGAGAACTCCATCTCTGTCTCTCCCTTTCTTCTCCTTCGTTTCCTCTCCGAACTCTTCTTGTTTTTTTTTTTTTTTTCTTTTATCCTCTCAATTTACTCAACCATTTCTCCATCCAATTGTTTTAAAATTTCTGGATCGTCTAAGAGAGTTAGAAACTCTTCGGATCTACGATTTTGACAAGGTAAATATCCCTCTTTTGATAATTTTTTATTTTAGCCGAATTAAAATGAATAACTAATTTAATTTAGTTTGTTTAGTATATTTAGATTGTTTTTGTGAAAGATAGTGTTAAATTAGTATTTGGTGTAATTTAGTGTTGATTTGGAGTATATTTAGTAATTTAGTGGTAAATGTGTGATATTTAGATAAATGTGTGATATGTGTGTAATTTAGTGGTAAATGTGTGATATTTAGATAAATGTGTGAAATGTGTGATATGTGTGTAATTTAGTGGTAAATGTGTGATATTTAGATAAATGTGTGAAATGTGTGATATTTAGATAAATGTGTGAAATGTGTGATAATTTAGTGGTAAATGTGTGATAGTAATTTAGTGTTGATTTGGAGTATATTTAGATAAATGTGTAATGACTCTCATGAAGTTTAAAATTAGATAAAATTATAAATGTGTAAAATTAGTAATATGTAGTATAAATTTGTGTAATTAAGTGTTCATGAAGTTTATTTTTAAAATCAAAATTAGATGATATGTTGTTTACATATAGTTCAATTTTCATTATTGTAGCCATATGCTTGAAAAAATATTTGTTTATATATTTATGTGTGATGACTCTCATCAGTTGCAAAAATATTTGTTTATCAAATTTTCTAACAGAGTCAATGGATAATCCGGATTATCCAGAGTTGTTGAAATTAGCACCACAGAACCACAGGGCATGGCAAGTTCGTGATATGGTAATTTTGATTATATTTATTAATTATTTGTTGCAAATAAATATTATATGAAGTATTTGAAGGGTTTATAATGTTTTAATTCTTTTTGGCAGCCTACCTCTTCATTGCAGGTAAATTCACATCAGACTAGTATTGCTTACAACAGTCGGATGGACGGTGCTCTGAAGAGGTTAGGGTTGTATCAAATTGCTCGCCTTAATGATTGCAAGATTGATCCGCATTTGATTACTGCTCTGGTTGAGAGGTGGAGGCCGGAGACCAATACATTTCATCTACCTGTCGGTGAGGTGACAGTGACGTTGGAAGATGTTGCATGTCTATGGGGCTTATCGACTAAGGGTAATTAATAATCATGAGTTGTTTATCGGTTAATTTAATTACCTATTTATAAAAAATAAATTGTTAATTGTATAATTCTTTTAATTTGCAGGTGACGCGATTACTGGCACCAGCGATACTGATTGGGACCCATACTTAGAGTTTGATCTAGGGGCTGATCCGGCAGATTTTTACAATCACCTCCATCAGACAATGCCATATAAATATAGGATTTATAATCCTAACACATCGAAAGAACGATTGTCCGTCTCTGCTTATGCGCTTAGACTAAAATGGTTGCGGGCGCAATTTAGTTTTGAGTTAGAAGATTGGCACAACGATGAGATAGTTGCACGGTACACTCGAGGTTTTTGTATGGATTTGTTCGGGTCGGTTATGTTTCCAGATTCAAGTGCGGATGGAGTCCCTGCGATGTACTTGCAATTCATCACTGATCTAGAGACTCGACGAGAATACAATTGGGGAGGTGCTGTACTTGCACATCTCTATCGAGAGTTGTCACGTGCTTGCCACGCGGGGGCAGACACGATAGCGGGTCCGATGTTGTTGTTACAGATTTGGTCATGGACTCGATTTGCTATTGGTCGGCCTATACCCCGATCAGACCCACCTCCCTTCGGTGGTGCCGATGAGGATACGAGGAATGCTTTCGGTGTGAAGTGGACCACTCGACATTTGTGGCCAGAGAACCCTCACTTAGGTAAAAAGATTTATAATTCGAGATAACTTCGATAGATTTATAATTGGTTTTTTTAAATTTATATTTTTTTTTACAGGTGGTACAGCCACGTATAGAGATAACTTCGATAGACTAGCTGATGAGACAGTTAACTGGCAACCATACGTTGATTACTATGATAAGTTACCTCGACATGTCCGACGACAAAAGAGGTATTGGATGAGATGCGGTTACGTGATCCATTTTTGGATGGTGGAGTTTCAGCATGCGGATAGAGTCATGCGCCAGTTTGGTAAGTACCAAGAGGTCCCGCCTCCTCCTCCTCTACCATGGGATGAGATCAGTTATTTACGAAAGACGTGGTATCACGATGGCAATTCAACAAGGGATGGTTGTTGGGGGATGACTCTTAGTGAGTACATCGAGAAGCCTGTAGTATTAATTGGAGAGCGGAGACCATATGACATGAGTAGGCATCATATGTACATGCATTGGTTCAACGCGCGTGGTATGAGATCAGTGTATCTATCAGATAACAATCCGGAAGCTCTACGACGTCAGGCTCCCCCGCGGACAGGAGATGTTGCAACACTGGCATACGTTCCTCATGGTCATAGGCATTCTCGTGTGGTTCGTACATTATTTTTTTTTTAAATCAAACTATATTTTTCAATATTAATGTGCAATATGTCACAGTTTGAAATGTATTATGCAGATTTCTCGGACGATACAGCAGACTATGCAGGCAATAGACATGGTGAGGACCCCGGGACAAATGGCATATGGCAAGATAATGCTCGAGAATGCTCGTGCCATTATGGAGGATATTGATCAGATCCACATCTTCCGAGGCATACTCGACAGTGCTGGCCTCCCTATGGACTTGGACATGATCAATTTGGATGATGATTTCCCTGATCAGCATTATCGTCGCCCTACAACTTCAGAGCCTCCCCCGACGTGGGACAACTTCATGAGCGGCACAGAGCCTGGATCTATAACTTCATTCATGCTCGATGAACTAACGGGAGACTTTAGTATGATGGGACCATCAACTGCAGATCCAGGAAATCTTACAGCAGATTATGGTCCATCCACTTCAGGTCCACCTCTTGGAGTCCGTACAAGGCAGCCTACTCAGCCGTACACTCCCGGGACTGACGCCCTTGGACCTAATCGACAGCGCCGACGAAGGCGTTAGCATGTTTCGACTGAGTAAGTGCCTCTATTAAGCATTATACCTTTTAAATTTTTGATTGGATCCATTATTTATTGATTAATGCATGATACCTTTTAATTTTTTTTTGCAGAGGTACCTGAAGATTAATGTTAGATTGGATCCATTATTATATGTATGTTATCTGTAATGTTAAATGGACTATTGTAACTTTATTTGGACTAAGTTTAATTATCCTTTAAATTATGTTTATTTGAATTTTTGTAGCATGGCTAAATGTGTTGTTTAAATTATGCTTATTTGAATCATATTTGAAATTCATGTATGTACCACTGAAGCATAATTTCATGTTTAAATTCTTAGAATACAATAAAAATGTCAAAGATACAATTCTTAGAATACAATAAAAATGTCAACATAAATTCTTACAATACAACATAAATTCTTAGAATACAACATAAATTCTTAGAATATAATAAAAATGACATGCATATAAAAATCCCTAAATCTTAGAACATAAATTCTTAGAATACAACATAAAAAGTCTAAATAAGATACAATGCATGTCATAACATGATAAAATATAATTTGTAAACTTAGAAATCCCTAAATCCGGCGTTAAAGGAAGTCGATGCACCTGTTACAAAATGAGTACAACTTAGTTCAAATAAAATGGCAAACGAATTGTATTTTGAATTTTTAAATTGTTATACCCGAATGTCTTGCTGTAGTTGACTCTTGATTATGTTGTCGAGCATTCCGCCTCGTGGCAGGGGCCTCCATTTTGTCCATAGTCATTATTCTTCGCTTGTGTTTTCTCCTACCCTTATTTATTTTTTCCTTATCCGGATCTGGCCTTATAATGGGGCCATCAACCAATGGCCAATTCCGTTTATTTCCATATCCATGGAAACGACCAGACCAAGTGTTTATATAATTTTGTAAGCTGAAATATGAGCTTACATAGTCGTTAGGATTTAGCCTCCTAAAGAAACAGACTGCCAGAACATGGTTACATGGGATTCCTGTTAATTGAGGTCTCCGACACACACATATAGGCATTCCTTCTGCAGGGAAGGTAACATCGTACTTCACTTCGCCCCGAACACCCTTCAATTAAAAAATGCAATTTACATCAAATGTATTACGTGAAAGTAAATAATTAGATTAGAACATAAATTATTGACTTACTGTCTCGAGAATTCCATTTTTATCAATAACCTCATAGTTGTTATGGCCATAATACATCGGTCTTACATCATGTTTCCTTGCTTTCTCATTACGACGATGTAAAAGCAGTGTAATGTGCATTGAAAAATCCAATCCCGAGGCCTCCCATCCAATCGCGACCTCCCGTCTTTTTACAAACCAGTCGACGCACTTATAAAAGGTCTTCTCAACAATTGCACACACAGGTAGTTGTCTGGCAATCCTAAATACACTGTTTAGTACCTCAGAGCCATTACTTGTCATTATACCCCATCGATTGAGATATCCATCATGCACTTGTGCCCACTTATGCAGAGCCAAAGGCTCTGCATCAGAGTTGCGGAGCCGTTTACCAAATTTCATAATGTAGTCATATACGTCTGCATCTCTTTGCCTAATCATTTCCATCCCCTCTTCAAATCTCCAGATTTTTTTCTTCTCAACATATTTCTTGAATACCTTTTTGATCCACTTTTCAGGGTATTTTTTCCAAATATTTTCACAAATATGCTGTGAACACAGTCGGTGGACAGCTTCACCGTTTTCCTCACACCATCCCAGATTAGGAGCCTCAAACACCCCTCGTATACCCGCGTGTTGGTCCGAGATAACGCATATTCTTCCTGGCCCGACAACGTTGGTACGCAACCAATTCATAAACCAACCCCAATTTTCTATAGACTCTTTTTCACAAATTGCAAATGCAAGTGGCAAGAGTTGTTGCTCTGCATCGTAAGCACAAGCCATAAAAAGTTTACCCTTGTATCTTCCGGATAAGAACCCGGCATCAACACTGATAACGGGTCGAAGATGAGGCCATGCTTCAATGCATGGCCCATATGCCCATGCAACCCGGTTGAAAATATTGGTATTAAACTTGTCTGATGGTTCATGTTCTATTAGGTACTGTGTACCTGGATTAGATGCTTTGATGGCACCCAGCAACGATGGCAGCATCTCGTAAGACTTCTCCCAGCTCCCAAACAAGTCGGCAATTGCAAGTTCCCTACCTCTCCATAACTTGTTATACGAGGGCGTTACTGACCCGAATTTAACTTTAACCATATGCTTGACCGCTTTAATGGACATCTCCAGATCATCTTTCAAAGCCGGTTTAATAATATCAGCAATTACTCTGGCAGTCATTTGATGACTATCCAACCTTTCAGCACTTCCAAAACATGTGTGGATAAACGGGTTGGTGGAAATTGTCCATGCACCTGTTGGTACTACAATTGCATACAATTTCCATTGGCATTTAGAAGATTTACATTTAACTCTATACTTAGTTTTGCTGCTGTTTAGCACGACTAACTCTGTGTTTCGGGGTAGGTGAAAATCAGCAAGTTCTGATTTTAGTTTGGCTTTGGATTCAAACATTTGACCTTCAGCAAATTTTTCATCTAACCTGGGGGGGTTCGCAAAAAATGCACGATCCTTGTATGGCATTGGCAATTCATCGTTGAATGATGAACATGGATGCTTAGGTCCTCGATTGAGGAATGGGATCGACTCGTGCCAATCCTTCAATATTTCTCGGGCGTTCATTTCAGCCTCAAATTCGTCCATATCTGCGTCCCATGCTTCATCAGAATCGTCATCATCAAAAGAACTTGTATCAGATTCATTGTCTCGATCTGATTGCTCACAAGGGTCATCACCAGCCTGAACCGGAGGTGTGTAGGTGGGTACAGGTACACTGCCTGAGTCAGGATGAAAGCCGGTCTGAACCGACGGTGTGTTACTACCTCCAGGCAAACTATCTGGACACGGATCATAACTGATTTGGGTTCTACCCTGGTGTGCCTCAGCTACCAATTCTATAACCTTAAATCCAGCCACTTGAGCTGCAGTTTGTTTAATGACATCCCAAGTTTCCTCATTTTCTATCCGAAATAGTGAGAAATGGTACGATCCGGGTTGTGCTGTGTTCATACGTACCCTGATTGTCAATTTGACTCGACTTGGAAGCAATTCAAGTCCAACGTATATTTGCCGTCTTATAATAGCAAAACTGGTAGAATCAGATACGGTAAAGGTAAATGCAGCCCCTATGTCATAACCAACACCTGTTGAAGTGCTTTGGAGGTTACCACCATAATACACATTGATCAATAGCAGGGACATTTTGCTGAACAAAATTCAAACACCAAATTAACTCCAAATATTTTTCAATTTTACAACACTAAATATAAACATATGAGTAAAAAAAAACTCACAATAATAATCAAAAGATGATGCTGAGTACAATGGTGGTGGCGATCTGTTCATATGGCAACTCCTCTAAGAATTTGAGAAAAACGAAATAAAGAAAGAAAGAGGAAAGAAGAGATAACAATGGAGGCTGGGAAGAGAAGAAGATTGGAGAAAGGGTGCGGCTGGCTGGCTTGTTTTGAACCCTAAACATGCCTACACCGATCCACAGGACCGGTGGAGCAATTTTTGAAGCTCCACCGATTCACAGGATCGGTGTAGAGTGTTTTTCGTGTGGTCTTCCGTGTAATCGGTGTGGCAGGTGCAAAATTGGCTCCACCGGTCCCTAGGACCGGTGTAGAGTGGATTTTTTTTGCTCCACCGGTCCCTGGGATCGGTGGAGGCTAGTTTCCGAAAATCAAAAACGCAGAGGCTTGTTCCGTTAAATGATTTTACAGTAATTCTATTTAAAAAAAAAAATCCACCCCACCTTACTCCTACATACAACGTTCATTTAAAACATGCTAAATGAAATAATTTCACTTTCCTTTTGTATATTTTACATTTTTTTTATTAATATTATTGTTCTTTCCTTTTTTAAGATTATTTTCACCAAATAAATGTACAAAAATCATTTTGATACGAAGAATACGGAATTTTCATTGATGTATAATTTTATTTTAATAATGTATAGATAGAAAAAAGTAATGAATCACTGAAAGGAAAAAAAGATAAAAGGGTACCGGTACGAATTTCTCAGTTGTCCCACTTTCGAAAGTAACAAAATATTAGTCGCAATAATACGCTATATATTAGAAAGTAGGAAAAGGTAATTAGCAAAGTTGGGAACTGACTCCTCAAAATTAGACGTCAATATTTTTGTACCAAAGTGTACATGGTGCTACCACGCGTGTCTATCTCCATATTCCATGTAAGTATTTATTATTTATTTATAATATAATTAAAATACGTAAATTAGTGTACATATATCTTATGTACACAATTTTTATTTGTAGCATTTTCAAAAATTTGAAATTCAAAGGGAGCATGCCTTTTTTAAAATCTTGAATTGTAGCAGACACGTAGACCAATCAGTGTGTCTCTCAAGAGTGACACGTCGACTAGACTTGTGTGTGCAAGTCGGATTAGATTTAGGTCAGAGTGTCACTAAGGATGACACACGAACTCAGTTTGTGCAAGCACGCAGATCTGGTTTGCATATTTTGCTTGTCGTGTCACTAAGGATGACACGTGAACTTGGTTTGTGCAAGCACGCATACCTGGTTTGCATATTCTACGTGTCTGTTATTATTTGAGATTTTAGAAAAGACAATCTACCTTTGAATTTTTAGAAATGGTACAAGGAAAAAATTCAGTCTTGTGTATGCATATATAAGATAGTGGAGTATGTTACAAAATCTGTAATTAAATCTAGAAAATAATAAAACTTAATTTGTAATTTGGGAAATTAATATAATAATGATTTTGTTTTACAAAAGTAACGTAAGCAGATATAGAATAAATATTTAAAGGGAAGGCGCGCAGTGAAATTAAATTGGTATTAATTAGCAAGTAGTAAGTAGTAGTATAATATAATTAGAAACAGGTAATTGGTTGCATTAATTGTTTCACCTTTGATAGTTGATAATGTCCACACAAGAGGTTGGCTACTTTACTTACATAAGCATATGAGGGCATATGCTTATAAGTCATTTTTGTATTTTCAATGTTCAAATGATCGATCTAAAGCGCTCAACATGTTCTCCATATTAATAAGTGTTTGGAAACGAAATTTTATATTTTTTGAAACTTTTTTACTATTTTTCTAGAATTTTTCAAAACAGTGGTTTAATATGGTAAAAAAAATAATAAAAAAAATCTGAAAAATGCTATTTTGAAAAATTCTAAACAAATAGTAATAAAATTTCAAAAAATATAAAATTTCGTTTCCAAACACATATTAATATGGAGAACATGTTGACCGCTTCAGATCGACCATTTAGACATTGAAAACGCAAAAATAACTTATAAGCATATGCTCTCATATGCTTATGTAAGTAGAGTAGCTACTCACGTCCACCTAACATATATATATAGTAGAACTAGGGTGCTCTCGAGTTCACCAAGTCCTTGGTGAACTCAAGTCCAAAACTCATCGGATCGGCTTCAAACGACGAATCCGACCGTTGAAACCCGTTTACCTTACGAGTGATGCGTCTACATGCAAAAAATTTAAATTTTGAAATTAATTTTGCATAGAGTCAAGTGGTCAAAATTAGAAGGTTAATAAATTAATTTTAATGCATTCATTTTTTGATGTTTTTTGACCACTTGACTCTATGCAAAATTAATTTCAAAATTTAAATTTTTTGCATGTAGACGCATCACTCGTAAGGTAGACGGGTTTCAACGGTTGGATTCGTCGTTTGAAGCCAATCCGATGAGTTTTGGACTGGAGTTATATATAGAGTAGAACTAGGGTACTCTCGAGTTCACCAAGCCCTTGGTGAACTCCAGTCCAAAACTCATCGGATCGGCTTCAAACGACGAATCCAACCGTTGAAACCCGTCTACCTTACGAGTGATGCGTCTACATGCAAAAAATTTAAATTTTGAAATTAATTTTGCATAGAGTCAAGTGGTCAAAAAACGTCAAAAAATGAATGCATTAAAATTAATTTATTAACCTTCTAATTTTGACCACTTGACTCTATGTAAAATTAATTTCAAAATTTAAAATTTTTGCATGTAGACGCATCACTCGTAAGGTAGACGGATTTCAACGGTCAGATTCGTCATTTGAAGCCGATCCGATGAGTTTTGGACTTGAGTTCACCAAGGGCTTGGTGAACTCGAGAGCACCCTAGTTCTACTCTATATATATATATCTACTTATCCATCTCTAGTTTAATTAGACCATGTCCACCTAACATTTAGTATTCAATCCATCTCATTCTTATCCTCTCACTGCTCTTAATTTCTCTCTCATACTCATAGAGTCATAGTGATTAGTGAACAGTGATAGCGCAGCCTACATTTCCATTTCTGTGTCTTTGTCTATCGCCTTCGCCTATCAACTCAACTAATTAGACACCAAAACCCAAAACAGCAAATTTATTTATAAGCCCACAACGCCCAGCAAAGCAATAATTAATTAAGCCTATCTATATGTATGATGTATCGCTCCGCTCTTCTTGTTAGCTAGCTGCTCTCCTCTCGATCACCAATTAATTATATAATTAATTAATTCGTACATATTATATTATATTATATATATATATATATCTAGATCTTCTGTAGCTAATTGATGACAACAACGCCACCTACTCATCTAATCGTGATAACAGCAAACACAAAAGCAGCAACAAGAAGAAAAAGAAGAAGAAAACTTGTTAGAAAAGAAGAAGATGCCGGTGGAAGTAGCAGCTGGGCCCACTCTCAAGTCAACGGTCAACCTTCCGAGCGAAACCCAAAATGGAGATGGAGATGGAGATCCAGCAGCAGCATACGATGAGATGAACGATGACAAACTCAGTATTGGGTTTAACTTGTTACAATCCATAAAGGAGGAGGACGACAAAGGAGAGGAGGAGGAGGCAATCATGAGTGGATCAGACGACACTTGTTCCATCGGCGAGTGCTCTTCCGCCGATGACGATGACGACGAGACTAGAGAAGACGAGGTGCAGAGCAAACAAAGTGATCATCAATCTCTTCAGATCAAGAGCAACCTCACTTCTCTCCATTCTTTGGAAGACTCCCTTCCCATTAAGTGAGTATTTTTATCTTCAATTTGATCCTACTAATTAATTATGATAATTTATTGTTTCTAACAAATTAAACAAATTATAAAATGGATAATCACAGGAGGGGATTATCAAACTTCTACTCCGGCAAGTCAAAGTCGTTCACGAGCTTATCAAATGCGGCTAATGCAACGGCAAAGGATCTGGTGAAGCCGGAGAATCCATTGAACAAGCGCCGTCGATTGCTGATTGCATGGTCCCGCAACCGTAGAGCCTCTTGCAGTTCCCTGGTCTCAATCGCCGAGTCGGAGTCACCATTGATGCCCCTGCAGCGGCTTCCTTCTGTAGTTTCAGAATGTGAGGAAGAGGAGGAGGAGGAGGAGGTGGAGGAATCATTAGAACAGGATGAGTCGTCATCGTCATTTTCACCATCAGAGCGAATGAGGAGAGATAAGGAAAAGAGGAGGCCTTCCCTCTTTACAGTCACCGTTGCCCCGGCCGAAGTAGATCATGATCATGTTCTCTCCTCTATAAGCATCGGCAAGATGGCGTTGCGATCGCCCGGCAGGTCTCTCTCTCTCTCCGATCTCAACCGACACGCCCATGCCCATGCCATGACCAACCTTGATTAATTAGCTCAAGGAAGGAACTTCTTCTTCTAAATTAACTTTCAACTTGACCTTTTTTTGAAATTAAAACTTGTTGTCTCCGATTTAATCAATAGGGCATTTCGTTTTAGATTTGGGGATGATTCTTATTTGCATTGCATGCAGAAACTATATATAATATTAAATGAGCAATCAATCTCAGCATGGTTAGTTTAGAAATTTATTTAGATGTATTTAGTTGTGTACTCAATTTGGCAGCTCAGTAATGGTAATTTTAGTTTTACTTTATTTTTTGTATGGGTTATGAAGAATCTCCTTCATGGTAACCATAGGAAAAAGAAAAAGAATTGTGTACATTAATTGCATCCTTCATTTTGCTTTGATGAATTGAATGAATTTGTGGTGCGGCTGCCGGCTGGCTTGTAAATAATTTGAATAAATGTTGGGACAAATATCTTCTTGTTTTGTTGATGAATCTTGATTGTAATAATTAATATTTGATATAATTAATTGTACGTTATTGTTGGTGGTGGGCGTGAGAGAGAGAGGGGATCCTATGCTTGGTTGGTTAATGGTTAGAATTAGATGATTAATAATTTATGAATATGTTTTATTATTAAGAGTAAATTAAGATCTAGTGAAGACTAGTAGTGGCTAGTTGATGTTTATTTAAGAACAATTATTGAGGGAGAGAGGGACAAGGGGATAGGATAAGATGAGGTTGCCGATCGAAGCTTTCCTTTCTTTTGAAATTAATAAATAAATGCAATAGATCACTAAGACAACCAGCTTGGCATAATATAATATGCATATATAATAATGGCATGCATAGCATAGGATAGCATAGCGTAGGAGGAATAGGATTGGTGATGGAAATGGTAGCGGTTGGTGATCCTATCCCTTTGCACCTATTACCTATTTACCACCATATTTTAATATCATTATCATTATCATTATCATATCTTATCTCATCTCTCTTCCCTTCTTTCTTACCACTTAGCAGCAAAAGCAGATGCCACCTTTTCGCTTTTGTTTGTTCGTTTTTGCTTGTTTCATAAATATTTAATGACCCAACTTGTATCTCTCTCTCATCGTCTCCTCTCCATTTCTAACCAATGGAGATCCTCTCCATTTCTATGACTAATTGGAAAGGCGTCATAGATGGATGGATGATATAGTTGTTTGATTCCTTGCAAATTGTAAATAAAGGTAGATTGGATTTGGATTTGAAAATTAGGTAGGTAGGAGGTAGGAAGTGAGGAAAGTGGGTGGTGGTGCTTTTGATTTTGATTTTGATTTTGATTTTGAATTGGAATTTTCACAAGTGGACTTGGACTTTTCTTTATTGTATTTGTATTTATATTTGTACTAATAATAGTTGAGTTGGACATGCTAAAATAATAAGTGTACATGGAGAAGGAGAAGATACATGCCAAGTGGATGTTATTGTTACCAGTGCTAAAAGGCGAGACGGCGATATTTGCCGAAATTTTTTAGTTACCAACCCTTTGAATCAAAATTAATTAAACACCACTCAAATCAACAAAATTAAATTCCTACCACCCATGCGTCCTCAGTCTGCACACCAAATTGGGCTGGTGCGCACACTTGGGGCCGAAATTTTTATTTTTAACATTTTAATAAAATAAATTAATAAATTGACTATCGTTTCTGGTCAATTCTAAATCTAACACGCCGCACCGGCATTCTGCGGACCCATTTGAGCAGGGCCGCAGAATACTGCTGCGGACCCTTAAATGGGTCCGCAGAATGGTTCTGCGGACCCTTTTTTTTTTTTTTTTTTTTAAAACAGTTTTTTTTAAACCAGAATTGTTCTGCACGCATCCCTATAAACTAAATTTAATTTTCAGCGGGAGGGCTTTGACCCCTTGGTTTCCTCGGTAAAACAACAGAAAAGAAAAAGAAAAAAAATGGGGTCCGCAGAATGGTTCTGCGGCCCCATATGGGTGTCCGCTTCGGCATTATGCGGCCTCCCCCATATGGGTCCGCAGCGGTGTTCTGCGGCCGTGTTAGATTTAGAATTGACCAGAAACGATGGTCAATTTATTAATTTATTTTATTAAAATGTTAAAAATAAAAATTTCGGCACTTGGGGAGAGCACCAATTTGATGCACGTACTGGGGAGGCGCACCAAAGGATTGGGACTATAAATTGGGTTGCGCACCAAAGGATTAGGACTATAAATTTGGTGCTCAAACAGGCAGCGCACACCTTCCTGCAATAAAAGATAATTTTTTTTAATTAATTAGTATATTTTATTGTTTTTAAATTAATTATTTGGGTATATAAGTGTCCAAAATAGTCCGAATAGAGTTCAAAATAAATCATAATTGTATTGGGGTAGTTCGAATGGTGTCCAAAATTGGTAATATTTTAAATTTACTATATTTGTAGTATTTTAGACCAAAATTGATTAGAAATGCACCAAATTGGTCTTGTATTATTTGAAATTACCTAAGATTGTACCATTTTTTTACCGAAGGTGTCCAAAAATTACTCAATTATAAATTTACCATATTTGTAGTATTTTAGACCAAAATTGATTACAAATGCACCAAATTGGCCTTGTATTGTTTGAAATTACCAAAGATTGTATTATTTTTTTACCGATGGTGTCAAAAAATTACTCAATTATAAATTTACCTTATTTGTAGTATTATGACCAAAATTGATTAGAAATGCACCAAATTGGCCTTGTATTGTTTGAAATTACCCAATATTGTACCATTTTTTTACCGATGGTGTCCAAAAATTACTCAATTATAAATTTACCATATTTGTAGTATTTTATACCAAAATTGATTAGAAATGCACCAAATTGGTTTTGTATTGTTTGAAATTACCTACGATTGTACCATTTTTTTACCGATGGTGTCAAAAAATTAATTATAAATTTACCATATTTGTAGTATTTTAGACCAAAATTGATTAGAAATGCACCTAATTGGGTCTGTATAGTTTGAAATTACATAAGATTGTACAATTTTTTTACCGATGGTGTCCAAAAATTACTCAATTATAAATTTACCTTATTTGTAGTATTTTAGACCAAAATTGATTAGAAATGCACCAAATTGGGTCTGTATTGTTTGAAATTACCTAAGATTGTACTGTTTTTTTTACTTATGTTGTCCAAAAATTAATCAATTATAAATTTACCTTATTTGTAGTATTTTATATCAAAATTGATTAGAAATGCACCAAATTTTGAGTCTGTATTGTTTGAAATTTATACATTTTTAACCAATGGTGTCAAAAATTGACAAAATTTACAAATTTTCATTTAGTATGGCGTCAACAAGCGGTACCAAAGAAACCAGTCTCCCATACGATGAATGGGATTTGGATATGAAACTTGCCTCTACCGTCTTTCCGTACATGATGGAGTATATTAGCCCCGTTTGTTGGTTCCCGATTAAGAACCACAAGATCACAAATTCATATGTAAGTTTACATTTGATAACTACTTGCAAATAATTTAAATTTTCATTTGAATAAATAGGTAAGTTATTTTTTGTTTATTTTGAAATTTAATGTAGTCTCATACCCTCACGGTGAGACGAAATAATCAGATGAACATCAACTACGACAAGCAATTTGCACCGGTGTTACAGAGAATGGGTCTGTGGCATGTGTCCCAGCTTACTAAAGTAGTCACATATGTCACCCTTCTATCTGCGCTGGTCGAGAGGTGGCGTCCGGAGACGCACACATTCCACTTGCCTGTTGAAGAGATTACAGTGCCTCTCTAGGACGTGAGTTGTGACTTGTGTGGAGTACGAAGACTTCTCACAACTCGTTACCAACCTGTTGGGCCCTGGGTTGATGAAGCGGAGGAGTACCCAAAGGGGGATGATTACCTCCAAGAATGACATTAGTCTACCATACTTGCGGGCGCGATTCAGGTAACTTTTATTTTTTAATATTAATTATTTGATGGTATTTTTCATAATTTGTACTAAATTAGTTCGAATTTACAGTGGAGTCCTAGACTTGAATGTTTCTCCCGATGAGGTAGATCGGTGGACCCGGGCTTACATCATGGAGATGTTCGGTTGCTGGATGTTTCCATATTCATCGGGAACCACTGTCCCTGGTTGTCTGCTTGAGTGGCTGAGGGATTGGTCCAGCCGAGACAGATGAATTGGAGTGTAGCGGTCTTGGCATATCTATATCGGGGTTTATGCACTGCGTGCCAAGTATAAATTATTTTCTGCTTGTTTGTATTATAAATAAATGAATGGTTACACCCAATAAAACCTGAAAAATAACTGCAACTTGTATCAAAATAGACCGACAAGGCGAATTTGTACAGTCTGATTGGTCTCCTCCAGCATTGGTCGTGGACGAGATTCCCATTCGGTCGTCCACAACCACGAGAGAAAGGTTGGACATCAGCATGGGGTGAGCCCAACGGGATTACATGTCCAGCATATGCTCAGAGATTCTGCACGAGGAAGACTTATGTCTGTACCCCCGCACGACAAACCTATGGGAGTTGCTTTTTTTCAGAGTTAGTTTGAGCAAATGACTCCAGAAAGGCACGTTTGTTGGCAGCCGTACGACGAGCGTGTCGAGGTCATCGACGATGATGATGATCCCTCACTCCTTCCTGCATGACCTGCCTACTATCTACTTGGCTTAGCGTCAATTCTGGTTTGCTCAGGTACCGCTTATATTATTAGTGTATCAATTTATTTTTATTTCTACTTGTAGGTACCGCTTGTCTTCGACCAGGTTGTCGAGCATTATTACCCTAGACGGGTAATGAGGCAATTTGGTATGACTCAGCCTTTTCCTATCCCCGATCCTATCACAAAGGATACATGGTACGAGCTTCACAAGGAACTGAGCACTGCGACTAATAAAAATTGGCAATTGGTGCACAACCAGTATGTGCACCGACTTGAGATGATGGATCCGCGTGACATGATTCCCGAGGAGCTCCAGTCGTATGCTTTCGAGGCATACGACCAGACTTATCGCAGTTGGTATCAGGAGTATTGTGCATTTACGATGTACTTGCACGATCAGATCACCGAGATGAACGAGAAGTCGCTCCATATACGACGCTACACGATTACTGATGAGTACGGCTTCATTCCTAGCGCTGGCCCGGCTGCACAGATTGTAAGACTTTATTTTTTTTTATTATTTCAAAATATTATGAGAATTCAATTGCAATTTGAACTAATTTTTAATGGTTTATTCGCAGGTACTCATGAACATCAAGCAAGTACTGATCAGCGCAAGATTGGCACTCACAAGAGGCTGGAAGAAGATTGGGAAGAAATGGTTGTGTATGGCTACGATGATGCGGATTCTGCTGAACCGATGAGCACCCTAGAGCTGGATTTTTCAGAGATTCACTCTGCGGTGACTGCTAAGGCAGCATTTAAGGCAGTTGGTCTTACAGTGGTACGTGTATTTTTATAATAACTTTTAATATCATCTACATTGTGAAACCTAATTATCCATTTATTTCAGGGAGATATACCGCGGGGACATGATGAGGAGCCCACGCCACCGCCACCCTTTGAGTTTGACTTGGGTGGTTCTCAGTACGGTGCATACACTCAGGATTACTCCTCTCCTACATTTTACACACAGGAGGAGCCACTCCTAGAGTACAGTGCAGCAGTGATCCAACAGGATGTCCCATATCGACCTATATACACTTCAAATGATACACATGAGGTTATTTTCGGTCCTGGGGCAGATCAGAGCCCATCTGAGGAGACACTTTTTGGGGAGATCCCAGAGGAGGCCCCACCACATCCTTCACGAGAGTATACGCTGCTGGCGCAATTGGAGCGGATAGAGGAAGGGCGGGGTAAGAGACTGAGGAAAGAGAAGATGACGTACACACCACTGAGCAAATAGTTAGAGATTTTTTACTTGTTATTTCGTTAGTTGTTATTTTATTCGGACTATTATTTAGTTCTTATATTGTGACAGATTTTTATTACGTATGTTCGACTTTTATGATATTATTTGAATATTAGGAACTTATATTTTGATATTATGTTTTTATTCTACTTTTAGCGTATGTTCTCCTTTTATTATCTATCGTATCATTCCAATAAAATACGCCAGACATAAGAAAATACGTATAATATACGACGTACATTGTAATTTATCAAAATTAAGAACAAAATAATTGAGCATTAAAATAAAAAAATGAATTCCAAAACATAACGAAAAAAAAAAAGGCTTGGTGCGCCTCCCCAATACGCGCACCAAATCGGTGCCCTCCCCCAGTGTGCGCACCAGTCCAATTTGATGTGCGGACTGAGGGCGCGTGGGTGGTAGGAATTTAATTTGTTGGTTTGAGTGGTGTTTAATTAATTTTGATTTGAGGGGTGGTAACTAAAAAAATTTCGGCAATATTTGTAGGAATGAATTGGATGGTGTTGGGCTGTAGGTGGAGAGGCCCATTTCTAGGGCCCATATAAAAGCAATCCATTAATTAATTTATTATTGGATAATGCAGGGCAGGGCACGCAGATTTGCATATGGAGAAGGGAGGGACTGGGGCCCAATGATCATTGACTGCAAGCAGAGGCAAAGTTACAGTTTTATAATTTATTACAGTCGCACTCAGTGTCAGTGTAGTAAGTAGTGTTATAACTTGTAAAGTTATAATGAATGAGATCGGGATTTGAATTGAATTGGGGATTATTTGGAAACGACGACAATGCTGATCAATTGCTGCTGCGGCGGTGGCGGCGTGGATGTTCGGCAGGTGGTGGGGGGGCTGCTGACGGCGTCCATGTTCCTCATGATCGCCATAACAAACATCATCTCCTCTCTTCCTCCTCCTCCTCCTCCTCCTCCTCCTCTCATGTCTGTCAGTTCTTTAAACCCTCATTATTAAATCAACAATTTCAATCCTTCTCCATCTCTCCATCTATGTCTCTGTGTGTTTGTTTGTGCCTTTTAATTATCTACTTACTTAATTCCTGCATTTGCTTCACCTACAACATACATATTGGGGGATTGGGGGATTGGGGGCAGCATCATCTCTATTCTATTCTATTCAATTCAATTTCATTTATTTGATTTCAATTTCAATTTTTTTTAAATTTTCCAGGCCAAGGTAGATCATAGGGTCAGTATCACCACTGGCACTGGCACTGCATTTGCAATCCCACTCAGACTCGCACCCTGCTGGCGCAATCCAACTTCCCGTAAGTAACTAAACACCGTCATTTACTCTTCTTACTCCTTCCTTTCCTTTCACCATTTTTTTTTTCTTTCTTCATTGCTACCATCCATATCATTTTTCTTTTATACAGACAAGAAGATGAACGAGTCGAAAGGGTTCATTACATTTTCTCTCACAACTGGTCCTGAGCATCACATCTCACAGGTACACTACACTATACGTCTATACCAGATTGGATGCTACTCTCTATTTCCTCTCTATGTGCTCAAATGTTTATTACAAGTACAATACTTTTTATGTGTTCAAGTTCAAAAAAAAAATATGTCAATAAAAAGTACTGTGATTGTCTGCTAGAACAAATATTTTTTATTTGTAAAGACATTTGTACTTTTTAGCTTATATTGATTTATGGAATTGCATATTCAATTATTTCTGTAAAACTAGGTAACAGATGCGGTGGTTATTGCTAGGTATCTTGGTGCAACACTTGTTCTCCCAGATATAAGAGGACGTCAAGTCGGACAGAGAAGGTAAATTTCCAAAATCTAAATGCTCTTTTTCTTTTTTTCTTTTTTTTCCTTTGGTTTATTTCCCTGATGTAGTATGGTGCCCTGTCTGCATACAAAAAAAAAATGAAATAAAAATATATGCCAATTTACTATTACAAAAGGTGAAATATGGCAATGCTTTGTTTACATCCACATTTTTTTACTTCCTCTGCCAAGATTTTCTACTCATTTTGAGACCTCCAGAATTCCTTAATGTAAGCCCAATTTTATCACACTAGGATGTGTCCTGGTGTTACGCCTGGGACTGATTTAACATAACAGATTTTTGCATATTTATATGCCATATTACAATTTAAGGAAATTGTATAAAATAGTTTGCAGTTTTTTCTCTCAAATATCATTTCTCGATACTGTTCCAAAATATTTATTATTAACCAGGAATTTCGGAGATATATATGATGTAGACAAGCTTATATCCGCACTTACCGGTATCGTCAGAGTAACAAAAGACCTGCCTGCTGACATGGCAACCAGACAGCCAGCTATCCTCAGAATAAAGAATCGGGTTTCTGAGTATAAAATTGAGAAACAAATCCAACCCATTTTCAGAAGAAACAACTATTTAAGACTCGCACTGATTTACCAATCAGCTAGTTTTGAATCAAAGCAACTATACACCAACAAGGAGTTACTGGCAACAGCATGTGTAGCCATGTTTCAAAGCCTAGAGCTTCAACCTGAATTGCAAAAAACTGGGGATAAGATAATCCAACGGTTGAGAGAACTTGGTGCAAAGTCAAATGGAGAATACGTGGCTGTTGATTTGAAAAGCAGTTGCTTGTTAGATGGAGTTGCAGGAAGGAAGAGGTGTTACAGTGCAAGTGAAGTTGCGTCATTTTTTAAGAAGGCGGGGTTTAGTGAAGAGACAGTGGTATACTTGACTGAGGCTTTCTGGCATGAGAGCTTAAACCCTTTAAAGGATGCCTTCCCTAAAACTTATACCAAGGTAAATTTTATGTGTTCTATTAGGATCTCTATTTCTCATGTGTTCCTATAACAAGAGTTATTGTTGCAAATTGCATTGCAGGATGATATAATACCAGCTGAGAAGAAAGATCAATTTCTAATACCAGGAAATGAAGACCTGGAAAAAGCCTTAGATATTCACGTGTGCTCAAAGAGTGACACCTTTGTAGCAGCTGTCTATGGACCATCCTACAGCTACATCAGTGGGAGACGCATTGCATCGGGTCGTTCCCGCATCCTCTTAGTCTCTGACAGGTGGGCCCAGAATTCAGATTTTGCATCTCCTTTTGTATCCAAGAAGAGCCATGTGGCACACTCCTGTTATTGCTAGCATCTTCTAGTTCTTTTCCTCCTTTTTTTTTTTACCCAATTTTAGCGTAAGCGTACTTTGCTCATTTTTACTTGGTTAATTTTCCAGCTTGAGTAAACACGACAGTGCAATAATGACACATAATAAACTTTATCATGGGCCTTTTTTTAACTAAAATTGTTAGTTAATCATGTATATCATTCCTTCTTTAATAAGGATAACATCAAAATGAAATCATTTATATATATATTTCTTTTAGGAATAGGAGTACAAAACACGGATGAAAATCTTTCAAGCCTTTGGGAAAATGGAGTACAAAACACGGATGAAAATATTTGAAGCACAATTTCACACGTATAAAACGTAAAATTACACGCAATATTATGGAGTTTTTGTACAGCATTACGCAGTATTGAGTTAGAGGTGGTAGATTAGATTTTGTTTTTGTTTTATTCACATTTTTAAGTTCAGGTCGCTTCTTGTCCCTCTGCCTTTTCCTCTGCATAATCAACCAAGCAAATTGTAAACAAGTAAATGAATTAGGTGTTAAACAATCACATTTAATTTGGTAATTAGCATGACCAACCCATGATTTACCACAAGAGATGTCTAAATGTGTACCTTGTCTGTTATTTTTACCACAGAATATCCGTGAAAAATAGTCAACAAACGGAGTCTCCGGAACAGGAATAAATTTCCCCACAAAAGCCAGAGGCCAGCTGAAAAACATATCATAAATTGAGACAATATATAGTTAGAAATTTCATCTTAGTCAACCCATGAATAGAGGGAAAGGAGCTCGTTACATGTATGCATAACATACCTTATAACAGCAATGGCAATTGAGATAAGCCAAAAATTCCAGCTAATTCTGACGGTGGATGTGAATTTCCCAAGGAACTCAACTATCAGTATCTGAAAATAAAATAAAAAAACAAGAAAAGACATTATATCAATATTATTATTAGGTGAAATGAAACTAGGGTTTGGAAAAGAAAGCTGAGTTGAGTGAAGTGAACTTGCCTGAAAAACAACTGTGATGCCTATAATACCCATAAAGAGGCGGTTGCCGGTAAGGCCCACAAATACGTTCTTCTCCTCTGGCTTCCTCGCATTGAACTCATTGAATATCTGACATAGAAATGTCCGACCAGTCAGTGCATAAAACTATTAGACATTTGTTTATTATATTATATTATAATAGTAATACATATTAACTGTAAAACATGGTACCTGGCACAAGACGAAGGTGTTAAATATAAAGGTGTTCTTCACTTTGTCAGCATGCTCTTTTGTTGAGTGATCAAGGTTGAGTATCTTACGGCCATCAAAATTGAAAACAAGGAGAACTGTCACTTGATAAAGTGCCTGCTTGTAGAGACTCAGTCAGATCAGATAAGATAAATTCTCAAAATGGAAAAAAAGAAAAGTAAAGTAGAGACTTGCCTGAATTAGGAGATTCCTCCACATGATATTAGTGATTAGTGGGTCCCTATGTGTCAAATCAACCACAATATGATTATAATCTATTTATAATCTATTGATGATGATGATTAATCCATTCCATATAAAATGAAAGAAAGAAAATGAAGTACCTACGACCAACAGGAAGGCGTTTCATGAGATTGTCAGTAGGTGGTTCAGTAGCCAATGCAAGAGCTCCAAGTGTGTCCATTATAAGGTTAACCCAC
Organism: Carex littledalei; assembly: GCA_011114355.1. Classification (NCBI taxonomy): domain Eukaryota; kingdom Viridiplantae; phylum Streptophyta; class Magnoliopsida; order Poales; family Cyperaceae; genus Carex; species Carex littledalei. The sequence continues at coordinate 1,676,757 of CM022082.1, forward strand.
AGAAGCTATTCATTCCTCAACACAAAATGGAAATGAAGGTCAACTTTATATTACTTCTCATTTTAGTTGTCATATATAATAGCTGTTTGCAGTTTTTAAAAATTAAAATAAATTACCTGGACCGCATTCAGAGGTACCTCACCAGAGGAGACAGCAGCAACAACATTAATTACTAGAGCAGCGACATTAACTGTGAGTTGAAATTGTATGAACTTCTGAATATTTGCATAAACCGACCGGCCCCACCTCACAACCTATGGTAACAAAAATTGAAAACAAAGAAGACTTACTCCCTCACCAGTCTTTTACTTGCAAGATACTGTACTTACTGGTACAAACTGGGTGTGTATACAATATCTAACCTTAACAAGAGAAGCAAAATTGTCATCCAAAATGATGATGTCAGAGCTTTCTTTAGCAACCTCCGTTCCAGAAATGCCCATGGCCAGACCTATGTCAGCCTGTATCGCCAAATAATTTTTTTACAACATTTAGGGCAAGAGATAATAGATAGAATGCATGTTCACTTAGAGAGATAGAGAGAGAGAGAGAGAGAGAGAGCGGTAAGGTACTTCATTAAGAGCAGGGGCATCATTGGTACCATCTCCAGTAACAGCCACCACATGACCTTTCCTTTTCAAGGCTTGTACCAGTAATAGCTTATCGTTTGGAGATGACCTCCCCATAACCTATAATCAATAATTTTTCCGATTAAAAAAAATAAAAGACATTTAATTCAATTGTAATCAAACAATAGCAATGAATAGGATATAAACAACATACGCTTATCTTTTCAGCAATTGATTCCCTCTCAGTTTCTGATAAAGCACGAAACACCCGACCTTCTATGACCACTGGCTCAGCAGCCTCTCTTGTGTCAAGTATGCCACACTCAAAGGCAATTGCCTTAGCTGTTTGTATATTATCTCCTGTCACCATACGTACCTAAATGTTTCACAGAAAAAAAAACAAAACTAAATATTCATCTCTTTCATTTTTATCATGAGTGAATTTAGGCATTAAATAATACCTTGACACCAGCACTAGTACAAAGTTCCACAGCATCCTTAACCCCTGGACGGCACGGATCCTTTAAAAAAAAAAATTAATCAACGGTCAAGGATATATAGAATTACAAAGAAAGGAGCATTAAAATTTGCAAGAATACCTTTATTCCCACTATTCCAAGGAGAATGAGTTCTTCCTCTGGCAATACCCACTTGTCCCTATTTTCCTCCTTTGGTACAGCTTCCGCATTGAGTGGTCGATACGCAAAAGCAACACATCTAAGACTAGATGCGGCCATGACTTCTATGTGTCTCTTATATTCATTTAGCTTAAATTATACACACAAAATGATAAGTTCAAGTGTGATTTTAGCAATTTCAGAGGCTTGTTGAAGAAAAAAAAATGAAACATTTAACATACGTTGTCTGGGTTTATTGGATAAACTGTACCATCAAGAGAAAGGCAACTGGTACAAGATGAGAGAACTAATTCAGCTGCACCTTTCCAGTGTATATGAACCTTGCCATCAGGCTACACTCAATAAATAAATAAATAAAATAATAAGCACATGAAACTAGTCAAAATTTAAAATTACATAAAAGATAATTATTCTTATAGTCACCTACCAGTTGTACAGCAACACCACCACGCTTCTTCTCAGAGTTAAATGGAAAAACATGAATAACCGAAGATCTATTTCTTGCTTCACTGAATTTCATTCCCAACTAAAATGGAACCAAAAAGAAAACTAAAGTTGGTCATATGAAAGAAAAACCAAATAGAGGTGAAAAATCTTGACAGAGGATGAAAAACCAAATACCTTGATGCCCCATGAAAGGATTGCTTTCTCAGTAGGTGAACCTGTTACCTCAGCAGCTCCACCATCCTAAATTGTATTATATATAGTTTTCATCATTAAATGTACCTCCGAAAAAGCACACACTGCCAGTAGTGTACAGTAAAGAGATCACTCACCTCAGGCTCAAACACATTGCCAGTAGTGTTTTGTGAGATGCCCTCCATGAGAAGGCTTGATACAGTTGCTGACATCATCTTCGTATTGCCGACATCATCCAACCTGGTTCCTCCAACATAGGCCTCCACAACTGTCATCTAATATTAAGGAATCAATTAAGTTCATACAAATACAGGTTTGCCCTTGGGCTCATTTAATAGGTAAAAATTATAATTATTAGTACCTGATTTAAAGTGAGTGTGCCAGTCTTGTCACTACAGATGGTAGTTGCCGAACCCATCGTTTCACATGCTGACAGTCTTCTTACCTATAAAAATAATTAAAAAAAAAACAAAAGGTAATGTAAAATTCCAAATGATTTTCTTATTTTGGCAATGTGATTTGGAGCAAAATTAGCAAAACAAAAGAAAATCATGTATTCACCAAAGCTTTGTCCCTCATCATCTTGCGCATTGAATATGCAAGCCTGACAAATGAAAACAAGAAACTTTTCAATTACATTGAAAAAATTATTGGCAACAAAGAAACATTTTGAAACATTGAAAATCTTCATTACGTAAGCGTTACAGCCAATGGAAGCCCTTCAGGCACTGCCACCACAACAATTGTTACCTAGAAGCAAATTTAAGTAAAAAAATTGGGAATATTAGATAATGTGTTTTAATCAAATGCCTGGAGTTGAAAATATTAAGAATCTAACAATATGAAAATACATACAGCAATGGTAAATATTTTAATAGCCCCAATGAATGACTGTTTAATGCTTGTTTGCCCCTTCACAAATTGAGTTGTGCCATCAGAATTCTTTGTATTCCCCGTAAAATACCTGAGATGATATATGATTAAGGATAGAAAGTAAAGATTTTCTATGAGGACCCTATAATATTATAACTAAACATACCTTATCCAAAGGACAAAAAGAACCGTAACAGCAACAGTCAAACCCACCATGCCAATGAAAGTAGCGACACCATTTAACCGTACCTTTTTTATGGCCAAAAAGCACTCAGAACAAAGTGTACAAATAAAAAAAAAAAGGTAGAAAAAACGAAAGGAAATGTGCTAATAAACCTGAAGGGGAGTTTCTTCACCATTATCTTCTGAAATATTAGCCATCAATAGACCCCATTCAGTGTTTAATCCAACAGCTGTAACCTTTTGCCATAAGTATAAATTAATTACCAATTAAAAAATCAATTATGTTTACAACTCCACATACATTATAGAGCATTTAATAGTTGCATACCATCATGGTGCCATAACCGTCAGCAACTTTGCAACCAGACATCAAAAATGGGCCATTTTGATTTTTGTTCACCTATGTATTTTGTTCCAAAAAAAAATTTGTTTGTCAAGTTTAAGCAAACATTATTATATGAACAAGATGAAAAGCAAATACGAAGAAATTAAAGTAACTCACAATTTTGGATTCCCCAGTCATACTTGATTCATCTATAGCAAGAGAATGCCCTGAGATTAGAACACCATCTGCCGGAACCTTATAATAAGAGAAAGAATATAAGACTTAGTACAAGTTGATATGCATATAGTCTTGTTAAATTCAATGAATATGACCATAGAACATCACAAGATGATATGGATAAAAAGTTTGTAGAACTCACTTGATCTCCGATTTTTAGAGGAATTACATCACCAACTACAAGATCGAAAATTGAAGCTTCTACTCTCCTTCCACCTCTTATCACCTAGAAAATTTCCATTGGCCCAAAAGTTAATTTAAAAATGGATGTAGATGCTATACAGAACCAAAAACATTTTGTGTTACCAGATGCAAGGACACACCTCCACTTTTATGTTTTGTTTCTCTTCATTTAAGTGCTGGAACTGAAGAGATTGCTTATAGTCACTGGTTGCTAAAATAGAGGGAAAAAAAAGAAATAAAAAACATTTTATTAGATAAGGGATAGAAACACTTTAGAATTGTAATTTATAAAAAAAAAGAAATAATGATGATAATTACCAGTGAAAAATATAACAAGAATAACAGCGAATAGAATACTTCCACCATCATACCAACCTTCACTTACACTCTGCAAAAAAAAAGACTCGTAAAGTAGCAAAAGGTTAATTTTCAATAATACAACACAGATACTACAATAATGTAATAGATATATACATATATATATATATATAGATAGATAGAGAGAGAGAGAGAGAGAGAGAGAGTGAGAGAGAGAGAACCTCAGTAGTCATCCCCAAAACAAGAGAGATGACAGCAGCGACCGTTAATATAATCAGTGTTAAATCTTGGCTTGCTTCCCACAGGAATAGCTACAGATTCAATAATAAAAATTAAACAACAGTACCGGTTTAAAAATCTAGAAGCAATAGAGAGGCATAATTTAGGAGGCATACAAAATAGTTTTTGCCTTTCTTGCGGGGATAAGTGTTGCTGCCGAATAATTCTTTCCTTTGTTGCAATTCTGTTGCATCAGCACTTATACCCCTCTCTACATTACTCTTCAATAACTTGGACACCCCGTTTATCTGCATTTGAGCAAACATAAAAATAACTTGTTTTTAATTTTATGTAAAGAAAAAGAAGAGAGACATGGACAATTCATAAAGAGAGAATTATACCCCTCCAAGCTCTTGAAGAGAGGAAAGATTGTGCTCCCTAGATAGAGAAGTTAATTCCTCTGAACTAATTGAAAACCCATCATTGCTGCTTGGATCTACTGTTCTTGACTCCACACTCACCGCTTAATTCAAAAGAAAATAGCAACCATGTGAGATCAGCTTTTATGGAATTCAATTGCACATTATTAAAAAACAGTACCTGCTTGGTTCATTGTTACAATATTTCAAACATGAAAAATTTCAAGAGAGAGAATAAATATAACCAAAAAAGAAACTGGAAAGGTAACACTAACCAACAGCCTCTCTTTCTCCTGCCTCCTTGAAGAGAAATGCTGCCTGGGTTTACAAAAAGTAGTAGAATAAATGAATTTTAATTCGGAAGTACTCGGTTGTACTGCATAAATTGAAACTGAATTTGCTGAAATTGGTACAATAAGTGATTTGTGCTTTTAAAACATACTCGAATAACTTGAGCATGTGCGCGAATTTTTCTCCTGATTTTATCCTTCTCTTCTTCCTTTTTAAGGTCAAGGGTGTATCTAAAACGGCGTGATGCATTCAACACAAGGGCAGCTTGCTGAGAAGAGAGAGAGAGAGTCTTAAATAACATGACTTTTATTTTTTTGAAAAAACAGTTTAATTGCAAATAGTTTGAAATTGTTAGCTCTCTGTCTTACATAGCATTAGTGATTTATGCTCTCACAACAATGTGGATTATAGTTATTTAACAAAATATAAATTTAATAGAGTTCAACATGTAATGTAGTTACAATGCTTATGTCACAGAAACAAAGCTTAATCCATATTAAAATTTACTGTACTATGTTTTAGTAATATTATAGTTATCTTAACATATAGTTGTATACCACCTGCTTTCTCTGTTAATGGAATATTGATTGGCCTTATATATACTATGAAAAGTAACATAAAAACTGCAATACTATGTTTCTTTCATATTGCTTATTCCACATTGATACAGTCTGTGATCTTGAATTAAAGCTGATTTTAATAGTAAATGAAGGGTATTGTTATATTGTTGAGAAGAGAAGAGAAGAGAAGAGAAGAGAACATACTCTCCAGCGGCGAAGGCGGTCAACGGGGGCATTTTTGGGAGGGATGTCAAAGGCGTCTTGGGAGGTGGATGCCACGGCCACAATCTCATTATCGGTGGAAGGACCACCAACCTCCTCATCGTACCTCTTTTGGTACTTGTCTGGTGATCTCGACTCCATCTCTCTCACTCTCTCTCTCTCTCTCTCTCTTGCTATTGCTCAATCAATCAATCAATCAATCAAACAACCTATAAATTAGATGGGTGGTCAATCAGTTAGTTGAGTTAGGAGAAAAAGAAAAGCACAATAACCAGAAGGAAGAAATCATCCAAACTGGAGTGCTATTTATGCAGCCATTGAGCTAAAAATAGCAACAACTGTGTAATTGTATTGCATCATAAGAGGCACCCAAAAAGATGAATTTCTACAATTCATATAATTCATAATAATTCACATATTTCGTATTCTTTTATATTGTTGATAATGGGGAAAGCTAATTACTAATTAATGAATGAATGAATTTATTTTATTAAGGTTGGAAAAGGGAAACGAGCTTTGGGCTTTCTGTTTAAAAGAGAAAGAGAGGAATTGAGAATTGAGAGAGAAAAGAGGAGAAGAATGAATTTGCACGTGGTACCTGGCGATGGCTTGAAATGTGCTTCCTTTCTCTTTTGATGATAGTATGAATATGATATCAATTGAATTGAATTGAATTCAGTCTCATCGCGTTCGCACCTCAACGCGAGAGAGATAGAGAGAAAGAGAGAGAGGAAGCGATCGAGAGATCGATCGAGAGAGAGAGAAAGAGAGATCTGGGAATGGAATGGGAAGTTTCGGGGAAGTTTCATAATAGCCTTAAAATTATCAAGTTTCATAACTAACAGAGTGTTGCGGTCACTTGTTACATCGACGCCTAATTTTAGTTAATTGACTCTCTTTTTTTTTTTTGAAAAACCTGGCAGTGGGCTAGGTCTTAGTTAATTGACTCTCTCTCTCTCTCTCTCTCTCTCCTCTTCTTGCTGCCTCGCACGATGATGCCCAAATCCCAAATATACTAACGTGTCCAGTAATGCCGGGTCGTATCCCAACTTGCTGAAATTCAATAATGTGGCATTTTTTTTTCATTAAACGTTATTCATCAATAATGTGCGTGGCACTAATAGTAAGAGCTGGCATGAAATTAATGTTCACAAATCAATTTAGAAAAATAATAATTTGACTTTTATTGTGAACTGAAGTTGTACGTCTGTCATATTAATTTGTGCGAATTTCGTTGGATCTTCTCACCGGTATACTTGGATAATATCTTATTAGATCTTTTGATCCGATCGGCACGGCACAGAGTGAAATTCTTTCCGAACACACAGTATTTACGTACTGGACTCCGATTTGAATATGAATATATATTCTCCTTGTATTTTATTTTGGGAATCTTTTGTATGTTGGTATAATAGGTTAAACGCATCATTGAATAGCTACACCTACTATATGTATTTTTTTTAAATAGTTAATAAGTTAGGTTATATTTATATATAATGAAATCACTTGCATATGAATTTCCGTTTACAAAATCATATGTAGATTTACAATTAAAAATACTTTGACCGTAGAGGATCCCTAAAGGGGTAATTCTGGATCACATACTGAGTGATTGGTCGCTCACTCACAAGTTGTTTCGTGGGTTTTTAGGTACAGAGTCTGGTGATCAGCAGCAGGATTTGCCAGGAGCTGTCCCCGATCACCACGTAGTTTAATTTACTATTTATAGGGCTTTTGGTTAGGATATACGAGACTCGATGTTTTTGATTAGTACATCAAATTCGTTAGATCATGTATCCCTTTCCCTAGATTGTGTTATGATATTATGATGTGGGTTGTATGGATGTTATATGTGTATGTTTATTTACTAGTCAAGTACCCGTGCAAAAGCACGGGAAACAAAATTATTAGTTATCAAATATTTATTCACATAATAACTATGCTACTTACGCGTAAAGAAGAATAAAAATGAAATGACAAAACAATGTACAATTAATGAATAAGTGAAAAACATAATATAATGAAAAACATTGTTCTCATAGATATCTTTCCAATGACAAAAGGGCCACATACATAATTTCAAGATTCAAAAGGGCCTAATATATAATTTTAAGAGAACAACATACAAAACAGATTCCCAAAACCAAGTAATACACATTTAGCTTTGCACATGCTTGACATAGCGTCTCTTGTTAGACTTCCTCTTACACATAGTTTCTTAACAAAAAGATTTCATTATCTATTGGCGTGGTGAGATCTTCTTCAAACTTTCTTTTTTTTTCTTCTAACTCACTCAGAGTCAGATGAATCCCGTTCACTTTCAAGTATGAGCCCATTCCATATTCCTACAACACAATGCAAAGATGTACATGATGAAAGTAAATGTAATATTAAAGTAACTAACATATAAAGTCACTAAAATACAACACAAAATTAAAGCTCGGTAAGACTTTAAATGATTTCTCAATATATAGTACCTCAACATTTCTTACCAGACCGTCCATGCTTGTCAGAATGCGATAGGGCCATCGCTTTATACCTTTAATCCTGCAAATCTTAAGCATGGTGTGGCTCACTCGGAGCTCTTTTGCAGCTTCATTTTGTAGTTTTTTAAACATTGGGCGGACCAACTCAATAGATAAATCTCCAGATTTCCTCCTAAAAGTTCTGAAAAAATTATAATATAGGAAAAAAATATAGGTATCAAAACAGAAAAAAAAAAATTATAAGGACACGAGATGTGCCCGTGCCTTTTCTTCTTTCCAGTTTCTTAGGTTTGAAACTCTTTCATTTATAAGGACAAAAGATGTGTCTAAATTACAATAGTCAACCAAAACACGAAATTATTTACAAGTAAAATAAATAGAAAATATAACTTATAAGACATAAATATTGCATTGTAAAATTGACAAAAAAAAATAGTTGTGCCTCTGTTCATTGTATCAACAAACACGAAAAAAATATTATAAATATAAAACTTCATTTATCTTCCTTTGAGTTCTAATTTGTTTATCTTGATTATCACTGTTTGAGTTCTAATTTGTTTGTTTTGAGTCCTTTATCTTCCTTTGAAATCAGATTTTCATTTTGGACCCTTGATTCTGCTGTAATTAGCATTTTACCAGAACTACCCTTTTAGTGCATTTTAGGTGCCAGTAGCACTTTTCTTGTGTTTTAGTGCTGGTACTGTGTTTGACAATGTACCAAAAGCTGGTTATTGGTTTTGCTACATCCTTATTCTTTATTTGGTCAGCTGTTCAACAATTTTTTGGTGGATCTATGCTGCTGATTTGCATATATGTGCTCTTAAAGCAAACAGAAAAATACAAACCTTGTATGAAAATAGTAAAAGAATATATGTATCGTTAAAGGAAGGAACAAACATATATACCACCAATTTTGCATGCAGACTATTTCTTTGTGATTTTTTTTCTACAGATTGATGTTATTTCTTTGTGATTTTGCATGTCAAAGTGTTAACTGTTGTGCCCAGTCTGTGCTGGAGCAAACTTGTAATACTTTCAATAAGGCTATGGCCTCCGCATGAAGCGGGTCCTCAGCTTTAACGGGTCCGAGGTGATTTCAACACATTTTGCAACCTGAATTTTTGAGGATTTAAAATTGCCAGTTTGTCACAAAATATATAAACTGTTGAGATATTTAAACCAGTACAGAGCAAATAAGGCATACCCCAGGAAAACCAAGCTCATAAAGCCCACAAGTGCAACAAGTGGAACTGCCGATAACGGGCTTAAATATCTGCATGTAAAATTCAGAAGTTGGAGTTGTTGCAAAAAAATAAATCGAACTTTCCACGAACCCGTCAAAAAGGTTTAAAACCCCACAAAGCACATTGTAAATTTAACTTTTGTAGCTCAAAATTGCATCAGATAAGCTATTTATTTGGGATCGAACAGAAAAATACAAAGATTACAGTGTCTTATGTGAAAAAAAATCCTTCCCACTAAAATCTTACCAACAGAGAGATTTTCACTTTAAATGGATAACTCTTTTACAAGGAGAGAACGGTTATTTGGAAAAGAGAAAACAAAAATTGAAAGAATATACTAACCTGGTGACATTCCTCCAAAGGCCACTGAAGCCAACTATTATCTGAAGTGCTGATGCAACTATAAGTGCGCCTTGGATCCCATGCATGATTCTTCGAAACCTCTTTAATTCCCAAAATAATAAAGTCATTATCAGCATAAATATCCAAGAATGTAAATAAGATATTAGGTATCAATTCGCGACTAACCTCCCGTGGGTCAGGTTCATTGCTATAACGACCGGCTAAGATGATAGAGATTGTCGGCATGACAAAGGTGTAGGACCCACCAATGACAGCAGGCAAACGGGTCCCGAGGAAGGTTTAAAGAAGAGTGTTTATGCCGGCAACACAAAGGAGATCGCTGAAATTTGGATGAAAGATATATAGGTGAGATATATAGAGAGAAGAAACATGTCAATTTTAAAAGCAATGTAACATAGCCACAGTTCTTTGATTGGTAATTAATATGTGCTGTCTCATGTTTTTGTTGTGTGAACTTTAGATCTCTCTGGTTTTGGTATTTTCAAGTTTTAGAGTGTGTACCAGTATACTGTGCTTTACTGGTACCTGACTATGTTTTAGCGTTTTGGCGCTTTTAGAGTTAGTTCAGATGTTGATGCTACTAAATATGAGTACTATCCTAAAAAAAATACATAGAAAGAGTATTGTTCTTTTGGAGACATTTGGCCGTAACCTCAAGAAGGTCTGGTGAACAATAACTGTTCTAATGATACCATCAATGAAACTAACCAGTTGAATATTTAGATTCAAGATTTTAATACAGGATGAATAATTACAACTCAGAAAAGAACAGTTTTTTCAACTCAGAAACATTGGTGATACTTGGCAGAAGAAAAGAACAGTTTTTTCTCGGCAAAAGAAAATAGATTTTTCAACTCAGAAACAGCTTCTCCCTCCGAACCCAACACCTCTATAAATACAAAAGACTTCTCAAATTATATACCAATTAGAAAGTTGCAACTTCAACAGAAATAAAGGAAAAGAATATTATAAAAGGAAAGTTGAGCAAGACCATCAAGCTTCGATAATGACTTGAGGGAAAGCACTTCAATTATTCCATTAACTGCTTTGGTTGAAATGCCTAATGAAACCAACTCCTTCTCCATCTCTTCTCATGTAATTTTGCCTAGCTGGTACGCATAAAAAAAGGTAAGTACATGAACCAAACAACATGAACAGATAATATATAATAATTTAATATGGCATAGACAGAAGCTTACCTTGTCAACAATTACACAGACTTGGGTAAAAAGATTTTCTGGAATAGCATACATCTGTAGCACTGCTTGTAAAACCTGTACAAAAAGATAATTAAAGCCTAAGAACATATAACACCTGTCTAAATAAATTTGGATAACATGGACATGAATCATGCATAAGATCAATGAAAAGATTTTGAGGAAATTACTTTTCGGTAGATAACCCTAATCCCCACATCTAACGATTTTATCCCAAGCCGCTCAAATAATAACACAACTGCTTGGATGAGCTCTGCCTCAGCCTGTATAGAAAATTGTACATAATATTAACGAACTCAAGGATTACATAAGTTGTACTGGACATGTCAAATACAGCTGGAAATACTTTTGCTTACCTTAGCCTTAACCTTCAACTTTTGACTGAATTTAAAAAATGTTATATATGTGAAACTCCAAACTTCTGGATGTACAGCCAGCATTTACCAGGAAAATGAGGTTATCTCAGCACAGTACACACATTGCATATCACCAGACCAACCCCTCCTACTGAGGTTATCTCTTGTTAAAACCCTATTTTGCTTAACTAGCCATAAAAATATTTTGACTTTTAAAGGTGTTTTAGCACACCAAATACTGTGGAAATCATTATTAGGTACCCCCATATTCAAGCCATTTATACAGAGAATTAAAATTTCCATGTGTGGTCCATCGCCATAAAATCTGATGAGATGAATCAACTAAGGTAAAATTAGAAAATTGACTAAGGAGCACCATTCAACTGTCTAGCAAATTCTAATTGTATAAAAGGACCTGATAAGACCTCAGTAACTCTTTAATTTCCTAATTTAGTCAATATATAATGATTAACCCCTAATGGGTCTGGGGCTAATTTGTCCCTAATTCTTCTATTTTTTCAACATAATTGCATTCCTTTATACGCATTACTTATAATTGATTCCACTTAAACTGAATAATATCATTTCAACTCATAATTCAACAAATTACAACTTATGTTGCAAAAAGTTCACTTATATTGGATTTTGCAATTTGTAAACATAACTGTAACTAACATCTTTTGCTAAATTGACTACCTAATTAACCTCCTGTATTATCAAGTGGACCTATATCTGTCATCTGTGTAGAAAAATGAATGCCGCTAAATGTAATTAGGAGAAGTCAACAAAAATCAATTGAACAACTACCTGTAAGTGTAATTTAAAAAAGGAAAAAAATGTAAAAAGATACTCTGTAGGACCAGCATTTCCAACAACCTTCTGTGAAGAAAAACAAAATCAACACAAGCACTATCTTTATAGTAGTCTAACATTGGTACCAATCAGTTTTGGTCACAGTTCTTTAATTTACAGTTGCCAGCACTGTACTTATTAAGGTTCAATATATGCATTATCTATGTAACCTAGCAAGCATCGTACAGTACCATCAGACACAATACAGTACTGATAGGTTAGAATATATTATGGAAACAGGAAAAGGGCATAGAGTTTGACTCCTTTCTCATTCTACAATTTATGAGTAAAACGGTAAGAGTAAGTAACTACTACGTACATACCAGTATCATACTAATCCACTAAAGCCTGATCCAGGTACCAGAATCAGTTAACTCATTGCAAAAACCTCCAGCTGCAGCTGCGGCAAGTTCACTTATAGTAACTCCTCCATTAGTTCCCTTTTTAACTTCTGATTAAGAGCGGTTTTATCCTTCTTACACGATTCCTTCAAGGTCTTCAATTGATTGACTGTCAAATTATCATAGTTAATTAGTTATTATTTTGTAAGACGAGATAATGGTACTTAGACTAAGTGATGCTAGTCTAAGTGATGTGAAACCGGTGCTCGCTATGAATTTGATACTACTTTGATAGAAATAAAATAAATTTTGGTGGAGTTTAAAGAGACATTTTCAACATTAAGTTCTCAAACTTTTCATTCAAACTATCATATTTTTCTAGATCAAATACAACATAACTCTCTCACATATATATAGACCAAAGATAACTCTTAAACTTCACAACAAAACATTAAATGACCATTAAACCCATTTTTTCAAAAGCAACACATTAAATGACTGTTAAACTATATATAACAACCCTTTAAAGTTAACTTTTTTCCTTGTCAATGTGGTTATACCGCTGGTATCTCTTATTGACATCCTCAATTCTAGTTTTGAGCACGCGAATTTTTCTCGCAATCCGCCTTTTGACAAAGAACATGGCAAGTAGGCAACCTTTTTTCATCTGGAGAACAGAAGCCACCTGGAGACAATTATCCACATCAGATGCCAACTCTTGGACTTGCTGGATCCATGTGGTCATGACCTCGCCTTTCACGTTCTCTGTTGAGGCAGCCCTTAAGAAGGCTTGCATCATCTCATGTTCTTTTTTTATGAAAAATAACTCTTCTTGCACCCCTACCAGTAAACCAATTTCATCTGTGATGGCTATTGCAGCTGATTTAACTCCCAAATTAATTGCTGATACAGCAACCGCCTCCATTTCTGCTTACAGCCAATATATCAAGCTTCTCTGCATATGAACAAGGAGAACATTTGAGGTCGGTACGTGCTTTTAAGTAATTGAGCCAAATGAGGTTTTTGTTAACAAAACAATCCTCTTACTTTAAGGAGATGAACTGATGAGTAATTGTATGATTTTTCTTCATTAAATTAATAGACATCTAATTGCTTAAGAACTGTTTATTTACTTGTACAGGTAGAACCCATGTTACTATTTTTGTTAAAAAAAACATTAAAGTTGCACTTAGAAACGAGCTTTGGGCTTTACCAGTGAGAGAGAGAGGAGAAAAATAAAGGGCGGGGGGAAATGAATTTGCACTGGTACCTGGCGGCTTGCGCTGGCTTGAATTTGCACTGGTACCATTTTTAGAGTACTAGTGGGATCAAGTTTCATAATAGTCTTAAAATTATCAAGTTTCATAACTAACAGAGTGTTGCGGTCACTTGTTACATCGACGCCTAATTTTAGTTAATTGACTCTCTCCTCTCCTTGCTGCCTTGCACAATCTCACCCTCGGACCCTCCCCTCCAGTCCTCCAATCTCCTAATTGTTTTTTTGTAATGTCGGGTCGTATCCCAACTTGCTGAAAATTTCGAAACTTCATGTGGCATTTTCAAAACTAACGTGTCCAGTAATGAGTCCGAATCTGCTGCGATTCCGAGAGAGATCGTAGGATTCTGAAATTCTGAGATTGACGGATCAAACTTTTCCGTGCGCGGATTTCGAAAACGTTCTTGGAAAAGTAAAATTTTATGCACGCATCTCGAGAAAGACCAACAGTTGAGATCGGATCGCAGGGTCCTGTGATTCCCCGAGAATCACAGCAGATTTATTTTCGTCCAGTAATGTCGGGTCGTATCCCAACTTGCTGAAATTTTCAAAACTTCATGTGGCATTTTCTTTTCATTAAACTTTATTCATCAATAATGTGCGTGGCACTAATAGGGAGCTGGCATGAAATGTTCAAAAATCAATTTAGAAAAATAATAATTTGACTTTTATTGTGAACTAAAGTTGGACGTCTGTCATATTAATTTGTGCGAATTTCATTGGATCTTCTCACCGGTGTACTTGGATAATATTTTATTGGATCTTTTAATCCGATCGGCACAGCACAGGGTGAAATTCTTTCCGAACACACAGTATTTAGGTACTGGACTCTAATTTGGATATGAATATAATATTCTTCTTGTGTTTTATTTTGAGAATCTTTTGCATGTTAGCATAATAGATTAATCGCATCATTGGATAGCTGCACCTACTATATGTATTTTTCTTTTAAATAGTTAATAAGTTAGGTTATATTTATATATAACGAAATCACTTGCATATGAATTTCCGTTTACAAAATCATACGTAGATTTACAATTAAAAGTACTTTAACCGTAGAGGATCCCTAAAGAGATAATTCTGGATCACATACTGAGTGATTAGTCGGTCACCCACAAGCCCTAGAGTCAGAGAGTAATTGGCTCGATTCAGAAGAAAAAAAATGACTTCGTAACGCCTGAAAAAAAAAGTTAGAGAGCAAAAAACTTAACCCTTTGTCCCTTCCTTTTGCTCTTTGCTTGAGTTCAGAAGCAAAAACAAAAGAAAAAACCTAGTTAACGGCCGCTCACACTTGAAATTTGGACATTCTCTCCACCCTCACGCAAAAACAAAAGCCACTAATGAGCCATGAATTAGAGAATTTTCTCCTTGTACCTTATTTTTTTTGCCTCATATTTATAAATTTAGCTTTACAAATTAGATTACGATCCACCTGTTTGTAAAAAAAACTGATACTGGTTTGACTACAACTGGAGGTTTTGAGTTTTATTTCTGATACTAGTTTGCTGGTAAAAAACTGATACTGATGTGTGCCAGTTCTATGGCTATTATATCATACAAAGTTATAAATAAAATTTATAGAAAAAATAATTTTGTTTTTTTAATATATGCTACTCATTAAAGAAAATCTAAGAATAACTGGGGTTCCATTTTATCAGTATTGAACTGATTTTTTTTATATAAGTTTATTGGTGTTTGTTATAATACAGATAATTCAAGTACAACTTTCAAAGGGAGGTCATCAACTCTTCTTTTAAATATTGTTTTTTTTATTTAGTATCCGATTAGTTAATGAGTTTGAATCCAATTAGCTATTTGAACCCGATTAGTGTCCTACCCTGATAGAAATCCTGAATCCGCCCCTGGCTACTGAATTCAATGAGCAGCAGAGGATATAGAGGAGCTGATTTTAGGATAGTTAATATCATATAAGAAAAGTCGTGGTCAGTGGCTGGAATGAGATCCGGTGGTCTTTAAATCCCTACTATCTCTGTCCTCTCTCTCTCCTTCTCTTTGAAAAGAGATAGAGAGAGAGAACGGATTTATGTTGAAAAAGCAGCAGATAAAGGAGGCAATTTTATAGATATACCCTCTAAAAACTTCAAAATTACATATTTTCATCTAATATTCATAATATCATATTTATTTACTGTTCTAAATTTCCAAAACTCACAAAATTATTCTATTTATTGCTTTAATATTAAAATCAGTTAAAATTTATAAATTATCTATTTTATCATTTATTAAAAAAATATGTAGTATGTTTAAGTGAAATGTTCAGTCTTCTAATTGACCAGTTGTGAAGGCAAATGATTTATTTTTTAAATTGTAACGCACACACAAATATATGCCTGAATGTCATTGTGTATGCGTCACATGTCGAGAAATAAATCATGTCCTCAAAACCAACAAATTAGAAAAATAAATATTTCGTACAAATACTATATATATATTTTTTTTTTAATAAAGAGTGAAATAAGTATTTATAAATTTAAAAAGAATTTTAATAGAAAATGCAATCAACACATTTTCCAAACTAATGCAATCTCAGTCTCTCTCTCTCATCTATAATAATATAAATATGAGCGATTGTTTTAGTGGAGATGAATAGTTTGGGAACCGTAAACTAATCCTAACCCTCCATCAGATTCAAGTTCTTTCTTCAGTCGTTCGTTCGTCCATTCATTCAATAAACCATTTATTAAATACATGAGTTAATAGATAAATAAAATATGTTAAAGTTCGGAAGAAATAAAAATATAATTAAAATTAAAGCTAGGACAGCTAATAATATTAAGTCATTTATTAAAAACAAACGGGTTGCCGACTGATCTTCCCAATCTTCCCAAATTGGAACTCAAAATTCAAATTTAACCTCTTCTCAGTGTCGAGATCCTTATTTTGACAGCGTCGAAATTAAAAAATTTAGATTGAGGAAGCTGAAATTCAAGTCTCCACAATAACAAAATTAAAAATACATATTTAGTAACTTATGACAAGGCTGAATCATATAAAAAAAATTTAAAACAATAAAATTTAATTAAATTTCAATATACATAATAAAAAAATTAAAAAAAAATAGTGACTAAGCATCCATTAACTTACGTTAAGATCGGCCAACTAATCGGTTTAAACGGACGTTTTTTATAACACTGCTACAAACTTTTTAACTTTGACAAAGAAAAGTCACGCTTCTTCTGAATTCTCGGAGAAATGGAGACAACTATACAGGCTAAAGAAGGGATTCTCACGAGTCATGACAAGTAATTTTTTGTCCAATAATTCCTTCAGAAACTCAGTACACGAAGTAACACAAAATATCCGGTACTTCGATTATAGAGTAGACCGAATCAAAATATAATTCGAATCGAATCTCCTGTGGGCTGTGGGCTGTGGCTGTGCCTTGTCTGATGTAGGGATGTGTCATGTGTGTGGGCCGTGGCTGTGACAGTAGTGTACCGAATCAAACTTGAATTCGGTAACATCAATCAGGTACTTGTTATTTTTGAAAGAAAAAAATAATCAACCTCTTTTATTAAAAAGAATTCCTTGGTTCTTACGACTTTAATTTGAGTGGAGAATTTCATGTATTTTGTGGAATTAGGATATAATATGGATGAGTAACAGTAATAGAGTATTAGTAATAGATAGCCCGCACTCCGCAGGCGATGGCGATGGAATCGAATTCTCCCTATTTATTATATTATGTTATATCTAGTTCTGTAGAGAATCTACTCATCTAGAGATTCATCTAGAGATGAGATGAGATGAGATGAGATGAGATGAAGATGAAGATGAATTTAGGAGGAGACGGCGCGGTGGTGTTCCGTGTGCTGTGCCCAGTTGACCGCATAGAAGCGGTGAGTCGTCTCTTAGTCGGAGGCACCGGCATCCGCTTCGACTGCGCCTCCGCCTCGCCTTTCCCTTCCGACAGGGTCCTCCTCATCTCCTCCTCCTCCTCCTCCTCGGCCCAAGCCCAGGCCCAATCTGCTCTTCTTAGTGTTTTTGATTGCATCGTCTTGCCATCCACTCACCAATACCACCACCACCACCACCTCCCCGTCGTCTGTCGCTTGCTCTCTCCCACTTCTCCACATCTCTGCATCCAAAATATGCCCAAGGCTGCTGCCACCTTCGACCACCTCCACCAAGAAACCGGCGCTCACATTCAGGTCTTTGCCAAAGATCGTGCCTTCCCTGCTTTCACCGGTCCTCCGCAAGAGCTTCTCACTGTATGTTCATTACTTGTACTTTGCATCGATCCATCAGTCCATCTTCTTTCAATTTTAAATTTTAACAGTAAATCTTGCATGACTGACAGATCAGCGGCACCTTCACTGCTGTCAGGAATGCACTGGTAGCCGTCTCCACCTTCCTCCTAGATATCGCCGCCTCTGCTGCTGAAAGCACAACACAAATGATCCTTCCTTATCAATACCTCCCTTTTCTAACTGCCAATGATGCTGCCGACCTCTCTCACATCAAACAGGTACCTAATATGGCAGTCCCAACTCCTAACCAACTCAATCTTGGTTCTTCTTCTTCTTGTATCTTTATGACCTAAATTGGGGATAAGTCTAGCCTATGTTCTGTGAATTTATGACCTAAATTGCCTGGTACCAGTATAGTTGAGTTCAAATTAATTATCTACATTGACTAAACAAATTGACAACTGTGGATTCAAGGAAGAACAACTAGATGGTCTCATTTCTGTCTTAATGTCTAATGTCTGTAACTAACTGTAAGCCATTGTCAGGTGACCATTAATTAGTGTCAAAATTTACATGACATTTCTTCTGTAGTAACCTCTCTGTTTAAACCACATTCAGTTGTCAGGTGCAAACCTAACTGTTGAAGACCCAAAAGCCGGTGAAACAACAGGAAAGGTGATTATTTTGGGAACAGCTGAGCAAACAAAGACTGCACAGAGTCTTCTTCACGGCCTCATTTTCTGCGGTGTTTTCAACCCATCTTGAATCAACTGATTTTGTGTTACTTTTTTCATCCAGATGGAAATGGTATGATAGTAGTGTTGTATGTTGTAAATTATATGTATGGCCCGGCCTGTGCTCTCTCTCTATCTCTACTCTTAGGTTAGAAACTTTTGGTCCAATGTAGACTAGTGTATACATTTGTTGTAGTATCTATTGAACCCTTTCTTGGTATTTCAGAGGTTCAGTCTTATGTAGAACAAAACATCAATTCCTCCAGTGGAGTTTCAAAAAATTTGAAATGCTACCGATATTGGTTGAAGATATCTACAGATATAGGCATGCACATCATAGTGATATCTACAGATATAGGGAAATTTAATAAATATCTTCATCTCATAGGCTTTTCCAACACTAATATAAGTAATAACACTACTGATAAAGTCATACACAATATAGCTTTTACTGGTGGTCACATCTAATTTTTATTTTGCTGTTTTGTTATATTGTGGGGTGATTCTTATCCATCCAATGGCATGGCTATCAAATTGTATTGCTGTAACTCTTTTGACAACATCTTCTTTGGCTGTTTTCCCTCCTTTAATTACGGTCAAGTCTACTCGTTAGTCAACTGACAAGGAGGGTCTTGTTTATAATTTAGTGCTGGTACATCTTTATATGGTGAGAATAACCCAAATTGGTTCTAGTGCAAAACATCACTGACATGTGGGGGTAGATGTGCTATATACCTAGTATCAATCCCATTTGTTAGAGTTACTCAATGGTTTGACAAAAGTTAAGTTTGCCATGTCCTTTTTAATTTGAACTTGATCTAGCAAACCCTATTATTTTTATAGGAGGATTACGGTGCCGTGTTATCTTAATTGAAACAATAAATAAACAGGGACTTCTGCAAATAAAGACATCTATCTAAATGGAAGAGACGAAGGATGAGAGAAGCATGCAAGTTAAATTACATTACATCTAACTTCTAAATGAACAATTAAGAAAGGAAATTGAAGACCAAACTACCTCCTTCCTACCATAATCATAATTCCATCCAGAAATGTAAACGATAAATCCTATTCCATTGAGAAATGCATGTAAAGGATTCAAGTTTTGTGCACCGAGACTTGCGCCGCATGCACCTTCGCATTTCCACCGGTGTTATTTTGAAACCTCGCAATGCTAAACATCCCCATGTCGACCCCATCGGGCACTGCTGCCACACCCTGCACGGCCATTTCTGCGAGAATCTTCCCTACCGCAGGGCCCATCTTAAACCCGTGACCAGAAAACCCTCCGGCCACCACCACGTCCTTCCCAAACTCCCCTCCCAAAAAATCAATGATGAAATCGCCATCTGGCGTCATGGAGTACATGCATGCCTGCGTCATGACGGGTCCATTACTAGACTCGACATGTGCGGGCATGAACTTGCTGATCCATTGCACAACGGGATCCACCAGTTCATTTACATTCGGTTCCTTCAAGGATGCTGCAGCTCTGGAGCCCACCTGCCAGTCTCTGCGGTCGGGGTCACATGGGATTCCTCCATGCATGGCGATTTTGATGAGGTTGGGGTACTCAATGCAAGGGGTGCCGTAGATGTAGGGATCCCCATAACTCGCGAAAGTAGGGAAACCGGCAGCTGCCGTCAGCTCCCCTTCACGCCCCTCTCTGATCTTCCAATAGCATATCAGGGTGTGCACTGGCTCTATCGGAATCTCTATTCCGCTTACCGACTGGACTAGGTTGTGTGCCCATGCGCCAGCCGTGATAATTACTTTCTTGCCGTAAAGCACCTCCCCGCGGGCAGTAAGCACCTGAACAGCCTCCAATGCTGCTTCCTTCTTTATGCCGGTGACCTCCGTACGGTCTCTGATAACTGCTCCATGCCGTGCTGCCAGTGACTGGAACATTGCAACTGACTTGGTTGGGTTCAATACACCTGCATGTACATGCATATTTAGATTTTCACTAATTAAGCACAAAACGTACTCTAAATTAAGGCAATTAGTAATTAAAATTGATGTACTGGCAGTATATATGTGTGTATATATTCATACCTCCTAGTGGAGTTTCCAGAGCTGTCCATCCATCGGCCTCTGGCAAATCGAACGCACCGGAGAACCTCTCCTTCAAGCTCTTCTTATCCAACAAAGTGTGCTCGGTTGAACTTGAATTATCAATGCAAGATTTGAAACTCAAATCAGACAGTGGCCCCATATCAAGTTGAGGTGTAGGACTGAGCACGGTGTACCCGGCCTCGGACTCAGCGGAGAGAAAGAGAGACCTAGAGAGAGAGACTAGAGGTGGGTAGAAGGACTCCGGGTAGGTAAGCCGGGTTGTGCGAGAGTGGCCATGCGATGAGCCGAGTGGATGGAGGAGATCGAACTGTTCCAAGAGAAGAGTCTTTTGGTTGAGTTTTGAGAGGTGGTACGCCGCACAGCTACCCATAATACCGGCACCGATCACTATTACATCGAAGTAACTGGAACTGTCCATTTTGATTTGTTTTTGAGCTAGTCTCTCTCTCCCTCCCTGCTAGTGATGTACTACTCTCAAAGGTATCTCTAACTACAGCTATTCATGAAGTCATGATATGTTGTTTTTCCCTTGTGGAGAGATATATATAGCCCCAAAAACCAGTTTTGGTTCTTTTATTGAAAACATACTAAAATCCAAAAACCTTCATCTCTGGTGGGGGTGTGTGTGGTGGAGTTTCTTTTGTGTGGTCTCTCTCTCTCTCTCTCTCTCTGACAAATTAACCATTTTTAGAGTACTAGTGGGATCACCTGAAACCTCCTTTTGCAATGAGAGTTGATATAGATGTGATCAACTTGCATGCATTGCCACATGCTAAGTCTGAAATCTGACTGACGTATTGCATCTTTAAATTAATATAACAACTTGTGTTTTTTTATGGCAGTTATAGCAATAGATTTCTGATGCAAATTAATTGCATGCTGTACATTAATTATACAACTATCATTAATTAATTTAGATAATATATAATTGCAACTTTTTTAACAGACTATTGGAGACTACATATCTAAATCGTTATTGTGTAATTACATGCACTGGTATATATATATATTAGGAATTAATGTACAATTGATGAATTGAATAATTGGCTGATAAACCTGCCAGCATTGACTTCTTTTAATTAAATAGATGGTTATTTGCACAGTTAAAGAACTAGATGTGCAAGTTAGTAGGAAAAAAAAACAAAAGAACAATTCATTTGCAAGTTACATTTATTGGATCTTTGGATTCAAAGTAAACTTGATTTGCAAGTTTTTTCAAAGAGTATATACTGATGATAAAATGGTCCCTTTTTTCTGTTCTGTCATTTTCAATTACACAAGGGCTGATACAGGATATTGCACCCCTACTAGCTGCCAGCCTGCCAGTACTGTCAACATATGGATCAGATTTTTTGATTCGATCCTGATATGATTTGAATCTGAACCATCAACATATTCAATAAAAGTTAAGAGGATTGAAATGTGAATCGTATCCATTACTTTAGCAAATTTTAAATAAAATTGAAATTATATTTGAAATGTTTAGGATAAAATGTTTAAAAGTTGCAAATTACAGTCATGCATGACATGAATGAACATAATTATTTTGTATTATATAATTACAAATTAAGAGCATGAATGGTGCCATGCGAATAAACTATAAAAGAGTATGATCATCCTGTGATTACATATTATATTTAGACATGACATGTGCACTCTTGTACTATTTTACTCTTTTGGAGTATTTCGGCATCTCGCCTGTGACATGACTTAAATACTAATTACACATCATGTATTTAATAAGTCAACTAAACCAAATAATTAGGCTCAAAGATTTAACTAAAATGGTGGTCTTGTCCTCCTTTGTTTTATAGATTGGACCAAGTTGGGTTTTAGGCCGTTGTCGAACAATGCATTTAATTTGGGTTTAGAAAAAATTAATACCTTAATTAAAAATGGATCTTGTTATTTCTTAAAGTATTTTTTTTAAGTATATTGTAATGAATATTTCAATTGACAGTTAATGACCAAAAGCACTCCTTATGAGAGTTAAAAAAAAAAAAATTGTATTGCATATCAGTATATCACAGCTCAAATGAATTTTAATGTTATGTTTTGTTTATATGTTAAGTGGTTTCCTTAAAATTAATTCACTTATTAATTACAACATATTTTTTTATTTATAAAATTATAATTTTCTTATATATAACTAGTGTATTAAATTTAATATAATTTAGAAAGTAATTGATTGAGTTAATTGGTTTTTTAAAGAAGAAATAGCCTAGCCGGAGAAGTCAGTATAATTTAATTCTCCTTCGCCTCGATCTTTTGTTTTGGATGTATTTTAGGCCTCTATATTTTTTCATGTGCATCTATATGTTGTTTTTTATTTACTCTTGATAAATAATATTTGCGTGATTCAGAAAGGACTAGATCATTCATTTTTAATGCATATCATGCAAATTAAAATGTCAATAAATGTACAATAGTTCCTTAATTATGTTCTCACTAGCAATATCTAAAAATTGGGTAGAAAAGGAAGGATGTCAAGTGCTCAAAACTCCCAAATTAATAATAATTTATTTGTTTCATATCAAATATATAGTTTTCATGTCTAAAAGTTAAATTAATATGAGATATTGGAGGCATACCAATTTATTAGATCATGCGAGATATACTGAATATGTTGTCTTTAATTCTCTTTCAAAAATCAATTATATCTCTCAAAACTAAATATTTTTTTATAAAAGCAACAAATGACACCAACCAACCATATATATACAATATACCAAGATCATTGTAAGTATGATTGTATATTAAAAAATTGGATGTTAAAAAATTATCAACAAGATCGACGCACCATTCATGCTTCGTTGGTATATGTGTTTTATTACTAAAATTGGATGTTTAATTGGTAGTTGAATATATAAAAAATTATCAACAAGATCGACGCACCAATCATGACTTGTTTTGGTATATGTGGTTTGGATCTTATATACAATATACAATATACCAAGATCATTGTAAATATGATTGTATATTAAAAAATTGTATACTAAAATTGGATGTTTAATTGGATTTTCTTTTGCCGGAGGCGTACAAAACCAAGATCATTGTAAGTATGATTTTCATAGTTTTTCTTTTTCTTTTAGTATCAAATGTTAATGCAAAAACAATATATATACCGTCAATGATACCAAATATATACTAGTAGTTCACGTAGAGGTTAGAATATAATAACATTTGTGTTTTATTTAAAAAGATCAATCCACCTTTGGAATCTTTTAGAGTTTATAAAGGATACTGAGTATTTAGTTGTAAAAGGATAAACATTATTTAAAAAAAAAGCACCCTTAAAACTTCATCTTAGTTCTCAATCTATATTATAGGTACTGATAAGACACTAACATTGGGTGAAATTTCTTCTTAAAGAAATGAAGACTACTCAGCTTGCTCAGATGAAGGATATATTAAAGCATGCATGGTAATCAAGCTGATTTTAAGGTAATTTTTTTACATCACATTAACTTATATGTACTCTTTAAGATATTTTGATAGTATATATATCTATCTGAAATTAAAAGACATAAATTTGTTAGGCTAGCTGATAGAATGGCAGTATACTAGTTGGTGCTGGACCCTAGTTTGAGAAATACTTAAGTGTATATCAAGATATCAGTAGAATTACATATATCATATTTTAAATTTCAGAGTGATCATTAAGAATAAATATGCAGTATCGTGGGAAGTTCTTGTCCCTCTCAAAATAAGAATTTTTATGTGGTTCTCATCCAATAATAGAATTCTCACTAAGAAAAATCTGCACAGAAGGGGCTAGCCTGGTAGTTTGAAATGCCAATTTTGTGATAAAACTGAAACAACTACCCATTTGTTCCTTAAATGTAAAGTAACTAGACAACTGTGGTTCTGATTAGGCCAATGTCAACATCAATTTATGCACTGACATTCTTGTTCCAATATATTTGAATATTCATGCTCATTAGATAAGGTACAACAACAAGCTTTTCTCGTAATATACAGTGCCTTATGTTGGACTCTATGGAAACATAGAAATGAGGTTATCTTCAATAATTCATCGGTTAAGTCTATACGATCTATTATCATGCTTATTATATCTGCTTTTGAATACTGGTCAGGTCACATGGACAAGCGCATTAAGACTGCTGCCGCCAACTGGCTACCAAACGATTTGGATGCTATTCCTCTGCGTGTGTGGGATCCGAATGATAACCAAGTGGTGCCTTACTAGGGAGCTACTGCAGCAGACTCTCCAATAGGTCTACTTGAGTGGGAGGCTGTTACAACAGCAGAATGAAGAAGATGTCAACATACCAACCTTTTTGTATAGTTGGATTTTTTACCTTAGCCTCACTTATTAGGAGGCTTAGTATTAGTATTAACTTACTTTTCCATTACTGTGTTTTGGTGATATTAAAAAGACGGGCCTATGTGTTTTGTTATGTCATGGCTTATGTTTGTGTTGTGGTTGCAGGGGTCAACATTAGTAATGTAATTAAACTTCACTGTTTCATATATGAAACGGGCACTTTGTTGTCTTTTTAAAAAAAAAAAAAAAGTATAAGTGGAATCTTGTACTATATTCTATTAATCTTATCGGCAGAAAAATTGCAAATAATATCAAGAAATCTTGCACTTAGGTCAAAATATACAAAAACTTGTAAAAGAGCTAGCTACCAAAATATACAAGGCTAAATTTGAACCGAATAGGATCAATTAAACCGAACTTTTTTGGTTCAGTTAAAAATCAAATAAACCGTATCCGATGAACACCGGCTCCTAAATATTCAATCATGCTCGATAAAACCCAGTCAGGTACAATTGACGGTATGTCATGATTTTTTTTTAAATGTGTTAAATTGCTAAATTGTATTTTGTGGTTGAAGGAGAGCAAAGGCAACACATATGCGACAACGATGCCTGCCATTTAAACGAAGGACTCGACAGCAGAGGATAAAATTGCAGAAAAGATTAAACATACTAACACGGCATTCCGATCGAATCCATATCCTCGACGGTACCGTAAAAGATTCCCTTTTACAATTAGCTATTTACGGTTTGAGATTAACTCTCAGCCGGTTTGGGATTCGGGCTGACTGAGGGGGCAGTATTATTGGGCTTTGAGATTCGTGCCAAGTTAAAAAGAAACGGTCCAGATCAAGTAATTGTAAAAGATTCCCTTTTACGGTACCGTCGGTGATATGAATTCATTCCGATCACGGTCTGTGGGATTTCTCTATCCGTGCTGATTGATATAGCATATATCAATCGTGCGGATTTACTAATATGGAGTTAAGTGTTCATACAATGAATAGACTAGTAACTAAAAGAGTACGTAGTACAAGGAATACTATATATATATATAATATATATATATATCAGTAGGACTTGGCTACGGTGCTACGCGTAGCATAGAGATCTCCGTGCTACGGCTCAATATTTGAGTTTTCAAAATTCTAACGGTCGATCCGAACCATTCAACATGATCTCCATATGAATATGTACTTGCAAACCAAATTTTACATTTTTTAGAATTTTTTTATTTTTGTGTTAAGCCACTTTGAAAAAACATTAATTTGTACACAACAGTAAAATCTTTTGGACCATTGAATCAGCAATTTTCAAAGTGACTTAATAAATAGTAAAAAAATTCTAAAAAGTAAACTTTGATTTGCAAGTACATATTCATATGGAGATCATGTTGAACGGTTCGGATCAACCATTAGAATTTTGAAAACTCAAAAATTGAGCCGTAGCACGGAGGCCCTCTATGCTACGCGTAGCATATTAGCCAGATTCTATATCAGTACTCAAATATAAAATATATGATGACCCTGTAATTATAATTAGACATGACATGTACGTGTACGCTTGTACTATTTTAATTACTCTTGTGGAGTATTTCGCCTTTGACATGACTTAAATATAATAAATTACACATCATATATGTATTTACTAAGTCAACAAACTAATTAAATAAGGCTCAAAGATTTAACTAAAATGTGGTCCATCTTGTCTTGTCCGCCTTTGTTTTATAAATTGCACTCAAGTCAACTAACTAATCGAATAATGCGTTTGGGTTTAGAAAAGATAAATGCCTTAAAAATGAGTATGGTTACTTTTTTAAAATATATATGTATTTAAAAATGAGTATTATTATTATATTATTATTATTATTATTATTATTATTATTATTATTATTATTATTTACTCCTGATAAATAATCAGCTTATGTTTGCGTGATTTGGAAAGGACTGAATCATTTCTTTTTCATGCGTACTATGCAAATTAAAATGTCAATAAATATAAAGTGGTTTTTAATTATATCCTCACTTATAAGTTACAACATCTCAAAAATATGTTGCACAAAAAAGAAGTATGTTAACTGCTCAAAACCCCCCACATCAATATAAATATTTATTTGTTTCATATCAAAATATATATTGATCTATGAGATTTCATAGAAATATCAATTAATTAGACCCTACTCGTAAAGCTTTTCTCTAAGTTTCTTCTCTTTTCTTAAATTCCACATTTCAAGGTCTTCATTTATAGTGGTAATTGTAGATATATATAACATGCCAAGATTCATCTCCTGCAAGAATATATTTTTTGATATTTTACCAATTTATACTGGGTATTTATTTTAGTTGGAGAAAAATTGTAACTATTTATCAATTATATGTTCTAATATATCAAAAGAGACAAGAAATGTAATTATGAGAAAGGTTACTTTTTTTATTTTAAATATAAAGAAAGAACAACTTAAACAACTTAAAATGTAATTATGAGAAAGTCCGCCTCTAATTACTATCGCTGACCTCTATATATTTTCTTTGGTCTGAATTAATGCGCATAGGAGTTTTAGATTACTGAAAATTGTCAAGCAATCAGAACACTAAAGAGTAATTAAAAAACAATTAAATAACAACTTGGAATTTACTTGCAAAATGATGACGCGGCAGCCGAGATTTTTATTAATATCCAAAGTTTAATATAAATTAATATTTATGCCCAGAATTCTGGGTTTTCGCCAAAAATGTCCAAATCGGTCATTTTATGGCCGGTTTACCCTCCCCATAAGCCGGCCATTTTTATGGCCGGCTTACTCTTTTTTTTTTTTTAGAGATACTATGAAGAGCAAAATAATGAAATCTAACACTGAAAATTTGAATTTTTTTTAAATTATTTGTTAGATTACTTCTTTTGATTTATAATTAGCATATTTATACTAAAATACACTAGATTACTTGAAATTATGTTGAATTACACTATATTACAATAAATTATGTTGAATTACACTAAATTACGTTAAATTACGCTAAATTACAATAACTTCGCTAATTATGCTGAAATACGGTAAATTACGCTAAAGTAGACTGATTTTGTGCCATCTTTCATGAATCATAAAAAATAGTAAAAAAATTTGAAAAATAGTAAAAATTGGTATTCTACAAGTTCATTATGTAACTAATTTACTGAGCTACTTAGATTGAATAATAGAAATGAAAATCTATCACAACTCACCAATCCGCAATTGCAGCCCACTAAGGAATTCTAGCCCATCGAGCCCAAAATTCCATAATCATGCCAATGACGTGATAGAGTCACGTAGTTTGTGTGTCTTTTTATTCTGTTTACATTTCTTTACATTCAGTTTGTGTGTTGTTAGCATGTTGTTTGCGTGTCTTTACTTTTTTTATTTTCTATTTAAAAATGTGACCCTTGTATCTTAGGAACTAAGTTTTTAAATGAATGAATTTCTGTTGTTTACATTTATCTTTACTATTCTCTAGTTTTATCTACTTTATTTTCTTCAAATTATACAAAAATACCAAAAATATATTCCACCGCACAAGTGCTACTTACGAATTTCCAAGTCAGATCGTGACAATTGGTATCAGAGCCTTGTTCATAGGCCTAGGGAATGCCCGTAACACGTCAACAAACCATGGAAGAGCAAGTCAATGTTGTCCGAGGGTTGCAAGATCAACTAGAGAGCTTGGAGAGAAGAATGGCGAGCTTGATGGATGATAACACAAAGGTACAATTAAGTGGGGACATCGGGGAAAAATTTAATAAGATTGATGAGTTTATGGCCAAGAGTGATCAATTGGTAAAAAAACATGATTTAGAAGTATTATTTATCCAATACTTGGGAAAACAAGTAGTTAGTAAAGAATCTAATCCCAATGGTACTAGTTCTAGTGTACAAACTCCACAAAATCCACAGTTTACACAAAACCAAACTCCATTATATCCTAACCTCAATCAAAATCTAAACTCTTACACTCCTCACCAACACACTACGAACCAAACCCACAATACATTTTCTGTGCCATTTTCAAACCCATACAACCAACCATATGCAGCAACAAGACCAAATGTGCCGTATAACCCGCTACCGACACCAAGAATTGAATTTCCAGTATTTGATGGGACAAGACCTAGAAGTTGGTTGTACAAGAGTGAGAGGTATTTTGAGATATATCAAATTCCACCTTGGCAAAAATTCGAGATTGCTTCCATGTACATGGTTGATGAAGCCGAAATTTGGTGTCAGGGATTGGGTTTAGAAGGTGGGCAAATGACATGGGAAGTGTTTAAGAATGAATTGCTAGAAAGATTTGAACCTAAATCGAGTATTGGAGTTTTGGGGGAGATAAAAAACTTGAGGCAAATTGGTGAATTAAAGGCATATAGGAGTAAGTTTGAAGAATTGCGATTGTTGTTACTAAGAGAAAACCCAACGTATGATGAGTCATTTTTCACAACCAATTTCTTAACGGGTTTAAAAGAAGAACTGAGGTATATGGTGCTCTCAACCCGACCAAAAAATTTGAAAGAAGTCTATGAAGCGTCTTCCTATCAGGAAATGCTTCTAGATCAGCAGAGGAGGGCAAGAAATTCTGTCAAAATCGCAACCGGTCCAAACACCCTAACTCCAAATCAAAACCGACCCAATTACCCAACAAACCAACAGATGACAGTTCTAAAGCAACAACCCAAGGCAAATCCGAGACCCTCTGGCCACTCCGGGCAAAAGCCCGATAGAGACAAGTGCTTCCGGTGCTGGGATAGATGGTTTCCGGGGCACAAGTGCCAAGCAAAGACATTACATGTGTTGCAAGGGGAGGAAGAAGCTTGGCCCGAATATTTGAGTGATGACGAAGATGCAGAAATGCAGACCAAACTCGGCCTTGAAGAGGAAGATACACCTAATGGGGAAGAGGTACAAATTTCATTACATGCCATTAGAGAGGTTAGTTCCACAAATCTGATAAGGCTTAAGGGGGAAATCCAAAAAGAACCATTATTGATTTTAGTAGATAGTGGCAGCACCCATAGCTTTGTAAGCCCTCGAATACTTCAGAAAGTAGGCCTAGAACCCGAATTTACCACACCAATGTCTATAACAGTAGCCAACGGGGAAAGAATGAAGTGTGACTCACACATCAAGGGTTTACTGTGGAAAATGTGTGGGCATGAATTCAAATTTGACTTGAGGGTTATGGAAATTGGGGCTCATGAATTGCTTTTAGGAGGAGATTGGATGAGAAGTGTGGGACCAGTTACCTTGGATTTTAATGAATTAACTCTGACGGTTAGAAATGAGGGAAAACGGGTTAAGTTGCAAGGGGTCCAAAATAAAATCAAAATTAATTTGATGAATGGGGAAGAATTTGACCCAGTAATGGAGAAAGGAGAATTGTGCTGGGTGACCCAACTTTACCCAATATCTGAAGAGCCCAAAACAACCATTTTACCAAAACCTCTTAAAAATTTAATTGACCAATACCAAGATCTATTCCACGAGCCAAACAACTTACTCCCACCCCGGACTCAAGACCATGACATACTCATAAAAGAAGGTGCTGACCCGGTAAACTTAAGGCCCTACCGATACTCTCATGACCAAAAGGAGGAAATAGAAAAAATTGTAGAAGAGTTGTTACAGTCCTCGGTAATTAGGCCCAGTTCGAGCCCTTATGCCAGCCCGGCACTATTGGTCAAAAAGAAAGATGGGAGTTGGAGGATGTGCATTGACTATAGAAAATTGAATTCCATCACCATAAAAAATAAATACCCAATTCCCATAGTTGATGATCTTTTGGATGAGTTGAAAGGGGCAAAAATCTTTTCCAAAATAGATTTGAGGTCGGGTTACCACCAAATTCGGGTCAAGGAAGAAGACATACCCAAAACAGCCTTCCGGATTCATTGTGGTCACTATGAGTTCAAAGTCATGCCTTTTGGACTCACCAATGCCCCAGCCACTTTCCAAAACCTTATGAATGACATATTTCGGAAAGAGTTAAGAAAGAGTGTCCTGGTATTTTTCGATGACATTCTGGTGTATAGCCAATCACTGGAAGATCATTTGGTACACTTAGGTGATACGTTCAAAAAGTTGAGGGAGCATAAGTTGTATGCCAAAATGTCGAAATGTACGTTCGGTATGAGACAGGTAGAATATTTGGGTCACATAATATCTGAGAATGGTGTGGCAACCGACCCGAGCAAAATTGAGGTGATGGTGAACTGGCCTGGTCCCAAAACCTTGAAGGAATTGAGGGGATTTTTGGGTTTGACGGGCTATTACAGAAGATTCATCCGCAACTACGGTGCCATTAGCAAACCGTTAACTGACCAACTCAAGAAGAACGGATTTGCATGGAATGAGGCAGCCCAGAAAGCCTTTGAAAAGTTGAAGCAAGCCATGACATCGGCTCCAGTCCTGGCTCTGCCCGACTTCACCAAACCTTTCACTCTTGAAACCGATGCCTGTGATGCGGGTATAGGAGCTGTTCTGTCTCAAGAAGGAAAACCCATTGCCTTTCTCAGCAAAGCCTTGGGGCCCAAGAATGCAGGCCTTTCAACATACGAGAAGGAACTCATGGCTATTCTCATGGCGGTCCACAAATGGAGACATTATTTGCAAGGCAACAAGTTCATCATCAAGACGGACCACCAGAGCCTCAAGCACCTCTTAGAGCAGCGACTCAACCACCACCTCCAGCATAAGGCTCTTATTAAATTCATCGGCCTTGATTATGCGATTGAGTACAAGAAGGGCCGACACAATGTGGTGCCAGACATTCTCTCACGACAACCCAGGCCCAACCAACCAGCAGAACCACACCAAAAGGCGCAAATCAATTTAATGGGCGAATCCCAATTACAACCCTACTGGATAACAGAGGTAAAAATGAGTTATGTAGGGGATGAATTGGTGACTCAAGTACAAACAGGGCTCAAGACAACAATTGGTCCAAGCGAGTGGGTGGATAATGAAGGTATCCTCACACATCGCGGCAAACTATACGTGGGAACTCAAGGCAAGGTGCGACAAAAGATCCTAGCAGAATTCCACTCATCTGCCATTGGCGGGCACTCGGGCATTCTAGCCACCTATACACGATTAAAGAGGCACTTTTACTTGCCAGGACTAAAAAAATATGTGGGTGATTTCATCAAACATTGTGATGCCTGCCAAAGAAACAAAGCTGAACATGTGGCGAGTCCTGGTCTATTGTAGCCTTTACCTGTACCCGACAAGGTATGGAGTTGCATTTCTATGGACTTTGTGGAAGGTCTCCCAAAATCTGAAGGTAAAGATGTTATTTTCATAATAGTTGATAGGCTCACAAAGTATGTCCACTTTATAGCCATGTTCTATCCGTACATGGCCACTACTGTGGCCAAGGTTTTCATGAACCAGGTGTTTCAATTACATGGTATGCCAACCTCTATTGTAATAGATAGAGATACCATTTTCACCATCCAATTGTGACGAGAGCTTTTCAAAAGACTACGAACTACTTTGGCCTATTCCATCGCATACCACCCCCAAACCGATAGCCAAACTGAATGGGTAAACCAATGTTTGGAGTCCTACTTAAGATGCATGACTAGTGATAATCCCAAATACTGGTACAAATGGTTGGTCCTTGCGGAGTTTTGGTACAACACTAGCTACCACTCAGCCCTACAGTGCACTTCTTTTGAGGCATTGTAAGAGTATCCACCACCTCACATGGAGTTGGGTGAGCCACCTGTTGCTTCTCGAGATCCGGTCGACCTTTACCTGAAGGAGAGGGCTCAGACACTTCAGAAGTTGAAGGACAATCTCACGAAGGCCCAAGCCCGAGCCAAACAAAATGCAGACAAAGGCCGGACAGACAGGGAGTTCATGGTCGGAGATTGGGTCTACTTGAAACTTCAACCCTACAGACAGACGTCTCTCGCTTTGAGGAAGAGCCTAAAATTGGCTTCCAGGTACTATGGGCCCTATCAGGTGGTAGGAAGAGTGGGCCCCAGTGCTTACAAACTCCAACTTCCTCAAGACAGCCAGCTGCACCCAGTGTTCCACGTATCACAGTTGAAGAAGAGCCAGGGAGTCAATCCAGTGGATCCCGTGCTGCCACCCGTAGGCCTAGATGGAACATTCAAGGTGGAACCTGTCGCAATCTTGGACCAACGAACTCTCAAACTCAGAAACCGTTCCATTGACCAAGTCAAGATTCTCTGGTCCAACCTACCTGAGTCGGATGCCACTTGGGAGGATGTCAACTTCCTCAAACATCAATTCCCCAACTTCCATCCTTGGGGTCAAGGATTTGCTGAGGGGGAGGCAATGTCACAACTCACCAATCCGCAATTGCAGCCCACTAAGGAATTCTAGCCCATGACGAGCCCAAAATTTCATAATCATGCCAATGGCGTGATAGGGTCACGTAGTTTGTGTGCTTTTTCATTCTGTTTGCATTTCTTTACATTTAGTTTGTGTGTTGTTAGCATGTTGTTTGTGTGTCTTTGCTTTATGATTTTCTATTTAAGGATGTGACCCTTGTATCCTAGGAACTAAGCTTATGAATGAATGAAATTTCTCTTGTTTACATTTATCTTTACTATTATTTAGTTTTATCTACTTTACTGTCTTCAACTTATACAAAAAAAATACCAAAAATATATTCCACCGCACAAGTGCTACCTCGATCCAAGTCAGATCGTAACAAAATCTTAATCAGAAACTTCAACTCAAGTTTTGAGGCTCTTCCCTTTGTTTTTTGGCAATTCTAAATTTCAAAAAACAACATAGTTGTCACGGACGCATGCGTATTTTCGCAAGCTTTCCGAAAAGTGGTCATCTGCTGAAATCGGACACTCGAGCGCCGTGTTATGACCGTTTGAAGTTTCGTCGTTGTTTTTCGCCTTTTCAGTGAAGATATCGTCCCTATTCATATGTAATTTAGCGTAATTTACCGTATTTTAGCATAATGTAATGTAATTTAGTGTAATTTAACTTAATATAGTATAATTCAACATAATTTCAAGTAATTTAACATATTTTAGTATAAATATGCTAATTATAAATCAAAAGAAGTAATCTAACAAATAATTTAAACAAAAAAATTCAAATTTTCAGCGTTAGATTTCATTATCTTGCTCTTCATAGTATCTCTGAAAAAAAAAAAAAAAAAAGTAAGCTGGCCATTTTATGGCCGGCTTATGGGGAAAGTAAACCGGCCATAAAATAGCCGGCTTGAGCATTTTTGGGCGAAAACCCAGAATTCTGAGCATAAATATTAATTTCTATTAAACTTTGGATATTAATAAAATATTAATTTGGGCATGCTGACTGCCAAATATAATCTGACCCAAAAAAGTTCAACTTAGGTATGAAATGATCCAGTACATGTACATGTGTGTGGAACGAAAACCTGTCCTCTGTTTTTTTTTTTTTTTTTATTGAAGAGCAGCAGGACCACCATAATTGATAGTTTTGATCAAAACTGGATATAAACCGTCCGATCTGTGTTGAATTTGTGTGAACATATTTAAAATTTAATAAATTTATGTGACCCCTTTAACTTAAACCGTTCGCGTGAAATTTAACACCAATCGAACGGTTTGAATCTGAATTTGAATAAGATTTTGTCCAAAATCCTTTAAACATAAACCTTGATCTGATGAGAATGAATAGTGTTATGCCTTAGTTTTTGCAGTCAAGATATAGATATAGATATAGTGAATAGTGTTGACCACGTGATAATTTTCTAAAATCCCTTCGCTTCATCTTTTTGTCGAGAGCAGGTCGGGTCCGATGGGTTTCGGGACCGTCCGATCTGTTTTAAGATTCGTGCGCACGAATTGTAAAGCAGATGCAAAAATTGCAGCGTGAATCTTAAAGCAGATCGAACGGTCATCGAACTCATCGAACTCACTTTGAGCCCGATGGGCATTGGACCCAAATTGATCTCCATTTTGTCTTCCTTTCTGTCTTCCATGCCACTCACCTTCACCTTCACCTTCACCTTCTATGACTCTACCTTTGATGTGACAATTTTTTTAATTAGACGAGCTTCTGAGCTTTTGTTTTGTATGCGTTTTAGACCTCTCTATTTCTTATGTTTCTTTTTTATTTACTCATGATAAATAATCACCTAATATTTGCGTGATCCAGAAAAGGACTAAGTCATTCATTTTTCATGTTACCATACCATGCAAATTAAAATTTCTTAATTATGTTCTCACTTATAATATCTCAATATATGTTACATAGAAAAGTAAGGATGCCAAGAGCTCCAAACTCTCAAATCAATAACTATTTATTTGTTTCATATCAAATATATAATTTTCATGTCTAAAATTTAAATTAATTTCAGGTGAGTTACCTTCTATTGAGAGTCCCATATACAATGAAAATGTTGAATTTATTTTCTTGTAAAAAACAGTTATACCTCTCATCACTAAATTTTTTTTAAGAAGGGACAAGTAATCGATTTTAATTAAAAATTAACAAATTCGTAAAACTTCAAAGAAACAAAAAAATATTTATAAATAGTTACTATTATGATACCAACCATATATATACCAAATGAGAGTAGAACTAGGGTGCTCTCGAGTTCACCAAGCCCTTGGTGAACTCAAGTTCAAAACTCATCGGATCGGCTTCAAACGACGAATCCGACCGTTGAAACCCGTCTACCTTACGAGTGATGCGTCTACATGAAAAAAATTTAAATTTTGAAATTAATTTTGCATAGAGTCAAGTGGTCAAAATTAGAAGGTTAATAAATTAATTTTAATGCATTCATTTTTTGACGTTTTTTGACCACTTGACTCTATGCAAAATTAATTTTAAAAATTAAAATTTTTGCATGTAGACGCATCACTCGTAAGGTAGACGGGTTTGAACGGTCGGATTCGTCGTTTGAAGCCGATCCGATGAGTTTTGGACTTGAGTTCACCAAGAGCTTGGTGAACTCGAGAGCACCCTAGTTCTACTCTACCAAATGATACCAAATCTTCAACTACCATCAAATGAAAAAAAAAAAACTTAATAACTACTAGCACCAAACCATTCAGTTAATTACAAAATAAACCTACCAACCACATTGGTTTAAATATACAATTTTAGTAAGGAAAATTCAGTGTATCATTGAAACTTTCAAAATAGCTAATTTTTTCATAAAAACATCTTAATATCCAATATTCCCATAGAAATTTTAAAAATTTTCTTTTTTTTTCCTTTTATTAAAAAAAAGCCTTTATTGGGATTTAGAAGAAATTTGTACAAACGGAGCTATGATCTTCTTTTTCTTTTATCCAAATTTCATTTAGTTTTGTAAATTTTTATTGCATAACTCTAGATTTCATATTATGTTTTTTTAGCTGGAAAAATTATAATTTTAAGGTACAATGAACATTTGTTTAAATATTTTTAATTTTACTTTTGATTTGGCTTTTGGATAATGGAAAAGATGAACCCTTAATTGTCTGTTATTTTATGTTCAAACAGAAAAATACAGGGAATGTTATTATTGCTTTAAAGAAAATGTAATTATGAGAATTGTTCCCCTCTAATCACACTGTCTGCTAAAAGCAGTAAAGAGTAATTAAAAAACAAATTATAACTTCACCTGCAAAATGATGCCGCCAGAATTTTCTGACCCAAACAAATTCAACTTAGACATAAATTAATCAAATTACGTGTAAAATAAATTAACCCACAAGGCCACAAGATGATATGAGATCTCTCCTCAAGTATATATCACTCTCATCAAGGAAAAATAGTTCAGAAATTCAATAAAACGGGACATATCCACAATGGAAATACGGATCTCTACTCTAGAAAAAATTACTATTATATATATAGGATTTGGCTAATATGCTACGCGTAGCATAGGGCCTCTCCGTGCTACGGCTCACTTTTTGATTTTTCAAAATCCTAACGGTCGATCTGAACCGTTGAACATGATCTCCATATTAATATGTACTTGCAAACCAAATTTTACATTTTTTAGAATTTTTTTACTATTTATTAAGCCACTTTGAAAATCGCTGATCCAATGGTCCAGCAGATTTTACTGTTGTGTACAAATTAGTGTTTTTTCAAAGTGGCTTAATAAATAGTAAAAAAATTCTAAAAAATGTAAAATTTGGTTTACAAGTAAATATTAATATGGAGATCATGTTCAACGGTTCGGATCGACCGTTAGGATTTTGAAAACTCAAAAAGTGAGCCGTAGCACGCTAGCCATGTCCTATATATATATATATATATATATATATATATATATATATAGAAAAAACGGGTCTGAATTAATGCGCATAAGAGTTTTAGATTACTCAAAATTGTCAAGCAATTAGAACAGTAAAGAGTAATTAAAAAACAATTAAAATAACAACTTGTAATTTACTTGCAAAATGATGACGCGGCAGCATGCTAACTGCCAAATATAACTTTCCTAATTTTCTGACCCAAAAAAGTTCAACTTAGGTATGAAATAATCCACTACATGTACATGTACATGTGTGTGGAACGAAAACCTGTCCTCTGTTTTTTTTTTTTTTAATTGAAGAGCAGCAGGACTACCCTAATTGATAGTTTTGATCAAAAGTGGATGTAGACCTTCCAATCTGTGTTAAGATTTGTGTGAATATATTTAAAAT
This sequence comes from Carex littledalei, assembly GCA_011114355.1. Classification (NCBI taxonomy): domain Eukaryota; kingdom Viridiplantae; phylum Streptophyta; class Magnoliopsida; order Poales; family Cyperaceae; genus Carex; species Carex littledalei. The sequence goes on from CM022082.1 coordinate 1,714,527, forward strand.
TTAATAAATTTTAAGTGACCCCTTTAACCTAAATCGTTGGTGTGAAATTTAACACCAATTGAACGGTTTGAATCTGAATTTGAATAAGATTTTGTCCAAAATTCTTTGAACATAAACTCTTGATCTGATGAGAATGAATAGTGTTATAAAATCCCTCCGCTTCATCTTTTTGTCTTCCATGCCTCTATGACTCACTCTACCTTTGATGTGACAATTGTTTTAATTAGACGGGCTTCTGAACTTTTGTTTTGTATGCGTTTTAGACCTCTCTATTTCTTATGTTTCTTTTTTATTTACTCATGATAAATAATCACCTAATATTTGCGTGATCCAGAAAAGGACTAAATCATTCATTTTTCATGTGTACCATGCAAATTAACATTTCTTAATTATGTTCTCACTTATAATATCTCAATATATGTTACATAGAAAAGTAAGGATCCCAAGAGCTCCAAACTCTCAAATCAATAACTATTTATTTGTTTCATATCAAACATATAATTTTCATGTCTAAGATTTAAATTAATTTCAGGTGATTACCTTCTATTGAGAGTCCCATATAGAATGAAAATGTTGAATTTATTCTCTTGTAAAAAAACAGTTATAACTCTCATAACTAAATTTTTGTTTAGAAGGGACAAGTAATCGATTTTAATTAAAAATTAACAAATTCGTAAAACTTCAAAGAAACAAAAAAATGTTTATAAATAGTTACTATTATAATACCAACCATATATATACCAAATGATACCAAATCTTCAACTACCATCAAATGAAAAAAATAAATAATAACTACTAGCACCAAACCATTCAGTTAATTACAAAATAAACCTACCAACCACAAAGTTTAAATATACAATTTTAGTAAGGAAAATTCAGTGTACCAATGAAACTTTCAAAATAGCTAATTTTTTCATAAAAACATCTTAATATCCAATATTCCCGTAGAAATTTTATATTTTTTCTTTTTTTTTTCTTTTATTAAAAAAAGCCTTTATTGGGATTTAGAAGAAATTTGTACAAACGGAGCTATGATCTTCTTTTGATTTTATCCAAATTTCATTTATTTTTGTAAATGATTGCATAACTCTAGATTTTATATTATGTTTTTTTAGCTGAAAATATTATAATTTTAAGGTACAATGAACAGTTTGGATTTGTTGTTTGAAGTTGATTCGATAGATTTTGTAGGCCAGAAGCATATTGTTGATATACTAGAGAAAGCGTGTTATAACTTGACTGAAATTATAACGGTATGACATTAGCATATTGTCATAACCGTTAGATGTCCAATCTATATTAAAATGATTTTGTAGGCCAGAAGTATATTGTTGATTTCAAAGTCCAAACAGTCGATCCGAACTGCTCAAAATGGGCTTGGAGACCAAATTTTATATTTTTTGGAACTTTTTTGATATTTTTTTAGATAGGTACAAAATCACTGTTTTGAATGATCCAAAATTATCTGAAAACAGTAATTTTGTACCTATCTAAAAAAATAGTAAACAAGTTTCAAAAAATATAAAATTTGGTCTCCAAGTCTATTTTAATATGGAGATCATGTTGAGCGGTTCGGATCGACTGTTTGAATTTTGAAATCACAAAAACTGACTTGTTATAACTTAGACCGAAATTATAACATTATGACATTAGATATAGAGATGTGTTATAGTGAGTTGTGAAATAAGGATGTGTTATGGTGAGTTGTGAAATAAGGATCTTGTTTTGGTGAGTTGTGAAAATGGTGAGTTGTGTTATGGTGAGTTGTCAAATAAGGATCTTGTTTTACTTGACGCTCATATCTCCGTTTTCAAAGACCAAACAGTTGATCTGAACTGCTCAACAAGATATTCATATTGAAATTTGCTTGGAGACTAAATTTTACATTTTTTGGAATTTTTCTAGCTATTGAAATGTACTTAATGTTTTTTGTTTTGTTTCCTTCTTGTTTAAGTAATACATCTTAAAATAAAACTAGTATCGTACTCGTGCGTTGCAACAGTAACATATTATGAGAATTTTTTTTTATAGAAAATGACATATTTTCATAAAAAAATACATTAAGATTTTCATTGTTTTTTTAAGGAGAAAACTCGTAAGTATGTGTGTGTATATATATATATAGGATAGTGCTACGGTGCTACGCGTATATAAGGGCCCTCCGTGCTACGGCTCACTTTTTGAGTTTTCAAAATCCTAACGGTCGATCCGAACCGTTCAACATGATCTCCATATGAATATGTACTTGCAAACCAAATTTTACATTTTTTAGAATTTTTTTACTATTTATTAAGCCATTTTGAAAAAATACTAATTTGTACACAACAGTAAACGTTTCTGGACCATTGGATCAGCGATTTTCAAAGTGGCTTAATAAATAGTAAAAAAATTCTAAAATTTGGTTTGCAAGTACATATTCATATGGAGATCATGTTGAACGGTTCGGATCGACCGTTAGGATTTTGAAAACTCAAAAAGTGAACCGTAGAATGGAGGGGCCCTTATATACGCGTAGCATATTAGCAAAATCCTATATATATATATATATATATAGAATCTGGCTAATATCAAAACGTTTGCACCAAGGCCCTCGTGCAACCAAGTCGTTTCGGATTTTCAAAGTCCAAACAGTCGATCCAAACCGTTAGATGTTCAATCTATATTAAAATCTGCTTGGAGACCAAATTTTACATTTTTTGGAATATTTTTACTATTTATTAAGCCACTTTGAAAATTGCTGATCACATGGTCCAGAATTTGGTTGCACTATTTTTACTGTTCACCCGGATCAGTAATTTTCAAAGTGGCTTAATAAATAGTAAAAAAATTTAAAAAAATGTAAAATTTGGTCTCCAAGCAGATTTTAATATATATTGAACATCTAACTATTTGGATCGACTGTTTTGACTTTAAAAATCCGAAAATGACTTGGTTGCACGAGAGCCTTGGTGCCAACGTTTTGATATTAGCCACTCTCTCTCTCTCTATATATATATTAATCTCAACAGTCTAAATATTACATTACCAAAAGAGAAAAAGTTATAGAAAAACATACAAGCAACAACTACCTACTTTAAAGTATCCATAACTTCTAATTTAAAACAGAAAAGGCACCTATCAACCCGTCTTTTGCAACCTGGTAAATAGGAAAAGGCAAGGGGCCTATTCGTGACTTTCTCCATTTTTGTCCTGACAGCCCCTTCTCCTCTTACCAGCAAATATGTTGATGTCCAAGAAATTGAATGAAAATTAACTAAACCGCAATGTAAAAACTAACTAAATAGCAACTAAAATCCTAATTAAACTACTGACGAATGAACTGCATTGCAGTCCCTCATTGTTCATGCTTCCTGACACCTTTCACGCATTCAGTAGTATGAGCACCTATTCTTTGACAATAGTAATGCAGTTGCAAAAAAAGTAATAACTCAGCTCACCGTTTTTTTCCTATTCAAAAAGATGATTTTTCAAAATTGTAGCTTGATGGTTAATCTATACAATCTAAAGGTTTGAAAATGCATAGAATTGATGTATGAACATGTTTAGAGGTCTAAACAACTTAATTTCAAACATTTTATTAAGGATTTTCATCAAATTTAACTAGTCAACTCACAGTTGACTATTTTCTTTAATTTTCCAGCTCCTAACTATTTTGATTATTTCTATTAATGTGTTTGTCCAAAAATTATATAAAAATTCTAAAAAAGGCATATGACTATGCTTGAAGTACGGTATAAATGTCATTGCCAAATTCCAAACAGATTGGGAGAAAAGGACTTTTTAGTGTTATGGACATTTTTACCCCCGTGAAACCAACAACTGTATCCTTTGGTTTCAATACTTTATTATACTGATTTCTTTGAACAGTAAGATGTATATTATCCTAAATTAAGTGCAGCAAGAGGTTGAGAACAAGAAATTTAAAAGAAACATGAAAGTTTATTGAAAATTTGTGTTTTAAGCTTGAAATCACGACTTTTATTGAAATTCCTTTATTAAACCATACATCACATACCAGCTAAAATACAAAGGTACACATAGCTAGCTGGTACATTACTTACTGAAATGTTTTTGATATCTTATACAATAGAGCTTGCTCGAAAGCGGAAAATAAAGAGTAAAAACCTGGGAGAGAGCAATAATGCTTAAAGCAACGTGATTCATTCTACTCTATCATCAATTGAAAATTCAAATGGAGTCTGCAAAAATAAATAAATAAATTCAATTATAACAACTTACAAGTAGGTTTTTAGTTACAATAATTATAAGAGTAACAAATAAATAATAATAACAACTATTAACATGACACTTATATATTAACTTGAAATTTAAACCAGAAAAAAATAAATACTTCTCTGAATAAATGTGTTAAAAGTTTGCCCGCTTATATATTAACTTGATACTGATAATATCAAACAGAGTTTTGTTATCATGATCTGAGACAGTTTATCTGCAATGGGAAAAATAAACAAAAACCAAAATTCAATTTTAAAACAAATTTGTGCTCAACTAAAAGTAGAAGGCTCAGTTCATACTGTCTCTGTGGGTTTCATGGCATATCCAATAGGGTCCCCACCATAAGTTATTATCTCTGATCCTTTCATTTGTCAAATGCAATTTATCAATATTTAACAGAAACTCTACTCTTGGAATTTCAGAATTACCTTCTTATGCTCGGTAACATTGTCATGATTCCTATCTTGCTCGTGCCTTTAATGGAGGGACTGATGTAAGACTTTTGTTTACCACACATATTACCTATTAAACCAATTAGTATGTAAATATCAAGTACATGTTCCATCAAGCAGATGTCAGTACCAATCCTATTCTTTCTATTCTTATCTATAGAACCAAAAGATGAGCACATGTGAAACAAAGAAAATGATCAACCAATATTTCATTGTACAGATTGGTATAGCTGACAGCAACTGGTATGCATTGTATGGACCTTGAACATCTATTTTTGCATATTTTATCTCGATTAATATACTCTGGTACAGGGGGGAAGATACGCGTTATTCAAACACTACAATTTGTATCGGGCTTAAATACCCTCCTGCAAGCATTATTCGGTACCAGACTACCAAATGTAATGTTATTCTCAATCTTATTTAGTCTTCAATTACAATAAATAAGTGCAACAGTACAATCAATCTTATTTAGTTTCTAATTACAATCAATCAGAGACTATTAAAAATAACTTAAAAGTTTCTTAATTTACCAATAATGACATTCAACCCTAAAAATCATGGTTTAACAATAGATCATTTCAAATCAGAAGAAGCTAAACAAAAGAGTAAAAAAAAAACTAGAAAGAGGAGAAGAACAATTTTTCATTATCGGTAAAGAAAAAAACTCAATGTAGTCCACCTCCTTTGTAGACCTTCTCTCTTTTAGAATGCTCTCACATAATTAGAAAAGTATTAAAAATACAATCTCTACAAAAAAAAAAAGATGTTTAAATACCTGTTGTCGGTCCTCAAGGATGAAATTCTGAATCCAGTTTTGCAACTCAATGCTATGTAGAAAGCGGTTGGAGGCGCTGCAGATATAGGTGGCATTGCGCACCAGTGATGGAGGAGAGTGCGACACAGAGGGGGTCAACAAAAAGGGTTCGTGGAGTAGAGGAGGGGTCGTGAAGGTGAGGGTATTAACGGGGTGGAAGGAAGGACACAAGTGTCCGTCCGTGTGGCTGTTTTCGTGTTCGACGAAGGGTATTAACGGGGTGGAAGAGAATCGTTGTTCTGATCAAAGTGCCATGAAAAGTCACTAAAAGGCAGTTTTTTTTTTTATTTTGAATGTATGTATCGTGTGGTCATTTGCGTATGTGTAGCGAGTATGGTTTTAACTAAATTTAGGCTTTTACGCATAAAACATATATATTTAATTAAAAGAAAATATATTATTTGAATAGAGGGTTCATATTCAATCCGAATTTTCATCTTTCAATCGTAGCCGTTGGCAGATAGGAACATCAACATGCTTAATAATGAAATGAAAATATCTCTCATTTTTTAGATAAATGTCAAATCCAGCAATTACCATAAAAAATAGGAACATATAATAAAAAACCTAAAGAAATAAGATGTTAAACTATCACCTACTATGGTACCAACCATATTGGATTACTATCCAAGGGAAAAAAAGAGTTATAACTAATAGCACCAATCTATCAATTAACTAGAAATAAATATAACTTACCAACTAGAATTCAAACAGGCAAGAGGAGAGCAAACAACAAAGAGGGGCACACCAAATACGAGTGTTGGTGTCTCTACTCCCACCTCCGACTCAATTGGCAGAAGCAAAAGGGCAGCGATCGCAAATAGGGGGAGAAAGGGAAGAAAAGGAGAGGAGATCACGGGCAGAATTGGTCGATTCTGAACCACGGCCTAATTCCCCTCTTCGGATCCAAGGAAACAATTCCTCCAACAGCTCTCTGTGCTTTCTGATTAATCAAATATAAAAAAAAAAATTACATGATGAAGCTTTCGTGATATTTTTTTTAATTTTTTAATTTTCATAGCTTCTTTTAAAGGATTGCATAAATGTAGTCTTTTAGTTAAAAAAAAAATTACCAAATTTTTATATTATTATTATTACTACTACGAGTGAGCCTACGGTACTTTGCAAAGTGCATATCAGTCCGTATAACAGATTTATATCTATATTTTGAAATATCAAATAGTTGATCTAAACCACTTAATGTGATCTCTATATGAAAATAGAGTTGGAGATCGAAATTTACCTTTAAAAAAATATTTTACTATTATTTAGATAAATTGAAAAGAGTGAGGCTACGGTGCTATGCATAGCACCAATTGGGTCCGTACTACGGCTTAAAATTTGACTTTTCAAAATTCTAACGGTCGATCCGAACCGTTCAACATGATTATAAAATGAATATGTACTTGCAAACCAAATTTTACATTTTTTCGAATTTTTTTACTATTTTTTCGAAAATCACTTGATCAGAACATTCTAGACCATTCAAAAACAGCCTATTTAAAAAAATAGTAAAAAAATTCGAAAAAATGTAAAATTTGGTTTGCAAGTACATATTCATTTTATAATCATGTTGAACGGTTCGGATTGACCGTTAGGATTTTGAAAAGTTAAATTTTGAGCTGTAGCACGGACCCAATCCGTGCTATGCATAGCACCGTAGCCTCTTACTAGTTTAGAATAGTCTATAATTAAGAAATTATGTGAGTTTCTATTTATTTTAAGAACAGTAGAAAACATAAAAAATTTAAAATTTGATATTTGTAAATTTTTATATAATTTTTTGTTGTTGTAAAAATGATGTTGAGCAGTTGAATCTAGGATCGGTGCGCTTTGCAAACTCTTTCTTGTCTCCGCCATCTAAAACCCTCGTTTGTCAGTCACCTGATCCATGACCATGGAGGCTTTATCGTCACCGTCGCCGTCGCCGTCGCGGTCTCTTCTGCCAGAGCTGCTGGGTCCCACTCGCTCTCCTCCCACCGTCAACCTCAGCCTCAATCGGAATCGGAATCGGCGCCCCGTCTTCTTCCCCGCCGTCGCCGCCACCTCCTCCTCTTCTTCCTCTTCTTCCTCCTCCTCTTCCCCCATTGGAGCTCCGAGAAGACCTGTTGTTCTTCAGGCGCTTCCAAATGGGTCCTCCAGTCAGTCTGGTGCTGATTCTCCTGATTTCTCTCTCCCTGTTAATGTTCAGGTTCTTCTCTTCCTCTTCTCTTCTCTTTGATTATCTTTTCCATTGCACAACTTTTTCTGAGTATTTGTAGCAGCATTTAGATATGCCATATTATCACTTCAAATTTCCTCTTAGGTATCCAACCCCAATCTGGCATCAACTGAGAATATGGATCAGGGCACACATGTCAGCACCGGCTTGAGCGGGTCACGTGCTGGATTGTTCAGAACACCCATATCAGGTGGGGTTCACAGCGCCACGTCAGCACATGATTTACCACCTCCAGCACTTGCTGTGCGAAACTTAATGGAGCAGGTGATGCAAATGCTAATGCTATTATATATAGTTATTTTTCTGATGCAACTGCAACTGCAACTGTAACTGTAACTGTAACTAGTATATATATATTTTTGGATGAACCAACCAGGCTCGTTTCGCACACCTGTCAACCACAATGTCAAAGATGCACCATCGTAGAGCTGGGTATCCATTTGGTTCACTTGTCGACTTTGCATCTGATTCAATGGGCCGTAAGTTCCCTTGCAATCTTCTAGTCTTCATAGTTTAGTTAAATAAAAAGTTCCACATCAACCCCTCCAAAAGTTTAGAATTTGTCTTTGCTCCTGTGAGGTGTTGCTTGGGGTTTACTCGTGCAACCATGCAATTCCTTATCTTCTCTACTGGTTCATGTTTCCAATATTAATCTGCTTGTTGTCTATAAAAAAGCACATATTTTAGGGGAGTACTGAAAAACTCAATTTAATATAAGGTCAATGTAAAAGTCACCTACAGCAATGATATGTGACAATAACATGAATCTTATGTATATTTTTTTTTATTATCGATAGATCCAATATTCTCACTATCACCGCTAGCAATTCACACAAGAAATCTATTGGCCGATCCCAGATGTACGCTTGTCGTCCAAGTATGTTAGCTTTAGTGGTTTTATCAGTTTCATCAAAGAAACCGGGAAAATTTATTCATCTTTCTAACTTGTTTAAATTTTCTCAGATTCCTGGATGGAGTGGGTTATCAAATGCACGTGTCACAATTTTTGGTGATGTCGTGCCTCTCCCAGCTGAGCAGCAGGTATGTTTTTATGTGCGTATTGAATTTGCGAGACTTCACTATTGCTGTCTCTCTTTATTTATGGTTATGGTGATATCAATCCTCTGATAACTCAGATAATGTAATAATTAATATGAAAACTCAGGATTGGGCACGGCAACAGTATATAGCGAAGCACCAGCAGTGGGCTTCCCAACAATGGGGCAATTTTTACTATTACCGCATGCAAACCATCGGGTAAGGGAAATTACAGTGTATGAATCCAATTCTTCATACTTTCATTTAGTATAGCATTATTAAGAAGGCAGTAGGGAGAAATGCTTATGATTTTGTTGTGATTTCGTCCTGTACAAGGTCAAGAAATCACAAATGAACTCTGAAATGATTATTATGGTGCTTTGATTTTTTTTTTTTTCACCTTTTAATCCTGTCCAAAATGAACTCTGAAATTTTCAATATTGGATTTAAATTTTGTTGAAATGAAAGTATACAAATGGTAATATGATGGAACGCCAAAAGCATGGTCATTGGATCCCTCTATTTCAGATCTTTGCTGCTACTGTATGTCATACATGCTAAAGAGTAGGACATATCTTTTTAGTTATATATAATAATTGCATAGTTTTGATTTATTATTAATTTTGAGAATGCAGTGATGTCTATTTTATTGGGGGGTTTGGTACGGTGGCATGGGTAGATGTGAAGGCGTATGAGACCACTCGTCCTGACAAGATAGCTGCTACTGGAGTTGAGCAAAATCTTAAGGTAACTATTTGTGCAACAAACTTTGGTATCACTATCTGGTTTTTATCTCTACTATTGGACTAAAACCTAAAATGACATCAGTCCATGAATCCTGAGTAAATGAAGGGTGTTTTTGTAAAGTTTCCTTTATGTTTTATTGGATATAGGAGCTGAATGCAATGTTTTCGAAGCCACTAAAAGAGCTGTTGTCTGCTGAAGTAGAGATTGATGATGCGGCTCTTATATCGGTTGATAGTAAAGGCACTGATATTCGAGTCAGGCAAGGTGCTCAGGTGATAATATCTTCATACTATTTTTCACAAAATTTTTGAAATTATGTATTGCCCCCTTGGAAATTCATAATATCATATTTACCCCTTTAAATTTTCAATACTCAGAATTTACCCAATTCTTACCTTTTCTATTAGAACTAATATTAAATTTATAAAGTTTACCCTTTATTAAAAAATAAAAAATATTTCGTCTGTGTAAAAGAAATGTTTAGCCTTCTAATTAACAGGTTGTCAGGCAAATGGTTTGTTTTTTTACTTATAACGTGACACAAGCATATACTTAAATGCCACTGTATATGTGTCATAAGTAGATAAATGAACTATTTGCTCTCGAAAATCGACTAATTAGAAGACTGAACATTTTTGTGTAATTACACAAACTACATACTTTTATTTTTCAATAAAGGGTAAAATGATAACTTTATAAATATAAAATGAGTTTCAATGAAAAACCCAATAAATTGAGTAAATTTGTGAGTTTACAAAATTTAAAGGGATAAATATGATATTATAAATTTTAGAGGGGGAAATACGTTATTTTTTGCACAAAAGTAAAAGTAAGGGTACTTTTCAACTAAGGAGATGATATTTTGTATTGCAGTTTAATATCCAGAGGCTGTCATTTGAAGTGGAGCATGCAGTCGACACCCTTGAAGAAGCAAAAAAGGCACTTCAGAAAATAATTAAGAAAGGCTCTAAACCAAAACTGCAGAAATAATCCAAGTCAAGTAACTTTTAGTGGAAGTTATCTCGTTTTATCAAATCAAATTAACTTTCAGAGAAGGAGAATAAAAGATATGGTAGGAGGACATGTAATAAAAAAGATTTTTAAGTAGTTGCTTGTTTTCGTTTTGGATTCTGGTAAGGGACATGAAATTTACTGAGATAAAATATTGTGTATTAGATTAGTATGCTTGACTCCTTTTCTGTTTTTTATCTGTTTGATTGTTAATTCCTCCTCTCCTATGCGACTGTGATTTTTATTAATATCCCTAAAAAAAAAGAAAATATCAAATCTGTCCTCCCTTCTGAAAAATAATTAAAAATGTCCTGACCGCCTTACAGTGGAGCGGTCCACTCTCCTAATCAAATCGCCCCATAGTGGGGTGGTTACCTCTCCATACCATACTCTCCCAACCAAGTCGCTCCACGATGGTGAAAATTGGAGATTTTTCATGAGTTTTTACGAAGAGAAGTGGTTAGGAATATGTTCTTTTGTGTTATATCAGACTAGTACAAAGAAATCAAATATGTTTTTTATCGTAGAGATTTCAGGTGGTCCACAGCGAACGACGACTGTGTGCATAGGCTGTGTATGCAACACGTTGGAGACAACTTAAACAATAAATATCAGATACGACAAATGGGTCGCAGATACATTCAAAATTGGTTGCAGGAGGAGAAGCTGAGAAATGTGGAAGAGATGTTGAAAAAGTTTGCTAAGGTATGTATATTTTTATATTTAAAATTTAACATATTTTAGATGAAATTTTACTGAATTATTTACTTATATTTTCTCATCTAAAAATTCATTTTTGTGTAGTTCTGTCCAAAGGCAAATGCGTACTTACTAAAGGTGAGCAAAAATAATCCCAGAGATCTGCAATGAGAAAATATTTCAAGCCCATGATGGAGGTTACCGATGGAGAATTATGACCACAAATGGGTCTGAGTCCTTGAATAATGTTTTCAAGCAGAGCCAGATGTTGCTCGTGGCAGCAATTGTAAAAGACACATTCTACAAGTTAAATGCATGGTTTGTTGAACGACGTGTGAAAGCCCTCGAATTACTGGTCAGGAATCAAACGTTTTCAACAATGGTGGAGGGGAGACTAAGTAAACATAGGGAGAAAGGTTCAGTTATGAACGTTGTCCCGTATGGGGATCGCAACTTGGAATTCGAAGTGCAATGTCCAGGTGAGTACGTTCCAACCAGCCGTAGACCAGATAGGACTATGGAGTTTGTGAAAAGAAATTTCAAGTATATTGTTATTTTCGGACCTAACAATGCTGTAACATGTACATGCCAATGAATCCAATTATCTCACCTACCTTGTTCTCATGTTATGGCGGTGTGTCGAGTGAGAAACTTCTGTGATGATAATTTTGTCGCCGACATGTACCGTACCGAGTATCTTGCGAGTACTTGGGTTGCATCTTTTCATTCTTATCCCAACCAGCATGCGTGGCCGGCCTATGTTGGAGATATAATCATTTCCGCAAAGGGATGGATCAGGTTAGGGAGAAGGCCCCACAAGCGTGCTGTAATGACCATGAACCAGATGCAAGGTAGGCGAATGGGACATCAGGCTCGCCGTTCAACTTCTGACAGGTAGCGAGCAGGTACATTTGATTTTATATTTTACGATGTCAATATCATACCATGTTTGGTGAACTGGAATGCAATGCAGATGTCATAAACGAAGCCAATAAAAGAGAAAATGCTAGAGTTGTTGCTGAGGTAACCGGTAAAAGACAGCCTACTGATGGGAGCCAAGCATCTAGTAACCATGCAGAGACACCCGGAAGCAGACCCATAACTCGTCGACTTAGTTTGTTCGGATGTCGTCACTGATTACCAAGTTACTTGAAATGTATGTTGTGAACTATTTTAATTGGTAGTTTGTGAACTATTTAATTTAGAGTTTGTGAAATTATTTTACATGCTTGAGTTTTGTTATTTTCATAACTTAATTACATATACACAAATTGACAACATAAAATATAAATAAACACTAAATTGATGAAATAAAGACTACATGGAATAAAGTCTACAACATAAATTTTTAATAAGTAGTACTACTTCTTACAACGAGCCTTGAAAGTACATGGAACAAAGTCATCATCAGATTTTGCTGAATCTGGATCAGTCACAGCAGACGAAGTGGTAGCCTTACCAGTATAAGTACACGGAACAAACTCATCGTCCAATGCTGGAGGCTCTGAATCAACCTTCTTTTTTTCAAAAAATTACCATAGGGGTTTTCTACAAAATTATCGTCCGAAATTTCATAGCTAAGAAATTTCGGATGTATGAATGATCGACATGTCTGTGTATCAGGGCATACTTGACACTTGTGCTTTTTTCTCTCATTTTTACATCGATCACTAATTGACCCTGCTCTCACTAGACCACGATAGGACGACCTACCTCGTTTACTCTCTTTCTCTCTATCTCGATTGTTACTGTCAATCCTTCTCGTCCAAAGAATGAATTTAAAAAATAAATTAAAATAATAAATTAAAAAAATTGTGAAGATCTACCTCTATTGTTATTTGAAATCGCCAAAAAATCGCCTTTCTCTTCCTCTTTCTCTTTCAGCTAAGTTAAAATGAATAGTGAGTGGGCAGGAGAAAGAAAAATGACTTTTATATAGGTTTTATAGCAGACCGTCTCCGTATGGGACGGTTTGGTGTAGGCAGCAGACTGCCCCACTGTGGAGCGGTTAGAATATTTTTAATAAAAATTTGAAATTGAGAGCAGATTTGTTTTTTTTTGTTTTTTGAGGATATTAATAAAAATGACGGCCTATGCGAAAGGAAACGAGTTTTTTCTTTAATTTTAGTATCTGATTAAAATTATTATTGCACTTTTAGTACGTGTGAAGGGATGGTGATGCGTTGGCGCGGTAGGAGCAGCCCAGCGACCAAAGAGCATTTTGTTTCTATTTAAAAGTACTTTATACTTTACAGTAGCGCGTTTTGAATTAAAGTGTGGGGCACTTGATTATAACCAAATAGAAATTTAAGTGTTTTTTAATCTCTGTCAAATAAATATTCGCTCTATAAAATTAGTCTTCGATCGTGATTAACATTAATCGCATCTCATGTCATGTCATCTATCTCCTCCCTAGACAGATTCCCGAGACAGCGTACATTTATTTATTTAAATATTATATATATATCATATCTCCTACATAACCCTTCATAATCATACCATCTCCTACAAAACCTTTCATATTTCGTATTTCATACCAGAGATCATACCAGAGAGAGAAAGAGGGAAAGAGCGATATCAGTTACCGTTCAAAACAAAACCAAAAAGGAAGGAAGGAAGGAAGAAAGGAAGAAAGAACAGAGAGATCAATCGTTGCATTTGAAAAGGCGCTGCGCTCCAAATTTAGGAGAAAACATGGTAAGTCTCTTCGTAGATAGGTTTCTATTTTCTTCTCAACAGAAATTGCCATGGTCACTAATCAATCCTCCATCAAATAAAATTTTCCTTCCTTTTCGTCTTCAAAATTGATACGAAGGAAAAAGGGAATTGATTCCGCCGGCAAGTGTGATTTCATAGTTGGACTTGGACCCCATCATTCTTTTGTTTTCTTTTTTCCCCATTAATAATTTTGCATTGGGACACCTTTATTGTGTAGATAAATTAGTTGGTATCTGGAAAAGGGGCATACTATCTAATAATCGCTTTCTCTTTGTGGATGCCATGTATGCATGCATCTCTTTCTTTCTTTCTTTCTCACTAGATACTTTCGGAAATTAAATATGATCCACAAATTGAGACAGGTTTTCAAATTTGAAATTGGAAATCAATCCTTTTTTTCTTTTTTAAGGAAATATAAATTTTGGTAAGTACTAAGTAGCAATAGTTTAATCCCTAGGGATGCGAGAGAAGTGTGGGTTACGCGTGGCTTCATTTGTAAGTTTGGACTTATATAGATATAGGTGAATAAAACAAACCCCATTTGGCGTAAGTTCATTCTGACATGTGAACTCTTTCTTGTTTATAATCTAATCTCCACTGATATAATATTTTTGTTTTCTTCATTTTAGTTCTAACACGTAATTAATTAGGTGACGCAATGTATTTTAATTTTGTTTCATTTTTTAAGACTTGTACTCTACCTAGCTAGCTGGATACATCATTCCATTATTTTCCTTTCGGATGTCAAATTAAGATCAGTTGATGGTCATATATATATATACAACTAGGACTGAGGCATGCATCATGCATGCATTTTGTGTATATATTTATATGGCAAATTCTTCTATGGGCCTAAGGACCTATTTGTAAAATGAGCATATTTTCATTTTCAAAGTTCAAACAGTCGATCCGACCGTTCAACATTTTCTCCATATTACAATGTACTTGGAGGTCAAATTTTACATTTTTTTTGAATTTTTTTACTATTTATTAAGATGGGTACAAAATTCAATGGTCTGAATTTGACTAGTTTTGTAAAATACTTAATAAATAGTAAAAAAATTCAGAAAAATGTAAAATTTGACCTCCAAGTACATTGTAATATGGAGAAAATGTTGAACGGTCGGATCGATTGTTTGAACTTTGAAAATGAAAATATGCTCATTTTACAAATAGATCCTTATGCCCATAGAAGCATCCCTCTATTTATATTGTGTATATATATATACAGTGAGTGGCTACTCTACTTACATAAGCATATAAGATGTTTATAAGTCATTTTTGCGTTTTTAATGTCTAAATGGTCGATCTGAAGCACTCAACATGTTCTCCATATTAATATGTGTTTGGAAACGAAATTTTACATTTTTTGGAATTTTATTACTATTTGTTTAGAATTTTTCAAAATAGCATTTTTCAGAATTTTTTTTTATTATTTTTTTACCATATTAAATCACTATTTTGAAAAATTCTAGAAAATTAGTAAAAAAATTCCAAAAAATGTAAATTTTCGTTTCCAAACACTTATTAATATGGAAAACATGTTGAGTGCTTTAGATTGACCATTTGGACATTGAAAACGCAAAAATGACTTATAAGCATATGCCCTCATATGCTTATGTAAGTAGAGTAGCCAACCTCTCTCTCTCTCTCTATATATATATATAGAGAAGACTATGGTGAGTTGTGAATTTCATTTTGAAAATCCAAACAACCAATCCGAACCGTTCAACATGTTCTAAATATTGAAATGTGCTTAGAGACTAAATTTTACATTTTTTGGAATTTTTTTACTATTTATTAAGCCACTTTGAAATCGCTGATCCACTGTGAACAGTAAAAACAGTAAAATTTTCTGGACCACCGGATCAGCGATTTTCAAAGTGGCTTAATAAATAGTAAAAAAATTCCAAAAAATGTAAAATTTAGTCTCCAAGCACATTTCAATATTTAGAACATGTTGAGCGGTTCGGATCGGTTGTTTGGATTTTCAAAATGAAAATATGAGCGTGAAGTAAAAATGACATCTTACTTCACAACTCACCATAGCCCAGCTCTCTATATATATATATATATATTTAATCTGAAACTTGGTTATGACAAATTAATTGGGGGATGTGGGGCCAGGTGGAGGAGATTGTATCGAGAATCGTGCTGACGCCGCCACTGGCTTTGGAAGGTGGTTTGGCAGAAGAGATGCGGCCGCCTAACGTGGTCCAGCGTGTGCTAAGCCTCTTTCGCAATATCCGACCCGGATCCGATCTCACTCAATTCCAGGTTTTTTTAAACAACATATAATATAGAAATATATATACTCTCTAGCCATTGCCATGCCAAAACTGAATGAAATATAATTAAATGTAGCTTCCCCCTCTATTCAACATGCCGAAATCACAACTGCAATGCTATGGAGAAGGAGTATATTGCATAGGAGAGGATTACCTGAGCAGGTGTGCCAGAGGAGAGACGAGTCGAGAGAGATTCGCCTCGGTTGTTGCGTGGAGCATATCCACCACACGACCTGCCATTTTTGGTTTGGCCCCATTCAATCCCATCTTAGGTGAGACTCACCATGTATCCAGGGGAAACCTCAATGTTCTACTTGAGCAGGTAATTCCAATTTCAGTATTAGTCCTGTAATTTTCATCAAGTTGAAAGGACACTTAATTTGATACATATCTTGTGTAAAAAAATACATAATTTCAATATATTTTCACATACTAACAATATAAGCTTCAATGCACTAGGTTTCTCATCATCCTCCTGTCTCGGCACTTCATGCGACTGATTCAGAGGAAAATATAGAGTTGGTTTGGAGCCAACATTCAGTTCCAAAATTTTACGGTAAATTTAGAATAATTCCAACTTGATCTCAGTTAATCATTCCGTGCATGTACAAACAAAAGACAAGATACCATTTACCTTTTTTTTTGGGGGGGGTGTATGATAACAGGTACCAGTGTCGAAGCGGTGATACATGGAAAAAGGCAATTGTGGCTGAAATCCCACAACGAGAAGTACGAAATGAATGCCCCAAATTTGGTGATTAAAATTTTGCCTAAACCATGCATGGAGTGGAGCGGCACCGTCAGAATAAAGTGTAAAGAGTCGGGTCTTGAGGCCGAGGTATGTTATTACAGAGGTAACTCTTTTTGGGGATTTGGGGGCAATCCCAGGTGCATCAAAGGAAAGATCTTCAATGCCGGTACACAAAAACTCGTCTATGAGATCAGCGGCCATTGGGACAAGTAAGTATATATTATTGTTCCATTGTAATATCTGATTTATATTATCGTGTCTTTGATTAAATTAAATACTAAAAGTAAATTTGCATTTAGAAATGTTTCATTGAAGGATGTTGAAAATGGGGAGGTTCAAGTGCTCTATGATGCTAAGAAGGCGATATCAAAACTCGAGACTCCCGTCTTGAATAATGCAAAGGTATTTTTAAAAGCTGAGGAGTATTTTTCTGTTTAAAATTATAGACTTTTATTTTGCTTAATAAATTGATTATATCTTTTTTAACTTAACTTTGCCTTGTTTCAGGGATTATCTGCGACGGAATCAGCGATAGTATGGGGTGAGGTGAGCGAAGCGATCATGAACAAGGATTGGGAGAGAGCGAGAGAGGCAAAGAGAAAGATAGAGGAGACACAGAGAGCGTTATCTAGAGAGAGAAAGGAGAAGGAGCAATTAGTGTGGATGCCCAAGCATTTCTCTGTTTCTCAAACGAAGGAAAGCCAGTGGGAGTGCCGTCCCTTGAATGAATCTGTACCGCAAGCCCCAATTCTTGTACCAGTACTGCCTTCACCAATACCAGACTAATTCTAACTTTGTGGTTCATGCATGTGAATTCATTAATTAGATTATATTAGATTAGATATTAGTAGCTAGCCTTGAGGAATTACATCATAATTTATAATAAATAAAGCACAAATCATGATATATGAAGTCTTTTTTTTTATTTTTTTGTTTGAAGAATATAAATGAATCAATATATAATCTGTACATTTTAGCTAGATAGATCAATGATGATTGATCTCATGTCGTACTAGTAGAAATACAAGGAGAAGGCGAAGACGAGAAATAACAGAAAATTATAATGAGTTGCACTTGCTGCTGAGCTTGTCATGTCAAAGTCTAACAGTTCACCACCTCTGCTGCTGCTAGTACTGGTAGTACTGGTAAATGTAGCTGTGGTGCTATTTTCTGGTTGAGTACTGCCGACTGTACCTGTGGTGCTATTTTGTGGTGGAGTACTGCCGACCCAAGTGTCATCTGATCTCTTCATACTGCAATTACATATTATAGCATCAGCTTGCATGAGGCAAATAATTATTAACTAAAGAGTGCCAGAGAGAGAGAGAGAGAGTACGCATTGGAGGGAGGGCAGAAGGCGATAGTGTAGTCGGAGGCGGTATTGCAGGTGAAAGTGCTGGTCTTGTCGTCATATGCGTAGCTGTAGGCTCGCGGGCAGGCTGCCTTAAATGCTGCTGAGTAGCGTGTCGGCTGGCACGTGCTCGGGTTCCCGTACTGCCCGCTGCAGCAGAATTCGTCCTGCCCGAACGCTTCACATGCACTCCTGCACGCTATCACCCCTTCCCCGCAATCCACCTGCAGCTCCTTCGGACACTCTGTTCATTCATACATAAATTATGTTCTCATGTATAAATTACAACTAATAAACATAACTGTGATCGAGTGGTGGTTCACCTTGGTTGAGATCGGCTATGCACCCTGTAGCATTGCACGTGCCGTGTTGAACTTTTGGGATCACAACAACCGGCAAATTGTATCCATCTACCAAACTGACGTCATAGAAATCAAGCTCGTTGGTATTCTTGCCGAGGGTGATTTCAAACAATGTGGCAGGTGGCAGTGCACCTGCTCCGCTGCATTCCAGGCGGCCCCCACAGTCCCCAGTCTGGCAAATGCCGGTTCCATCCTGGTCAAACTGGCAGCCCGTTCGGGCCCACATTCGGCCTGACCAACCTGGTGTGGCCTGGAGGCGAGCAGTTTGACCGGGCTGCAGCATGAATCCGGTAGAGGAGAGAGCTGGTGTACCGGCACCGGCTAGTGTGCCGGGCCAGATGGTTTGGGAACAATAGTTGGAAATGGTGAAGGTGGTAGAAAGAGAGAGGTGACAGATTGAGAGAAAGAGAAAGAGTTTGAACAAGGAGGATCCTTGCATGTGCATGTTTGGATAGGGAGGAGAGGAGAGGAGAGGAGGGAAAGAAAAGAGGAGGCATTGATGAATATTTAAACATAATTAATGTTTGTTACTTGAGGAGAGAGAGATTAATTAGTTTTGGTACCTGAGTCCTGAGGAGAAGGGTTTTTCTTTTTCTTTTTCTTAGAGACAACTACAACTACCAACTACAAGGTTCAAGGAAGGAAAAGGGTTAGTAACATGTATTTACCAAGAAAGGAATAATAATATATAGAATCTCCATATATATACAATTACTTGACTTGTGCGGAAACAGAAATAGATAACAAGATATATATGGTCAATCAATCCTTTTCACACCCATCTTCAATTACATTTTTTTTACCTAATTAATCAATCATATTCTTTGTGTATTATACTTCACATGCATCACGTTACATACCCGTTAAAATTAAATATAAAAATTGAAAATTTTGAATTCAAAAGCTTCATTATAAAAATAATATTTCATATTTGAAGAATATTTGTAGAATAATATTAAATATTCTTTTTTAACACTTTTATTATTCCACCTGTTTGTCAAAAAAATGAACCAAAAAAATAAAGTGTCTTCGAGATGAGAAGAATGAAACAAGTGCAAAGGAGAGGCCCTTGGGGCTTGGGCCTTGGGCCTTGGGCTGCTGATAGAATAGTATGAAAGGAGAAAAGAGAAAGGAGATATTAGTGGTTGGACTTGGACGGCATCTACCTTGGTCCCTTGTTTCTCATTATAGACCTCAATAGGCTCATACCAATCATTTAACAAAACAACAATTAGGATTAGAATTTTTAATAATCTACGGGGTCTAATTAAGGGCATACGGCCCAACTCATCTCGTCTTCAAATTGCATTTTATTTATACTATATCATATCATATCATATGATTATATTTATATATGATGTCACCTTCCCCTTCTACATCTAGTTGTAAAACTTAATCCGACCCAAAAATTTATTCAATCCTATTCGAATTCAAATTCAATCTGGTTCCATAATTTTGAACAGACAAAACTAATTTAAATCCGAAATTATTGGCGAATGTATGAAGAGCTCAAAATAGTTTGTGAAAAAATGAACGAAAAAAAAAAAAAATTAAGTGTCTTGCATATATATATATCACAAAATATAAAAGTTAAGAATGAAAAAAAGTGCAAACGAGAGGCCCTTAGGCCTTGGGCTGCTTATAATGTGGAGATATATAAAGCAAAGAGAATTGAATGAATTGATTAATTGATGATCACAGAAACAAAAAGAAATGGTTGGACGGCATCTACCTTTGTCCCTTCCCTTCTCACTAGTCACTACCTTTACTAATTAAATAATACCTCACACCAATCATTTAACAAAAACAAAAGCCAAAGAGTAGAGAAGGGCGATAACACAATTGGCTAGCAAAAAAAAAAAAGTCTTTATATACTCAAAGATCTCTTTGAGAGTTTGAATTCCGCTCACTCAACTTCACAACCTCTGCGAAGATTAAAAAAAAAAAAATAAATAACAAAATAGTAGCTGATATCAATTGTACTATGTCGAAAAATGAATGAACCACAAAATTCAATTTTTAAAAGGTCAGATTCAAATTTACAGTATAGTATAATTCCCAAGTTTTATGATGAAGCTATATTTAAACATAGATATCTCCTTTATTTATGGCCATGCTAGACTTGAAATTAGCTTTATTATTATTAGATGTTTACCTAAGCTGCACAAGGTCAAGCTATATATAAACATAACTATCTCATTGTTTTTTATTATATAAAATAAGAAACTTATATATATATATATATATAGAGAGAGAGAGATAGGCTATGGTGAGTTGTGAAGTAAAACGTCGTTTTACTTCACGCCATATTTTCATTTTGAAAATTCAAACAACCGATCCGAACCGCTCAATATTTTCTAAATATTGAAATGTGCTTGGAGACTAAATTTTACATTTTTTGGAATTTTTTTACTATTTATTAAGCCACTTTGAAATCGCTGATCCACTGTGAACAGTAAAAACAGTAAAAATTTCTGGACCACCGGATCAGCGATTTTCAAAGTGGCTTAATAAATAGTAAAAAAATTCCAAAAAATGTAAAATTTAGTCTCCAAGCACATTTCAATATAGAGAACATGTTGAGCGGTTCGGATCGGTTGTTTGGATTTTCAAAATAAAAATATGAGTGTGAAGTAAAAATGACCTCTTACTTCACAACTCACCATAGCCCAGCTCTATATATATATATATATAGAGAGAGAGAGTGGCTAATATCAAAACGTTTGTTCCTAGTTTCCGGTGCAACCAAGTTGTTTTCGGGTTTTCAAAGTCCAAACGGTCGATCCGAACCGTTCAACATGTTCTTTATATTGAAATATGCTTGGAGACTAAATTTTACATTTTTTGGAATTTTTTTACTATTTATTAAGCCATTTTGAAAATTGCTGATCCGGGTGAACAGTAAAAACAGTGCAACTAAATTCTGGACCATGTGATCAGCAATTTTCAAAGTGGCTTAATAAATAGTAAAAAAATTTCAAAAAATGTAAAATTTAGTCTCCAAGCACATTTCAATATAGAGAACATGTTGAACGGTTCGGATCGACCGTTTGAACTTTGAAAACCCGAAAACAACTTGGTTGCACCAAGAGCTAGGAACAAACGTTTTGATATTAGCCTCTATATATATATATATATATAGTCACACTGTTTGTTGAAAACTCCTTATTTAATTGCTTGGCAAACACACTTCACAAGTATTAAAGAAATTATCATTTTCTAAACTTGGTAAATATTGTATTCCCAACAAAAATAATATAATTTAATTATCACTCATCACTAGTTCAAACGTTAATTCATTAGAATTGTTCAACATTTTAAAATTATTTTATACAATTATTGACCAAAAGTATGGATAGACACGTACGACACCATTAATAACATTGATTTTTTTAACAATCAGTCACCTTAATTAATATCAAAAGTGTTATGAAATAATAAATAGTAGACATTTCACCTTCTCCACCTCATCCACTTTCTATTAGATTTAATTTCTGTATTAACTATCTTGTTAATTGTATGGCTTTTCATTTGCTTTCTCTAGCCTATAAATAGAGGTTTTGTAAGTGGTTGATGTTGATACATATATGGAGATATAATACAGAAATAAGATTTAGCCTCTCCCCAGTTTTGTTTTGTTTTGTTTTGTTTTATAATACGTTATCAGCACGAGGATTTAAAAACTGAATACTTAATTGTGAAAGATCCATTAGAACTGTGGACAAATTTAAAAGAAATATATGACCATAAAAAACAAGTACTCCTCCCAAAAGCTCGTTATGAATGGATTCATTTAAGGTTACAAGATTTTAAATCTGTGAGTGAGTATAATTCCGCAATGTTTCATATAACTTCTGAATTAAAATTATGCGAAGAAAAGATTACTGATGAAGACATGCTAGAGAAAACATTCTCTACATTCATGCTTCGAATTTGCTCTTGCAGCAGCAATATCGAGAACGTGGTTTTAAAAAATATTCAGAATTGATATCATGTCTTCTTGTTGCAGAACAAAATAACGAGCTTCTGATGAGAAATTATCAATCACGACCCACTGGTTCTAGTTCATTCCCTGAAGCGAATGCGACATCATTCTCTGGAGAGAAAATAACATCATTTAAAGGAGGTCGTGGAAGAGGACGTGGTCGCGGCCCCAGAAGAGGTCGTGGACGTGGTCACAATAATGTTTGGCGACGTGATGGTCATAATCCTAAATCAAATGAAAATAATGCGGGGAGATATGAAAAGAGAAAGAAATCATCTTCTAAGAAATCTGAAAATAGTTGCTATAGATGTGGTATGGCAAACCATTGGTCACGCACATGTCGTACTCCTAAACATTTAGTCGAACTCTACCAAGCATCCATCAAGAAAAAGGGACAAGAAGTAGAAACAAATTTCATTGAAAATGACCCAAATGATTTGCTTATGGATACACACCTAGATGTTTCTGATTTCTTTGAAAATGTTGATGAAGAAATTAATATTATGAAATAGTTTTTGTTTTTTTTTTGTTTTAGTCTTTATAATAAGTTTAGTTTTTATTTATATGTTGTAAGTCGATGTTTCTCATGAAATAAAATTAGTTTCCTTTTATTTAATCTTATACATTTTCTTTTATGTTCAAAGGAAAAAGAATATGATTGGAGACTCCAGAAGAGCTATGGTAAATATTAGAGATGAATGTCTAGTAGACAGTGGAACAACAAACACAATACTAAAAAGCAAGAAATATTTTTCTCTATTGTCTTCTGCAAAGACACAGGTTAATACAATTTCTGGCATTAGTAATTTAATTGAGGGCTCCGGAAGAGCTTGTATCTTGTTACCTGAAGGAACAAAATTAATTATAAATGATGCATTATACTCTAGTAAATCCAGAAGAAATTTACTAAGCTTTAAAGTTATTCTACGTAATGGTTATCATCTTGAAACCATGACTGAAAATAATATTGAGCATCTCCAAATTACATCTATTGAATATGGCCAGAAGATAATATTGGAAAAGTTGGAAGCTTTATCCTCTGGATTATATTGTACGAACATTAATCCAATAGAATCAAATATGGTAAGTAACAAGAAGTTACTTGACACAAAGATGTTCACTCTATGGCATGACATATTAGGTCATCCAGGTAACATTATGATGAGGAGAATAATTGAAAGTGCAAATGGGCATCCCCTAAATGACCTGAAAATAATATTATCAAAAGATTTATCATGTGCAGCATGTTCTCTTGGAAAACTGATATCTAGGCCATCTAAAAATAAAATTGAAAATGAATCTCCTTCATTTTTGGAAAGAATTCAAGGAGATATTTGTGGGCCTATTTCTCCTCCATGTGGACTATTTAGATATTTGCTAGACCATTACTTATGAAATGTAATCTACCATCTTCTGCACGGGGACATGCCATTTTACATGCTGCTGCACTTATTAGATTAAGACAAACTGCATATCATAAATTTTCTCCATTACAATTGGTCTCTGGAAGAGAACCAAACTTGTCCCATCTTAAAAATTTTGGTTGTGCTGTGTATGTTCCAATTTCTCCACCACAACGTACAAAAATGGGACCACAAAGAAGATTGGAAATTTATATTGGTTTTAACTCTCCATCAATTATTAAATATTTAGAACCATTAACTGGAGACGTTTTTACAGCACGTTTTGCTGACTGCCAATTTGATGAGACAATATTTCCAATCTTAGAAAGAGAAAAAGAAAAGCTGGTAAAACAAGAAGTAACTTGGAATGCATCCTCAATATCTTATCTTGATCTCCGAAGTGGTCAATGTGAATCGGAAGTTCAAGAGATTATACATTTGCAAAGAATAGCAAATGAGTTACCAGATGCATTTACAGATACAAAAAGAGTGACTAAATCACATGTACCAGCTTTAAATGCAACTGCTCGAATTGATGTAATCCCAGCAGAGGTAACTATACAGAGAAAATATGGAAGACCAATTGGTTCCAAAGATAAAAATCTACGAAAAAAGAAAGAGCAGAATAAAGCAGTTGGTGTAACTCCAGAAGAGATTAATAAAATCCCAGAAGAGATTAATAAAATCCCAGAAGAGATTGATAAAACCCCAGAAGAGGTTGATGAAGTTCCAGAAGAAACTCAGGTACCTAGTGATTATGAGATCTCAATAAACTATGTACAGAATGGTACAATATGAAACCGAAATGAAACATGTGCTGATGAAATTTTTGCATATGCTATAGCAATTGATGTGCTAAATGAGGAAGATTATGTGCCAAAAACTCCTGAAGAGTGTATGCACAAAAATGATTGGCCAAAATGGAAAGATGCCCTGAAGGCTGAATTAGATTCGCTTGAAAAGCGTAATATTTTTGGACCTGTAGTCTTAACCCCAAAAGATGTTAACCCTGTAGATTACAAGTGGGTATTTGCAATAAAAAGGAATAAGAAAAATGAAATTGTGAGATATAAAGCAAGGCTTGTGGCACAAGGTTTTACACAAATACCAAGAGTTAATTATGAAGAAACATATTCACCTGTAGTGGATGTAATAACTCTTAGATTTTTAATCAGTCTCACAATCACTGAAAACCTTCAAATGCGCCTCATGGATGTAGTCACAGCTTATTTGTATGGATCAGTTGATAATGATATCTATATGAAAATCCCTGAAGGATTAAAAATGCCTGAAGCATTGAAATTAAAACCTCGAGAAATGTATTCTATTAAGTTAAAAAGATCTTTATATGGACTAAAACAGTCAGGTTGAAATGAAAGATTTTGGTATAACAAAATTATGTCTCGGCCTGCAGATCGAGCATTTGTATAATAGTATTTTTGTCCATCAATCAAACTATATCCAGAAGGTGTTGAAACGTTTTAATATGGGCAAATCTCATCCTCTAAGTACACCAATGGTTTCCGATCACTTGATATAAAAAAGGATCCTTACTGTCCCCGAGAAAAGAATGAAAAAGTTCTTGGTCCAGAAGTACCATACTTAAGTGCATTTGGGGCTTTGATGTATCTTGCTAATAATACGAGACCCTGATATTGCTTTTTTTATAAATTTACTAGCAAGATATAGTTCTGATCCAACACGCCGACATTAGAACGGAATTAAACATGTATCTCGTTACTTTTGCGTGACACATGATATGGGACTATTTTATCAAAAAGATACAAAGTCCAAATTAGTTGGGTATGCAGATGCAGGATATTTATCAGACCCGCATAAAGCTCGATCATAATCCGGATATGTGTTTACATATGGCGGTACTGCAATTTCATGGCGATCGACAAAACAGACACTGACGGCAACATCATCAAATCATGCCGAATTAATTGCTCTATACGATGCTGGTCGAGAATGTGTCTGGTTAAGATCAATGATCCAACACATCCAGGAGGAATGCGGGCTCGAGTCAATCAAAGGAAGTCCGACAGTACTATATGAAGATAATGCAGCATGTATTGCTCAAATCAAAGAAGGATATATTAAAGGTGACAGAACCAAGCACATCTCGCCAAAATTCTTCTCAACTCATGATCTACAAAAAAATGGCTTGATAGATATTTATCAAATCAGATCAAGCGACAATTTGGCAGACCTATTCACAAAATCATTGCCAAGAAAAGTTTTTGAGCAACTTTCACAGAAGATCGGCATCCGTCGCTTAAAAGATATACATTAAAATTAGGGGGAGTATTATACACACTGCACTCTTTTTCGCTTCACTAAGTTTTGTCCCATTGGGTTTTTTTTAGTAAATTTTTTAATGAGGCAGCATAACTAATCCGGAAGTATCAGTTAATTCAAATTGGTCCTGAAGTACCAAATTAATATTTGTCCTGCAGTACAATATTAATAGTGTATAATATAAGGTAAAATATCTAAGGGGGAGTGTTATGAAATAATAAATAGTAGACATTTCACCTTCTCCACCTCATCCACTTTCTATTAGATTTAATTTTTGTATTAACTATCTTGTTAATTGTATGGCTTTTCATTTGCTTTCTCTAGCCTATAAATAGAGATTTTTTAAGTGGTTGATGTTGATACATATATGGAGATATAATACAGAAATAAAATTTAGCCTCTCTCAAGTTTTGTTTTGTTTTATAATAAAAAGAGCACATTTGGAACATAAGAAATTAAAACTCTTAAAAGATGACGATGTCAAAAAAATATTCTTAACATTCAAAGATGTCTCCATATTCAAGTACTATTAATTTGTTGTTTAATTTCATTTCATTTCATTTCAGTTTGATAAGATGAATGTAGATTTTTGAAATTTAAGTGAGAAGTTGATGTTTGTATGGTGTTATAGTATAATTACTCATATTTTTACTGTTGGTTTATTCCATTATCTTAGTACATTAATGTACGAATTAAAAAAAACTAATTTTCTTACTAATACTCAATATATTAGATAATTCTATATAATATATTGGTTGCACATAATAAATAACATATGTATGTATACAATATATTATAGATTTGATGAAAATTGAAAAAGCTTCCTTTATGCAAGTAATATTGCATATGAGCAAAATATATTGTTGCTCCATATTATTCAAATACAAACTATATATAATTATAATGTAGAAAGTTAATTCATGATGTACTTGTGAGAGGTAATACATTAATTATGCATGGATAAAAAACACTCATTTATGATGAATGATCTCATGCAATGAAGCATGACAGAACTTATGCGACTTTTAGATTGATTGTCAACACATAATTCTTTTTTTTCGAAAAGAATAAAGCAAACGATTGTTGCATGGACTTGAAGGGTTGGAACTTATAAGATAAACTTATTAGATGAACTAATTAATATATATATATATATATATAGGGGCGGAGACAGACTTTCGAACAATAGAGGTCAAACACGTATGAGATCAATTATATAAAAATTTTCGAACTATGGGGGTCAATTATATACAAACTTTATGCAGAGAATGAGAGTCAATTTTACCGTACCATGACATTTTACACTAAATTATATAGAAAATTAAATATAAATACAAAAATTTGAAAATTAAATGGGGTCAATTGACCTCCATTGGATCTTCTTAGACCCGCCTCTGTGTGTATATATATATATAGAGAGAGAGTGGCTAAGATCAAAGTGGTATGACCAAGGCCTTTGGTGCTACCAAGTCGTTTTTGTATTTTTAAAGTTCAAACGGTCGATCTAAGCCGTTAGATGTGATCTCTATATTAAAATCTGCTTGGAGACCAAATTTTACATTTTTTGGAATTTTTTTACTATTTTTTAAGCCACTTTGAAAATTGCTGATCACATGGTCCAGAATTTGGTTGCACTGTTTTTACTGTTCACCCGGATCTGCCATTTTCAAAGTGGCTTAAAAAATAGTAAAAAAATTCCAAAAAATGTAAATTTGGTCTCCAAGCATATTTTAATATAGATTGAACATCTAACGGTTTGAATCGACTATTTGAACTTTAAAATTGCAAAAACTAATTGGTAGCACCAAGACCTTGGTCATACCACTTTGACCTTAGCTACTCTATATATATATATATAGTGTTACTGGACAAATGAATTGAACGCCTAATAGACAAATCACCAATTTAGTTCAACAATTTGCTTCAAATACAGGATCCGCTATTGTATGATAGGGGGGACAATAATTTAGTTTTTAAACTATTTTGACATTTGCGGAACACAAGTACAATAAATGTTGAATAGTCTTTCTTTTATTAATTTGTAAAAAAAAAAAAAAACTCGAAGAAAATAAAGTGTGTTTCATATCACAAAAAATATGAAAAGAACGAAACAAGTGCAAAGGAGAGGCCCTTGGGCTGCTGATATAATGTTAATGTGGAGAGAATTGAATGAATTGATGATCAGAATTCAAAATTGAGAATTGAGAATTGAGAATTGAGAATTGAGAATTGAGATGCGCCTGCCTAGGAGAGTAGGAGGTATTAACTATTAATTAATAGGTTGGGACGGCATCTACCTTTGTCCCTTCTTAATTATCTCATACCAATCATTTAACAAAACAAAAAACAAAGAGTAGCAGTAGCTGCCTGATATATATCACTTGTACTCTGTCACAAAATTGAGATTGAAACGTCAGATAATTTACTATATTATAACTTTTTTTAATAAAAGAGGTTGAAAAGTATATATATGCGCCTTCAAAATTCAAAATTTCAAAAAAATTAATGAGCAAAATTACAAACTTTTAATTTATAAAATGGCCAGGTCTTCTTTTTTCTCTATATTTTTCGTAATTATTAATCAAAGTAATGCGATAATCTCTTATGAATGAGAATTCCCAAGTTTTTAAGATCAAGCTATGTTTAAAAATAGGTCTCTCCTTAATTTATGGTTATGTTAGACTTGAAATTAGCTTTATGATGATGTTTACCTAAGTTACACAAGGTCAAGCTATATATAAACATAACTTTCTCATTGTTTTTTATTTTTAATATAAAATAAGAAACTTAATTATACATAGTCAGACTATTTGTTGAAAACTCCTTATTTGCTTAGCAAACACACTTCACAAGTATTAACATAGGATTATCATTTTCTAAAGTTGGTAAATATTAAATTCCCAACAAAAATAATATAATTATCACTAGAATTGTTCAACATTTTAAAATTATTCTATACAATAATAAAATGACCAAAAGGTAAACACTGCATTGCATGTATTTATAAATTATTTTATTGGTTTAGTGGGTTGTTTGTTTATCCAAGAAATTAATAATAACCGGAGATGTGTGATTGCATTTAAACAAGGAATTAATATTTTCATGAGATAATTAAGTAGAGACGCTATCTTAATTTCTAAAGAATGAATTCAATTAGATTTCGTAATCAAACACAATTAATAAATGTGAATTTTAATTTTAATGCCTGGAATTTTTATAGGGGCTCAACGTTCGTTTGGAATTGATTACCAATAAATAAGTAATAATCAATGATTTATTTATTTGTACTCATATAATGCAAAAAGAAAAATGCGAATAAAGTAATAAAGAAAGGCGAAGAGGAGTTAGGCCGTGATTTTTATTTTTACCCAAAAAAAAATATATTTTAATATAAATAACCACGTTTTTAAAAGAATTTTATTTCTACCCAAACCGCTAGGAATATTTGCGGTTTGAATTAACAATTCAAACCGCAAATATTATATTGGTGCCGGTTCGTTCAAATGTTCGTTCAAATGTATTATATTGGTGCCGGTTCGTTCAAATTTATTATTTTATTAAATGGTAATTTTTCACCGATAACCCTAGAAGTTTATTCACCGATAACCCTAAAGTTATTTTTATTACAAAGAATTATATTATAAAAACTTATCAATAATATAAAATTTCATTTATTATTTTATTAAATGGTAATTTTTCACCGATAACCCTAGAAGTTTATTCACCGATAACCCTAAAGTTATTTTTATTACAAAAACTTATCAATAATATAAAATTTCATTTATTATTTTATTAAAATTACCATTTAATAAAATAATAAATGAAATTTTATATTATTGATAAGTTTTTGTAATAAAAATAACTTTAGGGTTATCGGTGAATAAACTTCTAGGGTTATCGGTGAAAAATTACCATTTAATAAAATAATAAATGAAATTTTATATTATTGATAAGTTTTTATAATATAATTCTTTGTAATAAAAATAACTTTAGGGTTATCGGTGAAAAATTACCATTTAATAAAATAATAAATGAAATTTTATATTATTGATAAGTTTTTATAATATAATTCTTTGTAATAAAAATAACTTTAGGGTTATCGGTGAATAAATTTCTAGGGTTATCGGTGAAAAATTACCATTTAATAAAATAATAAATGAAATTTTATATTATTGATAAGTTTTTATAATATAATTCTTTGTAATAAAAATAACTTTAGGGTTATCGGTGAATAAACTTCTAGGGTTATCGGTGAAAAATTACCATTTAATAAAATAATAAATTTGAACGAACCGGCACCAATATAATACATTTGAACGAACATTTGAACGAACCGGCACCAATATAATATTTGCGGTTTGAATTAACAATTCAAACCGCAAGGAATATATGCGGCTTGAATTATTATTTCAAACCGCTAGGAATATTGGCGGTTTGAATTAATAATTCAAGCCGCTAGGATTCTTAGCGGTTTGAATTGTTAATTCAAACCGCAAATATTCCTAGCGGTTTGGGTAGAAATAAAATTCTTTTAAAAACGTGGTTATTTATATTAAAATATATTTTTTTTGGGTAAAAATAAAAATCACGGGGAGTTAGGACTTGAAAGGATAAATTTACAAATGAAATGAGAAACCAGTGGGTGAGTGGGCGGTGCACCGCACTCCGCACATACATACAAATACAATTATTATTTTATTATTTTATTATTAACAATGTACTATGCTGACTGACAGGTGACAGCTCAGCTTCGTCGCTCTCTCTCTCTCTCTCTCTCTCTCAGAAATGCCAAATAGGCAATCCAATCATTCCATTTCATTGCTTGTGATTCTGTTCTACCTCTCCTGATCTCCTCTCCTCGCCTTCTGCAAATCATTTCAATTCAATTCTATTCAATTCATTTCATTTCATTTCATTTATGATTTGTCCCCAGTTTTAAACCAGGCTACTCCACCACACCACCTAACCAATTATCTCTCTCTTTCTCTCCTTTCTTTCCCCTGAATTTGGCGTCTCTTCTCTTCGCTGCCTCTCTCTCTCTCTCTCTCTCTCAAGGGAAAAGGGAAAAGGGAAAAGGGTAAAGGGAAAAGGGAAGATTGAATTAAATTATAGTAGGAAAGTAGGAAACGACGATCATCGGATCATGTCTCTGGCTCCAATTGAAGCGGGAGAGGAATCTTCCACAAGATTTTGGAATCTGCGGAGCTTGAGGTGGAGAATCGATCTGGGAATCCTCCCCTCTTCTCCTCTCGCCGTCGATGATCTCCGACGAGCCGCTGCTGATTCCCGCAGAAGGTACATAAATTGTTATTTGGATGCATCTTTCAATTGATTGTTAAAATGCCAAAACTCTTCCGTGTTGGTTGGATCACAAATTCATAATAGTTAGTGTATCATTTGCTGCAGTAGCAGCATCATTTGAGCTTATGCTGGCTACTTGTTTATTTATTTACATCTATTTTTCTGCCAGCTTAGTTAGCCGTCTTTTCACATTCCTTTGACAAATTCATTGCCCACATTTTTAAATTTTTTTTCTTTTGTGTCTTTGAGAAATTATTTGCCGCAATCATTTCTCAATAATTGAGAAAATGATACCACAATTCTAATTGAACAAAATGCCATTTTGCCATTGACAGATATGCGAGTTTGCGGCGGCGACTGTTAATGGATCCTCTGCCAGCAAAGGATGAAGATACCACCTCTGACCTCTCCATTGACAACCCTCTTTCTCAAAATCCAGGTACCATCTTTTCTTTTTTTCTTTTTTTTCAAAAATTGTCTTTTTCAAAACTAATTAGTAAAATTCTCTTATTCAAAACCTTACGAAAGGTCTATATATGCAATTAATATGATGAGTTATCTTACGACTTCAACTTTCATATTATCAACACGCTTTGAAAGGTCTATGCAATTAATATGCACACCCATACCTATCACTCATTGATTTTTTGATGTTTGCCAAATGAAAAGGAAATGTTAAGTTATGGCAACACTAATTCGCGAATTATAAATATGTGACTGTTTTCTTGTTTTTGGAATGTGTAGAGAGCACGTGGGGCCGGTTTTTCAGGAACGCTGAGCTGGAAAAGACGGTTGACCAAGATTTGACTAGGCTGTATCCGGAAGATGGCAGTTATTTCCAGACGCCGACGTGTCAGGCCATGCTTCGCCGGATTCTCCTCTTGTGGAGCCTTCAACATCCTCAATACGGTTACCGCCAAGGTAACTAACTTTCTTTTCAACTTGTACTCTTTCTATTACGCGCTTAACCATAAAGGATTATTGAATAATAAATATACTGCTTTATATTAATTACAGGAATGCATGAACTCTTAGCTCCTCTGGTGTATGTGTTGCACGTGGACCTTGACCATTTATCTCAAGTGCGCAAACTCCATGAAGACTACTTCAGTGACAGTTTCGATGAATCTCTCTTCCCTTACAACACAAAACAAAAACCAAAAACCGCAGGAGGAAACATTAAAAAAGCTGATGATTTCAGTTTGAAATTGACCACCTTTGCCGATCTTGACCCTAAGACAAAACAACTGTTGCTGTTGAGCGACCCATATGGGGCTGAAGGGGAGTTAGGGGTAGTATTGTCCGACAGATTTATGGAGCATGATGCTTACTGCATGTTTGACAGGTTGATGGATGGTGGGTCCCGTGGTGCCGTGTCAATGGCCGAATTCTTCTCTCATTCTAACCTTATCGGGTCGGGAAAGGGTTCACCTTCACCGCCTGTTATTGAGGCCTCATCAGCCTTGTATCACTTGCTCAATCTTACCGACCCATCTCTACACTGTCATCTGGTAGAATTAGGGGTTGAACCACAGTACTTTGCTCTTAGATGGTTGCGGGTTTTGTTTGGTCGTGAGTTCAATCTAGAAGAGTTGCTGACAATTTGGGACGAGATTTTTGAATACCCAAACAACACTTGCACAGATCTTAAGGCAGCTGATCATGGGTTTCAGATCTTTTGTTCGGATCGTGGTGCATTTATTGCTTCCTTTGGGGTTTCCATGATTCTTCACTTGAGACCGGCCTTGTTAGCCACAGAGAATGTTACAGTCTGCCTCCAAAAATTGTTGAATTTCCCAAAAAATATGGACATAAAAAGATTGATAGAAAAGGCGAGGTCTTTGCATGTCATTGCTCTTGAGGCCAATGAGAACATATATGGCAGTCAAAGTCAAAGTCTATCTAGGTCGGGTTCTAATAGAACACCTCCTCACCACCCAATACCCGATAGCTATTGGGAGGAGAGATGGCGGGTCTTGCACAAGGCTGAGTCGCTCCCTAAGCCAAGCAACAAAGACCCGGTCCATGGTAGACCGGTGAAGAAAAGGTCGTTTAAAGAGAGACTCGGTCTAGTGCGCACTGAGTCGGATCCTTCGGCTGCAGAGAACAAACAAGCCGAGGCCGAGCACACTGTTAGACGACAGCTCTTCAGTGGTAACTCATCTCGTCAAAATGAAAATTCTGGGGGGTTAAATCAAAGTTTGTTGTTCAGTGAAGAATCTGTACTTTTCTCAGACCGAAATGAGTTCATCTCAAGGGAGGTCAGTGCTTCAAATTCCGTGACAAACGATATTTTAAATGGAAGTGCATCGAGATCTGTGCAGGGAGAGGACTCGAGCACTTCTTCAGTGAATAATGATAGAGAGAACTATGAAAATGACACCGATAAGAGCAGCGTGACTTCAAATTCATTCGTAGGTGAGAATGCTGAGAATGAGGTGGCTTTTACAAATGGTAATGCAGCAGAGGAAGATGTAAAAAACGAGAAAGAAAACCCGGATCCGGTTTCAAAGGAAACGAGATCAGTTTCAGGAAAATTTGGGTGGTTCTTTAAATTTGGAAGGGGATCGATGAATGGCGAAGGTACTGATAACAGTACAGAGAAAAGCAGAGGTGAAAATAGAATAACAGAGAAGGATGCACCTGTTTCCGTTTCCGTTTCCGTTTCCGTTTCTAATTCCATTCCTAATTCAAATTCAAATTCGAATTCAGTTGGTCACGTTGCTAGGGCCGAGAACAGTGGGGATAAAAAGGTGATGGGTCCTTTGAAAAATCTGGGTCAATCCATGCTTGAAAATATTCAGGTATCATATCAGACACCTTAATTTCCTTCATTTGTTTAGAAAATTTATGTATGTTGGATTGGATTAATTAAAGTGTTTATAATTACTAATGTGATGGATGAATCAGGTGATAGAGTCGGTGTTTCAGCAGGATCGGGGGAAAGGACAAGCCACGGCAATGGCCGCATTGACAGAGCTACGTAACATCAGCAGTCTTCTCAGGGAGATGTAATTAAATTTTTTTTCTTCTTTCTTTTCTTCTCAGCAACACTGCCATAAATAATAATAAATTCTATTATATGATTACAATAATACAATAGTAGAGTTCTAGATTGTACAACACGGGGTATATGTATATGTAATGTGCCTTTGTTTTGCCTCGCCCATTTTCGATTCATTTCTCACACTACATATGTAACAATTAAACAAAATATGTATATAACACGTATCTATCGTAGAAAAAAAAATTGGAATAGAAGAGAAAATTTCTTTTTGTTAGTTAATGCAATTAGAATTAGACAAGACAAGAGAAGTCAATAATGGCGGCAGCTGAGCAGTCGCCTATTCTGCTCCTGCCAATCAAATTTATATGGTGGGACCCTTTACAATCACAATCATGCCTTACTTTGACTTTGTCTCTATACATTACTACATGGAAATAGCGTTTTTCCTAGTTTGTTATTTTCATGTGGAGAGGAGAGGAGAGGAGAG
The DNA here is from genome assembly GCA_011114355.1 of Carex littledalei. Classification (NCBI taxonomy): domain Eukaryota; kingdom Viridiplantae; phylum Streptophyta; class Magnoliopsida; order Poales; family Cyperaceae; genus Carex; species Carex littledalei. Next base: position 1,749,702 of record CM022082.1, read on the forward strand.
GAGAGGAGATGAGAGGAGATGAGCTTGTCGGTGTTATGTATTTATGATATGACGTGTCAGATGTCACCGTAGGAGGGAGCTAGGAACCATTAGCTTCTTTCTTATTCGCTGTGTTTTCAGAGCAATGATAACACCAGACAGGTTCATGTTATCTTTATATTATGCTCAAATATAACTAGAGAGTGGCTAAGATCAAAGTGGTATGACCAAGGCCTATGGTGCTACCAAGTCGTTTTTGGATTTTCAAAGTCCAAACGGTCGATCTAAACCGTTAGATGTGATCTCTATATTAAAATCTGCTTGGAGACCAAATTTTACATTTTTGGAATTTTTTTACTATTTTTTAAGCCACTTTGAAAATTGCTGATCACATGGTCCAGAATTTGATTGCACTGTTTTTACTGTTCACCCGTGTCACACCCCAGATTTTGACCATCCGGAGCGTGATTATAACATCATCATTGCAACTTTTCTTGATCCGTCAACCTACGTCGCCAACAGAAAGAAATAAAAAATAATATAATGAAGTCAGTGACAAAACTCAATAACAGGTTATTTAATGTTGCGTTTCTCAGTAATTGGTTTAATTTAACAACCATTCAAATATACTAGATTAATACACACAACTACACATCAAATTATGTATGCATATTTAACCAGCGATAGCACGTCGGTCTAGGTTATCGTCAAACAGGTCACATCATATTCACATAGTTGGAATCCCATCACACAGGCGATTCCCAACTTCCATAACACACAATTCCTTAAACCGCCAATCCAATGGAAAATCCATCCAACATTGGAAGGCCGCCAACCCACTGGGAAATCCAACCAACAGTGGGAGGCTACAATCACAATCCAATTCCAACCTCAGACCCGCTATCCCGTTAAATATGCCATCATAATCCAATATGCAATACCAATATTCAAATCAACCATACAAAACGAAAACACAGATTATAGAGAAGTCCGGTTACCTGATATCGAGCAGAACTTCAAATCCGATTGTAACAACAACTCAAAATCACTGCGACGTAGTCGGAATTCGAATCAGACAGACAATCGATCAATAATTGAAACTAGAATTTTGTTAAATGGAATATAATGGAAAATGAGATATCAATCAAAGTGATTCATTCCCGGTGGTATTAAGAAAAGAAATTTTTATTTATCTCGGATATCAAAGAGAGAGAAGGGGAGTTTAACCATTCTGATATTTTAATTATATATATAGTAACACTTCGACGCGAAAGGGTGGATAAATCAGAGAGGTTTATTTATCTGGAGATGCGTGTTAAGATAATTATTAAATAAAAAATATTGTTATCGATCGGATAAACATTGAGAATGAAATAGAGGTCCGTTTCTAGCGCCTCTTGGTTTCCATTTATATTTTTTTATTTTAAATGAAAATAATTACAGGGTTAATTCCGTGATTTAGAAAATCAAATGAAAACAGAAATAAATGGAGAATCCAATTTACAATTAAACACAATATTTTTATTTAGTGTATTCAATATTAAAACAAATTATTATTAACATAACTAATAATGAACTAATTTCTCGGGATGTTACAACCCGGATCTGCCATTTTCAAAGTGGCTTAAAAAATAGTAAAAAAATTCCAAAAAATGTAAAATTTGGTCTCCAAACAGATTTTAATATAGATTGAACATCTAACGGTTCGAATCGACTATTTGAACTTTAAAATTGTAAAAACTAATTGGTAGCACCAAGACCTTGGTCATACTACTTTGACCTTAGCCACTCTCAATATAACTAACTCTATATATAATACGGGAAAAAGTACAATAAAAACGAGTGAAATGTGCCAAATGCAGGGAGACGCAATAAAAATAAACAACAATTATTCCAATAAAAATTGTTGAAAATTATGAGTGAGATGTGATAATGTACACGTGGTCATGCTGATGAAGCAAATTGTGGATAAAAAGTTTTTCTTGTACGTTATCTTGGTTTGTGGCTTGTAAGAATGGTAACCTCATTTATTTCCAATACTAAATTAATTTACGTACGCTGATGCAATGTTTTAAAATGCGGTTTCTATGCGGTAAGCGGCCGCATATGCGGATTTTTATTCGGACTTATATATACGGATTTTAAAATGAGAATTAATATATATATAAACAAGTATGCGGTAATATGCGGTATGCGGTAATATGCTGTAATATGCGGTAATATACGGTATGTGGTAATATGTGGTAATATGCGGTAATATGTAGTATCATACAAACAAGTATGCGGTAATATGCAGCCGAATATGCGGAACCGCATATTAGACCGCATATTGATTTTCTATGCAGTTGCCAACCGCATACGCATATGCGGCCGCATGAACCGCATTTTGTTACACTGCGCTGATGTACTTCTCCTCTCTATATAAATACTGGGCCTAATTTGGGCCTGCTCAAATTCATCTCTATTACAAACTCACCATTTTCATTTTTTTTTTGGACATGTTATCGTTTTCCAGCCCCCAGCCCAAATTAAATTCTATAATGGACTACACTTTTTTTTGCTCATTGGGCCCGATTATACAAAGCACCTCGGTCCCTATTGTGGAGACTTTAATTAGAAACAAGATTTCAAACTAATCTTAATTCTTAATCTTTTGCGACCGATCACATTGAAACTAGAGTAAAAGAAAAATTGAAATAAATCAGAATCCAAGCTGATTCATTCCAACCAACTAACGGTACGTTGTATTTAAATATACATGTCAGTTTGGCATATGCATGCTTGTCCCATAAGTTACGGATTTAGGAAACTTGTCTGTAGCTAAGCTGCCTAGCTATTCCTTGTAACTTCTTTTTAACACCAACTTAATGCGCCAAAATGCAATTATATATATATATAGTTATATACTGATGGAATTAAGAAGCAACCAGTCCAAGCTGAGCAACGTACAGAAGACTATCATGCATTAAATAAAAGAGAAAACAAAATAATTCAATATGAAGTAATCCATAAGTTAAAGATTAGTTAGATTATGGATTGGAAAAGGATGATTCATCCAGAGAGAGAGAGAGAGAGAGAGTAGTTAGCACTTAGCAGGTAGCTGATCCTAAGTCTAGAGCGATGGATACAACGGTGGTAATTAATTAATTTAGGGAAACTCAATATCAGGAACAAAAGCTTAATTAATCATTAATGTATAATTGATTAAAGTCCTCCTTGCAGTGAAAATTAAAGGAAGAACTGGCATGGGTACCTATATATAAGTAGTTATTGTAAAAGTAGTTTTATAGAGACAAATCCAGCAGTAAGTACTTAAATAATTGAGATTATTATACCTTGAAGGCTCTTACTAATTTATAACTAACTACTCATGGATATAACCATGAAATGAAGTTACATAGGATTAATTGTTGAATTATATTGTCTTTGAAAGTGTGAAGAACACGATACCAGGAAAGATGGCGTGCCGGAGTTTCCCACAAACAACTTTGACGTGCTTTTAGAGTTATTAATTTGTACTAGGTATGGAATTCAGTTGTTGTTTGGAGACTAATATCTAAACAAGTTATTGGCTTTTCACATCTCCACTAGTGTAATCGAAAACGATTTGACCAGTCTTTAACAACTATAGCCTGGAGAATTGACATATAATTCAATCTCTAATGATCACTTAATTAATTGTCCCCGTGTTGAGCATCGTTTGATGTTTCCCTCCTGCTAGTTGCTAATGATTCAACTAATGGTATATTTTTAGGTGATAGATGCTCCAAGATTTGATGGCAATGTAGAGATGCAGGTGTTCATTAATAACAACAAATTGTAGAATTTTAGTTGAAGTGGCTGACAAGAAATCAAATTAGTTTATTTTATTATTTGTAGCTTGACTTGCCACCTTGTGTGGACATATGTACATGAATACGTACCCAAAACAACATGCAAATTAATTAGTAGCAGCAGCTATACATACATATATATATATATGTATGTATGTATATTAGTATTAATAAACTCTTTTTAATGTATACTTTTAATTGTAGTTAGCTAGCAACATCCTCCAGCTAATGAGAGCTATGCATGCTTGTATGCATAATTAGCTTCAAGCAGCAATATTAATAATTATAGATTATTGGGCATTCATGAATACATAAAAAAAAAAAAAAATACTACGATCGGTGCACTCAATAATACAACTGCCTTAATTATTTAATCTAACAACATTAATTTCTAAAATCTGTCCGATAAACTAATACAAAAGAATGGACCTTGAATATACAAGAAAAATATCTTCCTTTTCAAAAGAAAGTGCATTTTATATATGACTTGCTACTCTAAGTTAGATATAAAGGACCACAAAGGTGGTGTACCAAACACATATTGTTTTTGGGGTTAATATATTTGAAAGTTAATTCTGCAGTCACCATGCATAGATGCTAGGATCAGTATTCAGTAATGCACACTACTGGTAAAACTATGATGTGCAGAAAGTTTCTATGTATATATAGGTTCGGTCTATTTGCAACAAATGCATAGATTTTCCTGTCAGAGTGAAATATTTCCAGGAACTGAATGCCAATCTCACAAACTGAATATTTGCACTAAATATTGCTCTTATATTATGTTCTCTGACAACTTGAAAGGTCTAATATATATTTTGTTGGGGCTTTAGTGCATCAAACAGGGGAAATTATATATGTTAATTGTGGAACTACTGAATTACGAAAAATCCCCCCATCTCCAATCCTAATTTAGTCAAACAAGTGGAAATATATATTCAAAATAAAGAGTTAGATGTGAAGCTTCCACATGAATAAGCTTGGCATAGAAGTTTCGCGTGTCTCTGACGAAACTCTTTTAGAAATATTGGTAAGAGTCGTTTAAGACGGCGACACAAATGTGATCATGATCTTCGATCATTTTCAATAAAATTATAAACTAAAAGCATTAGTTGTGTAACCTGCTATCACAACACCTTTGAATTATTGCTTAAATGGTAAATCAAGGCTAGTTAGTTATTATTTCTTTCTTGCAGTAGAGTACCAATAACCAACTCCAACACCTTGGAGGAAGAAAGAAAGGCAAAATGTAACTTTTCATACACAAAATTTAGAAGATTAATTAATTGGCGGCTAGCTATATATGTGGAAAATTAAAATATATAATTCAATAATGCTAAAATGAGGTTGGCGCATCAAATCAATTATATTACATACTAATTTGAGCTTTGTTATATGATTTATACATAAGCATATAGTTATATGCTAGTAGAAGCAAAATGATCTTAAAAATAAACTACTTTTCGTACGTAATATAAGAAAAGAAAACTGACACATGCAATTAAAGAAAGGCTAATTGTACCAACTAGCAACTTAATTTCTTTTGATTCATTTAGTTATAAACTTATTAACTATTTGGAAGAAATCAAGATAAAGCAAATTAAATTGAGTATGCCTTTTTCATGTAAATATATATCAATTAATCTTTTGATCGACATTAATTAAAGTGAAATACCTCAATGATAAGCTATATATCTCAAAATGATTTTAATATGTTAGCAAGTGCAATTAGTTGTTACTGCTTTTAAAGAAGGTAGATGAATTTTTTTTTTTTTTTTGAGAAAGAAGAAGCTAGGTAGCTAGATGAAATTAATTAAAAAAAGGCCCTGAAAGACTGATCTCACCAAACATAGTAAATATAATTGTTTTGTTATGAAACTACATAACCAGCAAGGAACACAAGCAAGCAAGCAGCTATATGTATAGTCAAATTAAAATATATGATTATAATACCCTTTAGGTACAAAGTGATGCAAAATTCCATATATATATATATATATATATATATGGATCACCTCCGCCGTAACTAATAGACCAAATCAAATGATGCATTTAATTATATACTTCTTTTGTCAGTAGAGATTATAATTATCAAAGGAAATGCATGCATGCTTGCTCAATAAATAATATGAGAATTAATTGTATATATGAAAATCAGACACATCACTAATAATTAATTAATTATGAGAATGAATTAATGAACCGTAAGTCGTAATATTATTGAATTGAATATAAATGAAGACAACATGCAAGACAACTTAATTAATTGTATATATCTCATAGAGCTATCTAACTAGCTAGCTAGTAATTAATGGAGAACAGCCAAGATCGATCCAGCACCAATAAACAAAATAAGAGTTAAGTAACTAAAAACACAGTCAAAGGAACTCACTGTTTGCTGCAAGTCAGAAACCCTAGTTTTAAGCAACTATATATACATATTTTATTAATTAATTACATTAATAATTAAGCCAAGGACCAGAAGAATTAATATGCGCTGTGCAGTCTGACGACACCAATTAAGCTGAAAAAAAAACACTCTCCATTACAAGTGTCAAATTGAGAGCTCGATATATCCACTGCTAATTGTAATTTTATATTTTTAATATTTTTGCTATTGCGTGCTATCAATATAAACGAAATTAATACATTATATTGGTTTTGAAGAAATAAATTAAATAATATGTACGCGCGTGTATACATGGTATATGGTATTATTGGCCACATATAGCTAGCAGCAGAGAATATTTAAGGTTTAATTAATTCAACTATCGTTGTCTTCTTATAACTTTTATATATTAATTATAGTCAAAGGGCCGGGCAGAGAGAAGGAAACCAGGAAATTAAGGATAATTAATATTTTACCAAATGTGGTCATGCACAAATTAAATGAAGCCCATATGTACTCATATTAATTAATTAGTGCACACTAGCTAGCTAGCTAGGTATATAGGGATCCATCTCCTAGCTAGCTAGCTAGCTATATACATATTTGACAAAATTAGGTTGCTAGCTTGCTACCAATAGCTATATATATATATATATATAGCCACAAGTCAGGTAAAAGAAACTTAATTAATTTCCAACTTAACTAATTAATCTAAGGAGCATTTTGATGTACATGATCATCAATTGATGATCAATTAATGGTGATGATCGATCATATACACTTGTGTGTGTACATCTAGTTAGTCTAATTAATGTAGCAAATTTTACTACTAATCACTAATTGGATTGGATTAATTAGTTGCCAATCAAATATAACAAGTAATTAATTAGTGTTTAAATAAAAAAAAGACACACAGTGAATAATTCAAAACAATTAATTAGATGATGTAATAATTTAAAATTGGCGCGGTTTGGGGTGGAGGAGACCCAGGCCCGGAGCACCTGACCGACTGCCTCACCGGGTCAAAGGGATACTCGGACCCACTGGGCCCCATGGTGACGTGGCATTAGAAGAATGGCTGCTTTTGCGGGGGAAACAGTGTGGGCCTACACCACACGTGCTGTGTTGTTGACTACTGTGTCTCTGTGTGAAACTGTGAATAAAGGCCAGCTCTATTAATTATTCCCTTTTTTGTCTTAATTTATTCTCTTCATTTCAAATTGATTCAACCATCCTTAATTCTCACAACCTTTAAATTCCTATTTTACATAACAAATAATATATAAAACATAAAAAAACTTTGAACTTTTCAATTCCTCGCCAATATATATTTCTCCCTTAATTTTAACAAATTAACATGATGATACTTTGCCTGCCATATATATATGGCCTCTTCTATTCATAAAGTAACAAAATATTACATCAGTACCTCTTGTAGTCAACTATATAATTTTCTACAGTCAAGTAATTAATCAATACAAAATTGTTTAATTAATAAAATACACTCCTATATATATATCTGTAGGAATGTCTTTTGCAAAAAAATATTGGCAAAATTTGTTGGCTTTAATTTCTTGTGAAATCTCTAGTATAATTACATTCATTACTGAGAGTAATAAAATAATGCTTTGAAAGACACGGCTTTAATTACAAACAGCACAAGGAAAAAAAAAGGGAGATCTAGACATGCATATATAAAAATACATACTCCGATCCCACTGGTTAATTTTTCTTAACAGGAATAATTAATTAAGTCGAACGAGCAAATTATATAAGACATTTTTCCACATAACTCATATGACCCAATTAAGTAATCCCACATTTAAAAAGAGAGTTAGATATTAACTCATATTTAGTACCACAAATTATATAAGCGTCAGGTTTTACTACATACAATTAAACCATATATGAATAAGGGAGAGCCTAGCTATCCCCGGGATCCATCTCCTGTTTCATCCCCTAGTCAATAACTACTTTAATAACTACTAATTACTTGGAGGACCGCCTAATATCTGAAATATTTTACAACTGGCGCACTCAAGTATTCATCTATAATAAATCAAGTATTCATATATAATACATCAAGTATTCACACCTAAGATATCAAGTATTTAAAAAAAAAAAACTGGACACATCACTCACCCATCTTTTACACGTTTTTAGAGGTGGTTTTTTTTTCTCCGTTCAATCTAACCAATATTTCTGACGATCTATGAAGAATTTTGCAAATCTAAAACCACCAACGTCTTCTACACAATTTTCTCTTTCAAATGAGATCCATGATGACATACTTTCGAGTTTTCCGTTGCACAAGTATTCATACCTCGTCATGCAAGTATTCATACCTCATCGAGCAAGTATTCATACCTCATCGAGCAAGTATTCATCCTCGTCGTGTAAGTGTAAATAGTTTATGTATCAAGAGTATTACAAGCATATGTGCATACCTCGATGAATTTTACAAGAGCAGCCGAATAGTATTGAACATTGCTTTATTGCTTTCTAGTTCAATTTTATTTTTTGAAAATAAAAAATAGTTGCCACATGTTTCACTGTCGAAACAAAAATAATCTATCAAATTTTACAGATTATATAATTGAAAGGTTACAAAAAAACAAAAACAATATTTAAAAGAAACAAAACATATTTCGTTGAAGTATTCATCCATAAGATATCAAGTATTCATACATATACGTTAAAATATTTATACCTAAGATATCAAGTATTCATTCATACACGTTGAAGTATTCATATCTAAGACATCAAGTATTCATTCATACACCTCTAATTTTTTTAAAATTTGTTTTTCTGTCATTTCTTAGTACTTATAATTCACCATTAATGAAGCTTTGTTCTTTGCAAATAACTCGCTACTGCATGAGGAAGAGGAACATAGACGCGATGGATCTGACCCGGCGGAGGCGTGCTTGATTGGGATGGAGTGACGGAGGCGGAGGTGGAAGAGAGAGGCGGCGAAGGTGGGAGGTGGGAGGCGGAGGTGGGAGAGGGAGGCGGAGGCGGAGGTGAGAGAGGCGAAGGTGGGGAGATGGAGGCGGAGGCGGAGAGAGAGAGGTGGGAGAGGGAGGCGGAGGCGGAGGTGGGAGAGGGAGGGAGAGAGATGAAAGAAATAAAGGGAGAAAATTTGCTAATTAATTTGTAGGGACTATTAGATAGTTAGAATTTGTAATTATAGTTAGAAGAGAAAGTTAGTTAGTTGAGGGATGAAATGGAGAAAGGATAAATGAGGGAACATATAATTACCCTATGAATAAATAGTACTTTAAAAAAAGATATGAATGGGTATCATCAGATATATGTATATGTCAGCTAGCCACCATGTATATATAATATAATATTTGAATTTATTAACATCTGGCCACAAAATGAACCTTCTAAATCAAGCTCCATAGTAGTTGGTACAAGCTTCAGAAACACAGTACTTTTATTTTTGACACATGCAATTCAAAGCCTTGAAAAAATTCTACATATATCCCTCTCTTCCATAGATCACCATTTTTTTTTTCGAGTGCCTCATAACTAGACACCAAACCGTCCGTAGAGATCGAGTACCGTACGTGTTCTCTCTCTCGGTACATCTTGTTTCGGCAATCTGTAGTGCATATATATTTCCATCTATTGATCGTTAGGTCGGGAAGAAACCAATCTTCCTGAGCATCTCTTCAGTGATTGAGTTGAAAAGCTAGTTGATGTTGATATAGGATTTGTTTTCTAATTCAAGTAAACCAACCATTCTTAACTTCTCATACAGGTCATGAAATTGTTTGTTTGGTGTTTGCCACACAAATATACGCACTAGCTAAGTGAAACTTTCCTGAAATTTTCCTCTCTTCAAGATTTTCTTCTTTTCGGTATCGATTATACACAAATTAAGTAGAAATATATATAGACAGAGAGAAATTAATGGAAGGAGCATCAAATAAAGAGGAGGGTTTGCCTCCTGGGTTTCGATTTCACCCGACCGACGAAGAGCTCATCACTTACTACTTGCAACACAAAATCACTGAAGCTGACTTCACCGCAAGAGCGATTGCTGATGTTGATCTCAACAAGTGCGAGCCGTGGGATTTGCCAGGTAAGAAAATTTTCTAGTTCCTTCTATTTATTCGATCATGATGATTTACGTACTATTGATCGATATATATTTTTGATTAAATCTTTAATGAACCCAGAAATTATTTGCCAGGCGTGAACTTTTCAACTGTTATTCTTGTCGCAAATCACTAATTCGATAATAAGCTTAATTATCTTTGTTAGTTATCACATTTGTTGCTAGTCCTTAATTAAGTAAGATTGTTTTATTTATTATGGGAATTTCCACCTGATGATTATATATATTAATTGTTCCCTGAAAGATCAAGTGGTCGTGATTTTTGCAATATTTTCTCACAGCAATTTGTTTTGATCAGACATGTGATGATCGATGTTTCGTTCATGTAAAAATCCTCTAATAATTAATAGCTGTAAGTAGTAAACACTTATACATCTGGCCTCAATTTATTTATTGGTAGTCCATGTAAAACTTTCCTTTAATATTCTGTTGGTCATGATTCTTTTAATTTTTTATCAACTGCATACAATATTTATTTTTAGTTAGGCTAATTCATGCAGGCAATTGTCAAATCGGTACAATATTAATGTATTTAAATTTTGTATGATGTCAAATAAACAAGCCTTAATTGTTAAATAATTTTTTACAAGTATGATGTGAAATACAACATAATTATAATTATATTATACAAAAACACTGCTTTCATCCATATCAATTGTTGCGCGCACCCTTCGCTAATTATGTTAAAGCAAATTAATTAAACCACTAGAGAAGGTAAATTTCAATTAAATAAAATATCTTCTGTCTAATTATTGAAGGTCTTCTATTAATACATTAACTAGAAATAATTTATCCATTACTTTGTTTCTTTTTTATTTTGTAATTTGGTGTGTACGTGCTAAGGGTGCACACCGTTATATGGTGCTTTAATTTCCAGTTTTAGGTTGTTTTGTTTAGTAAAAAGAAAGGCTAGCTAGCTAGGAGAAGAAACCAGGAATATAAATAAACTAATATTATTAAAAGACATTTCAAGTTCAGAAAAGTTATGCTAAAAGATAATATATATATGAGTCCTTGTACACATTTGCTGACAAATTTATACATATACATATACATATATATACATACACACACACACCTTAATTAATTAATTACCCATGCACACTAACTAACACAAGGCACTAGAGATTAATTATCTGAGGGTTACTTTCACTCTTCCTCCAAATCAATATATATATATATATATATATATATATATATATTAATTGCGAAGACTATATATGAAGCTTCAACCTCTAAATTAAGCGCGAACTTAGTTATTTCTTCAAGTTCTCTTAATTCTTCATTATTTTTCCTACCAAATTCAACCCCGGACAGGATGCAAGTCATCCAAAAGGGAATAATTAAATATATATAGATGCTGTTACTTGCACTACATATACAAAACTTATCATCAGCAATTAAAATATGATGTAATTAGTCCGTGCATGCCGTAATATATGTAGTGTGATAATTTTACTTAATATATCATAATATAGTACTACGTACACAGGAGCGAGATGATCGATGTGATAATTTTTCATTTTGTGTTTATAATATATAGATTAATTATATATATAACAGAGAAAGCGAAGATGGGAGAAAAGGAGTGGTACTTCTTTAGTTTACGGGACCGAAAGTATCCTACGGGGGTGCGAACGAACCGAGCAACAAATTCAGGATACTGGAAGACGACCGGCAAAGACAAAGAGATATGCAGCGGCCAATGCTCGGATGTAGTAGGCATGAAAAAAACCCTTGTTTTTTACAAGGGAAGAGCACCCAGAGGTGAAAAAACAAATTGGGTCATGCATGAGTATCGCCTTCATGCAAAAGCTGCCTCTAAATCCCGCAAGGTACAAATAATTAATATATATACCATCATATATGCATGTTGAGATATATAAATGGCAAATTAATTAATCAATGAATTTGCTTGACTGATCGATGTGCAGGACGAGTGGGTCGTATGCCGTATTTTCATGAAAAGCTCTAGTGTAAAGAAGTATCCATCCAATACACACCACCGGCCCCACCCGTACACCCTCGACATGGGCCCACCTCTCCTTCCTACCTCATTACTCTCCAATGACCCCTTCTCGCGTGGCCCCTATCTCACCCCTGCTGACCTGGCAGAGTTATCTCGCTTCACTAGGGGTACCCCGGGTCTGAACCCCCACATCCAACCCCATAATGGTTTTGGACACCATTTGCCTCATCCTCCTCCTTTTGCATTGTCGGGTCTAAATTTGAACTTGGGTGCATCGACTCCACCTTCAGCCTTGATGCGATCAATGCCTGTCCAGTTAACCTCAGCCGGACATGCATTGTCGACTGAGCCGGCATTACCTAGCTCGGTCATGTCGGGTCCCAATGGGATATTTCCCTACCAACACAATTTGGAGCCCTGTGTGGAACAACTTCAGGGGTATTGGCCAACTTATTGAAACTTGTATAATTAAATATAGGTTGAAAGTTTATGTGGTTAGATATATAGTTGTGCTAGTAATTAATTAATGTACTTGTTAGCCTCTCCTTGATCCTCCCTTCCACTCTTTGTTTGTTTGGAAAAGTTGATGTAGAAACCTTGAATTTTAGTTTGTATACGCGACTGCAAGCAGTTATCTAGCTAGCATTTAGAGTAACACCCCAATTGCAATTTTACATGAATTAATTAATTTATTGGTCTTCACAAATCACAATTAACCGGCGGTATGGATAACTATATATGTTCACTCCGGTATCAATTTTTTAAGATGTTTCTTGGGGAAACTGAATTTGCATCTACAATTAGAGAGTTAGATCTATATATAATTCTTATATATTTATGTTTGTGTGTGATCTCATGGTTGAAGCAACTAATTAACATAGTGTTTTAGGATGTAACCTCGAGAATTAAGCCCAAGGCCCAAGCCCAAAACCAAGAAAAGAGTAGGCCTGTAAAATCGGATAAATTGCCCAATATATATACTAGGCGTCTTGACCGACACATCACATTTTTACTAATTCATATTCCTTATTTTGAGTAAAACTATGAAGTTTTAAGCCTAATTCTAAAATCTATTGGATTGATTTCAAATAACGGATTCAAACCGTTAAAATCCATTTAATTCACGAGTGTTGTCTTTACATGCAAAATTTATAAATTTTTGAATTAATTTAATATATAATTAAACAGTAATAAAATTACTTATAAGTTTTAATGTATTCATTTTTATCATATTTTAATTGCTTGACTTTACATTAAATTAATTCAAAACTTAAAAAATTTACATGCAAACACATGAACCACAAAATAGGTTGGTTTCTACAATTTTGATTGGTCTTTTAAAGTCAATCCAATAAATTAAGAAGTTAAACTCACCAAAAAATTTAAAAACACCCTAGTTTTACTCCCTCGTTTTATTTATATAATCAAACGAGCACCCCAGAAATGCTTTATATATATATCCATATATACTAGAGTGAAATTCTAAATATCACTATATGGAAACTGAGTTGTGGGTCCCAACATCGAACTGCAAACAAAATCACACAAGAGAGAAGACTGAAGAGACATATGATCAGTTATTTTATACAACACAAAAACATATTAAGCATCAAATTTCACTAAACTCTATCGGGAATTAATGACCCAAATCACTCCAAATCAACAAGCACGGCACAGTATCAGTACAGGTGCTCTAACGCATGAATTAATAGTTCCTGTCCAGCCTCTCAACCCATGAATTATCTTTTGTTAGAATTTTGCACCTAATACACAGATTAAATGGCAAGTAATTGACCGACAAATTAACATACCCAACCCAAGCAGACAGTTAAGTAAATAATTGATTGTCATCAGTACATAATTCCTACTAATTTGTGTTGGAGACGAGAGGTACATGGTATCATTTTTTAATTTTAAATGAAAGAAAACATATGAAAGATAAATCTGATTTATTTCAACAACTTCTTTACAATATCAGCAACTTCCTTTCTGATGACAAATTCATATTTCAAACCAACTAACTGTAGCCTGTAGGTATAACACAAATCCCAAAACAAAGGACACTTTACATATTTTTAACTACAACACGTTGTCAGAAAGTATGTAGTTAAAATACAATATAGAAATTTTATCAGGCTAACTTTGGATAAGACTCGGCCATAATTAAAACTACCAGTGAATGGGCTAGTACCTTTACCTTTCCCTTTATTTTCCTGGTCATAGTTTTCCCACAAGAAGCCCGTCTCATGGTAATTTCTAACAATATTCCTGTCAACACAAAGAGCAATAATAATAAAGAAAATCTAGGTTAACAATAAAGTTTAGAAAGAAAAATAACAACAGACAAATAATGTACCTTATCAAGTTTGACCTTAGTTCTTCATACAACCCACCAGCCCGCTCCTTGTATGGTCCATCCACTGCCATGACAGGACATCAAAATGGTAACATATTATTATATACCAACAAGGCAACAACTCCTAGTTAGGTCAGGAAATAAGAATATAACATGGTACCTTGAGAGTAGTGATGAAGGGAGGAGAGAATCATGTAGTTCATGTTTATCCAGATAGCACCCCTCCAGTAAGGCAAGTACTGCTCTGTATTATTTGTCATATACAAAGTGCTACACAGCAAGAGAAAAATTTCAGAAATCTCATACAATATCTATATATATATATATATGAGATTGGCTAATGTAATAACGTTAGAACTTCGGCCGAAGTTATAACGAGTCGTTTATTAGTTTTTAAAATCCAAACAACCGATCCGAACCGTTCAACATGTTCTCTATATTGAAATGTGCTTGGAGACCAAATTTTACATTTTTTGGAATTTTTTTACTATTTATTAAGCCACTTTGAAAATACTGATCCGGTGGTCCAGAAAATTTTGCTGTTTTTTACTATTCACAGCAGATCTGCGATTTTCAAAGTGGCTTAATAAATAGTAAAAAAATTCCAAAAAATGTAAAATTTGGTCTCCAAGCACATTTCAATATAGAGAACATGTTGAACGGTTCGGATCGGTTGTTTGGATTTTAAAAACTAATAAACGACCCGTTAGAACTTCGGCCGAAGTTCTAACGTTATTACATTAGCCAATCTCTATATATATATATATATATATATTTTGTGCAATTTGCACGTAAAATAAATTAGTGAAAGTAATTTCTAAAACGATAAGACTAATAGAAACTACTATGTTATATACTTGTAAATAATAAGAAGACTACCTAATTTTGGAAAGGGAACGGAGGCCATAATCAGTCCACAAGATCGAACGGTTAGAAATGAGATCCAGCTGCTTTTCGAGAACCCATGATTCCTGCATAAAAAAGTAAATAATTACAAGAGTTGTTATTAGATTCACAGTAATACAGGTTCAAGTAGTGGTATACTTGATATGTACCAAAAGTGTACATCAAAGGTAAGATCAAATATATCAAGGACCAACCAAGGCTAACTTACAATAAATAAAAATAAAATGCATAAATGAAGTTTTATGCAAAATAATTTGTTTTGACTTACTGCAGGAATAATGCCCATCATGAAAGGAAAAAAGCTGACATAGCCAATATGGGGAACTAATCTCAATTGGGGCTGCTCCAGTGTCTCTCTCAAGAACTCTTGTCTCACCACTTCATTTTCTCTAAATTCATGCCATCTCAGCATAACCTAAAATGCCACATATGATATATGAGAGAGGAACTCTAAGCAAGCTTTATCAGTAATATGAGGTTGTACTGGTAATGATGATAACAGTTAAACAAATATTACCTTCTCTGTATGGTAGCCAAAATCAAAGTAGGCACCAGACTTCTCATCCAAATGCATCTTTCAAAAAAGAAAACAATAAACAAATCAATATAAAGATAAAGAGAATCACAATTTTAGAGTCAAAAGAAAATGCTACACCCCCTGAAAAGATGGTACTTGATAAGACCTATCATACCAGCTTAAGGCTTCTCTGTTGATTTCTTATCAATTATTCTAATACATACCATGATATGAGGATGCACATGATATTTTCACATTATTATTTTTCAATCAAAGATTATTCAACACAAAGCAACTCAGCAAAATTATAGAAATATATATTAGAAAGAAAGAAAACACTAATGGTGGTAACAGCACGTTATGCATTGGTATCAAGCGGTACATAGTGTTAAATAAATTGTTGCACTTAAAAGTAGCACCAATTATTTGGAAAATAGTTTGAGCTTATGAGAATATAAAAGTACCTTATTAAGAACATCAAACTCAGAAAGTTGCTTTGACATGAGAGCATAATCCTGAAAAACCACCTAAAAGTGGTTAGATTCATATTTAGACAACCTTTACCAAAATTTAATAAGGCAGTGTCATTTAGTCCAGTAGTTGTGTATACTATCGGTGATGGCAAAGTACATGTGTAATCTCAACAGGTGGTATATACCAATACTGATTATACTGGTAATCACGACAAGTGTACTCACATAAATGGATGTTAAAATGGAGAAAAACACTCGAAATTTGGGTAATGACCTTGAGAGAATTGTGATTGATGCCTAACATTTGTTGTATGGAATGCATGCAATTGGAAGCGAGGAGCATCCAACATCTCAAGTCTACATGCCTCTCTTCATCATTTGGATGTGATGCTCGTGGATAGTCATCTAATCCAGAAGTTAATGTCTGAAAATTTGAAAAATAATTGAATTTAATATAAGTATGTGCCGCATACAGACATTATAAAGATCATATCAACACTAGCCAGCAAAGAACACTCTATTTAATTAAATAATTTATTTATTTTTATTACCTTATTTTTGGGCTTGCTTGGGCAAGTGAGGACAACTTGAGGTTTTATCTAGAGTTGACACTTACAGAATTACACTTAGGACTTTGACTCCGAATTTCACTAGTACCAAGTATTAAATCCTAACCAAGAAGCATTTCAAAACAGTATTGCTAAATCCAAAGATATATAATTTAGAGTGAGGCTATGGTACTTTGCATAGCACATATTGGTCCGTACTATGAATCAATATCTTTATTTTCAAAATCCAAAAAGTTGATCTAAACCGTTCAACATGATCTCCAGATGAATATGTACATGCAGACTAAATTTTACATTTTTTAGAATTTTTTTTACTATTATTTAGATAGGTAGAAAATCACTACTTTTGAATGCTCTACAATCTTTAGATCAAGTAATTTTCTACCTATTTAAAAAATAGTAAAATAATTCTAAAAAATGTAAAATTTGATTTACAAGTACATTTTAATATGGAGATCATGTTTAACAGTTCAGATCGATTGTTTAAACTTTGACAATGAAGATATTCATCCATGGTACAGACCAATATGCGCTATGCATAGTACCATAGCCTCACCCTATAATTTATTGGTCCATTTCAAATGCCAGAGTATTATTGATTTGTTTCTCTAATTTAAAAAACACTCTAGATTGGAAGGATTAGATCTTTTTTTCTCCCTGAAAAATACAAGGTATGAAGCAGTGAGGACCTGTGGATTCAATTCCTGTCTTGTAGAGTCGTCTCTTCCATGCCAATAGAAGGTTCCTTCATGCTTCCCTGAGACAAACAAAATATGTTCATATTTAAAATATATTTTGCATTATCTAGGAATTATACAAAAAAAATAAGAACCTCAGCATAATTTAAGAACAAGTTCACCACTGTTAGTGATAATACAAGTTTGACTACAGTCAAAGCTTGTTAAGTCAGTTAGACTTTCTGTTAAGCTTGGTAGTTAGGAATTCTGTAGCTTCTTCTACAAGATTCTACAAGGCTATATAAAGCCCTCTATTGTAATTGTAAAGATCAAGAAATCATTAATAAAGATTCTATTCTATCTCAAATCATTCTCTTACATTTATCATGGTATCAGATGCCCCACAGCACATGCCCTGATCTGCTGCTTCTTTTCTTTTTTTTTCGCCATTTACCAGTACCTTTACCAGTACTCTGATTTCTCGGAGTCATGGCTGCTCCCTCTTCTGATTCTACCCCGATCTCCACTCCCTTACCTGCTGTAATCAACCCGATTCAGTTTCACTACTCAATCAATCCCAAACTTGATGGTTCCAACTTTCTATTATGGAAATCGCAAGTGTTACCTGTGATTCGAGGTCATGGACTTCTCTCCTTTCTTGATGGCTCATCTACTTCTTCGAGCACTGTCACCACTTCTTCTAGCGATGATCCGCCATCTGAGCTATGGAAACGACAGGATCAGCTTATCCTTGCTTGGCTTCTCTCCAGCCTTGGTCCCGATGTTCTTCCTCAAGCTATTAGCTGCGATACTGCTGCTGCTCTCTGGCGTATGCTCACTTCCACCTACTCCGCTCAATCTACCTCTCGAATTCTTGAATTGAAGCTTCAACTTCAATCTTTGAAGAAAGGCAACCTTACCTGCACTGAGTTTCTCAATTGGCTCAAGTCGGTTGCCTTGCAGCTGCGATCTGCTGGCTGTGAAGTTAGCGATCAAGACCTCTCCCTTTATCTCTTCGCCGGTTTACCTCCTGAGTACAACCCCCTGGTGACCTCTCTCACCTCTCAAAGTACGACCTTCTCGATTGCTGATCTCCACGGCCATCTACTGAATTTTGAGTCTCGCCTAGCCTCTCAAGCCCTCTGCGATCAATCTGCGCACCTCACTCTTGGCGACTCTTCTCATTCACTTCCTGTGCCCTCTTTTATTCCTAACGGGTTCGGTTCGGTTTCTAATTCACACGGACCCGCTATCCCCTCTCTTAGATCCTCCAACCCGATTCTCCCTACCCCCAATTCTCCAGCTATCTCCACTACTCTTGCTTCTAAATCTACTGCTCCCTCTACTTCAAATTTATCTGAAGTCTTAGCTCCCGCTCTTCTCTCTACCCTTCCCTGGCAGACTCAACAACAATTGGCTACTGCCTATATCTCTCAGCATCTCAATCGCTCTCACTACCGCGGTGGCAGGGGCCGTGGCCGCTACTCTGGTGCTTCACAAGGGCGAGGCAATGGGGGCACTGGTGGTTCAGGTGGAGGTGGCGGCAAAGGCATCACTGTCACTTCAACTTGCCAAATTTGTTCCAAGGTTGGACATGTCGCCAAAGAATGCTGGTACAGGTATGATGATGATCCGGCTCCTGCACCTCAGGTCAACCTGGCTGAGCCTTATTCTTCTCCTACCAGTGATTGGTTTCTCGATTCAGGAGCTTCCTCTCATATTGTTCCTGACCTGAACTGCCTCACTGCTTATGCTCCTTACCAAGGTAATGATGTTGTTCGTGTTGGTAATGGTCATGGCCTTTCTATCGCACATTCTGGTTCTTCTTGCCTAATCACTAATCACCAAAATCTGCTTCTTAGCAATGTTCTGCATGTTCCTCATATCACAAAGAGACTTATCAGCATTTCTCGTCTCACTCGAGATAATAATGTCATAGTCGAATTTAACAATTCTGGTTGTGTGATTAAGGATCCAAAGACCCAGCAGGTGCTGCTTGAAGGAGGGATCTCTCAAGGCCTTTATTTTCTTCCTAGCCCTGTTGCTCTTCTCTCTGATGTATCTCGTGGCAATCTCTGGCACTACAGACTTGGTCACACCTCTTCTCCTATCATTCACCACTTGGCTGCCAATTCTCTTATCTCTTCTAGCTCACATAATTCTCCATGTGATGATTGTAATAAATACAAATCTCATAGACTCTCTTTCTCCTTGTCTTCAAATAAGGTTTCTCAGCCATTAGAATTAGTTCATGCTGATGTATGGGGGCCCTCTCCTGAAATTTCAAAACTTGGCAATAGATTCTATGTGTTGTTTGTTGATGACTTTTCTCGATTTTCTTGGATATTTACATGCTCTGCCAAATCCCAAATACCTGATATTTTTGCGGGTTTTAAATCTCGTGTTGAAAATCTTCTTTCTTCTTCTCTCAAAACAATACAGTGTAATGGCGGCACTGAATTTAAGCCTATCATGACCCGGTTTCCTGAGCTCACTTTTCGGGTTTCATGTCCTTATACTCCCGAACAGAATGGTGTTGTTGAGCGTAAGCATCGACATGTCGTTGAGTTAGCCTTGGCAACAATGAACCACGCCTCTATCCCTCTCCTCTATTGGGATCACATCTTCGAGAGCATTGTTTTTATCATTAACCGACTACCTTCAGCCTTGCTGAATTTTCAGTCTCCCTATGAGCTTCTTTTCAGCCATACACCTGATTATTCATTCTTCAAAATTATTGGCTGCTTATGTTACCCTTGGCTGCGACCCTATGCTGCCAACAAATTGGAACCTCGTTCGTTACCTTGCATTTTTCTGGGCTACTCTTCGCTTCACAAAAGGTATAAATGCTTACACTTACCGACTGATCGGTTATATATTTCTTGCCATGTTGTGTTTCATGAAGCCATTTTTCCCTTCTCCAAACCTTCTTTAGCATCAGCTCCTTCCTCACAGCCTTTGCCCTCATTTACTCCCTTAACCATTTTACCTACTTCACCTGCCTCTCCACTTCATTTACCATCTTCTTCTCCTCATTCTCCTACTACTTCTCCTACCCCTTCTATTCCTACCCATCATATGACAACTCGGACAAGAGACAACACCTGATCTAAGCGCCAATTTCCTGGTTTTGTTACCTACACAGCTTCAGATTTTTCAGCAACAGAACCTTCCTGTTTTACTCAAGCAAAAAATTCTTCTGAATGGCAACGTGCCATGGCTCTTAAGCTTGATGCCCTTGCTCAAAATAACACTTGGGACCTTGTTCCCCCTCCTGACCACCACAACATTGTTGGCTGCAAATGGATTTACAAGATTAAACGAAAATCTGATGGTTCTATTGAGAGATTCAAAGCCCGTCTTGTAGCCAAAGGTTATACTCAAGAGGAGGGTATTGACTACACCGAAACCTTCAGCCCGGTGGTTAAACCTGTGACTATTCGTACTCTTCTTTCCTTGGCTCTTTCCAAAGGGTGGTCGCTTCGCCAATTGGATGTCAACAATGCCTTTCTTCACGGCGATCTCAAAGAGGTTGTTTACATGGCTCAACCTCCGGGCTTCATTAATCCCGATTTTCTTCATCATGTGTGTAGGCTCAAAAAGGCTCTCTATGGCCTTAAGCAGGCCCCTCGTGCGTGGTTTCACCGCCTTCGGGATTTTCTTTCTTCTCTCGGGTTTGTGGCATCTCAATCTGACAATTCTCTCTTTGTTCGACGCACTTCTCATGATGCCGTGTATCTCCTTGTTTATGTCGATGATATTGTTATCACCGGCACTTCCCCCTCTCTTGTGGATTAGCTTATCTCAAAACTAGATGCCACTTTCACTATCAAGGATCTTGGCTGCCTTTCCTATTTTTTGGGCATTAAAGCTACTAGCACATGTACTGGACTTCTTCTCTCTCAAAGTCAGTACATAGATGATCTCTTGCATAGGGCTAAGATGGAAGGTGCCAAACCAGTCTCTACCCCTATGCAAACCGGCCTTCAACTCTCCAAACTTGACGGTGATCCTATGCATGATCCACATCTATATCGGAGTATAGTAGGGGCCCTTCAGTATGTTACCATTACAAGGCCCGAGATTGCTTTTACGGTCAACCGTCTCTCTCTCTTCATGCATTCCCTAACAGAAACCCATTGGTCAGCTGTCAAGCGACTTCTTCGCTACCTCAAAGGCTCTATCAATCATGGTTTACTTCTTCGACCTTCTTCCAACCTTTCTCTTCAGGTCTTTTCTGACGCTGACTGGGCTGGCAGCCCTGATGACCAGCGGTCCACCACAGGCTACTGTGTTTTTCTTGGCCGATCCCTTGTGTCTTGGTCTTCCAAAAAGCAGCCTACTGTTGCCCGATCTAGTACAGAGGCTGAATACCGGGCCCTTGCTGCTGCGGCTGCTGAGGTGGTGTGGCTTCAAACCCTTCTTCAAGAGCTGATTCCTGATCATATTGCTGCCCCGGTTTTGTGGTGTGATAATCTGGGCGCGACCTTTCTTGCTGCTAACCCGGTTCACCATGCCCGAACTAAGCACATTGAAGTTGACATTCATTTTATTCGCGACTTGGTGGCCTCTCGTCGTCTCTTTGTTCGGTTTCTGTCTTCTCATGATCAAGTTGCAGATGCACTCACCAAAAGCTTGGGTTCCTCTCGGTTTGCTGACTTACGGACCAAGCTCTGTGTTCTTCCAGATACACAGGTCTTGAGGGGGGGTGTTAGTGATAATACAAGTTTGACTACAGTCAAAGCTTGTTAAGTCAGTTAGGCTTTCTGTTAAGCTTGGTAGTTAGGAATTCTGTAGCTTCTTCTACAAGATTCTACAAGGCTATATAAAGCCCTCTATTGTAATTGTAAAGATCAAGAAATCATTAATAAAGATTCTATTCTATCTCAAATCATTGTCTCTTACATTTATCAACCACGTATATGAAAATTCCAAAACTACCCTCAAATGATCAAATCTCAATTGGTGTTGAACCCAAGAATATAAAACATTGAAGGAAGTATAACTCACCAGACTGTGTGGTGTTGAACCATTGAAACCATGCATCCAGACGAGCATAAGCCCTTTCGAGGAATGTAGAGATTCTCTCCGCCTCTTCCTTGGAGAATTCCTTTGAATATAGGGCTCCAGATAAGTCTACAAAATGCAAAAAGATAATCTAAGTAAATTGAATATAAGCCTCTAGACAAGTATACAAAATGCAAAAAGATAATCCAAGTAAATATGTGAAAAAAATGTAATCAACTCTACATAGAGAGTTCACGGGAGCCCTTATTTCAAAGAAAAAAGAAACTCGTAGAAACAGAAAACCTGTCTTCACTCCTATCTCCCAATTATCTCACACAAACACAAAAAGGTATTTAATACATTTGATGCAAAATAGAAAAGAGAATGAGAGGTCATGGGTAGAGAGAGACGGTACCTCGAAGGGCAAGCAATAAGGTAGGTGGATTCCCATTTGATGGATCCTGGGCAACAGCTTCCTCTGGAACCTTGCTATGAGAAATAAGAAAACATAAAATTTTGGCATCAATCAAGCAAACTGTGCAATAAGATATCTTAAAGCATCTTTGTATAAAATAAAAATTTAATAACCTCAAGGCTTCAGCTCCCAATATTTGCTCACGGGGGATCCATCCATCTATATTGAGTAGATCCAACCAATGACCGATGATATCCCTGCATATATCAACATCCCATCTCCTACATGTTAGTTTCAAATTGTAACATCTATTTTGAAACATAGTTCAGTAATGAAAATTACCTCATCATCATTTAACAGTAACATCATCAACTTAACTTGATATAATCAGATTTAAGTAGGGTTACTAATTTACTACATAGGTCAGTGAAATAGAATTTACTGGTTGATATGAAACTTAAGTAGTCAGATAGAAGGTTGATGTTGCTTGGAATTTTTACCAAATGAGCAATTGATGAAACCCCTCGTCCCAGAGAAAGCCCCTTGGGAAGAAAGATCGACTGGGAACAGCTGTGTACAGCTCGGCTGGCCAATAAGAGATTGATTTTTCACCATTCTTCAGCTGCAACAGAATTAGCAGATATACAATATAGTTAACATTCCTTGATTTGTTTTTTATTTAATCAGTTAAAATATTTTCCAAGATTACATTATCATGGTGCCAGCAAGTACTTGATCAATACAGTTACAATGCATTTTTGGCCAAAGATACAGGTGGAAGTTAATATTTTTACCTGAAAATTAAATGGAACTGGTGGGAAAATCATTTTAAAGAAAAATTATTGGGCCAAAGATACTGCCCATGTTGGTATTGCAATGAGCTGGGATACCTTGTCTATCAGAGCACATACTAGGTGGTACTGGTAATATTGAAACACTCAAACATAGTAAATTCATGAAGCATTCACAGTTTCACGCATATATGGAGAAAAGAACTTACAGCCAAACCCTTAGGAATTGCAATTTTAGATTGGCCATAGAAATAACCAATGCCACCAAGGAGGTTCCCTATAGCTGCTTTCCCTACCGCCTTTTCCTCTTTCTCCGTCTAATCAGAATTGATACCTGTTATTTCCTACTTTGACTATTTGAAGATAAAATCTTTAATATTTCAACCATTTCATTTGGTAAAAAATATTCTATGTTACCAGTCTTACCGGAATATTACCAGTAATTTATACCTATAGGACCATAGCTCACTGTGCTATCAGTAGATATCAAGATCTAGAATACCTTACTTCTTTTCATTAGTTCATTGCAGTAAAATATCAAAGCAGTCACAAAGAGTGTAGTAAGTAACCTTTTGTTTGTCAAACAGCCGGTCATATTTCTCTTCAAAAGCCTTTTGTCTCTCCCTTAGCTGTCTAGTCAACTCATTCCCTGAAATATTTATACAGAAAAAAATAAAAAGATACAGAATTTTCAACAATATAATCCAAAGGTGGTTTTGCATGACAAGAAAGAAAAGCAAGTACCAGTTAGACTAGTGACTCGTTCTGGAATCCTTGAACTCCCTGATTCTACCCCAGACAAGAACACTAGATCAACTTTGGCTGGAAGCTCAACTGAAATCTGAGAAAATTTGTATTAAATAAAGTGACCGATCACATCCAGAAGCAAAAAACAGAAGAGAGAAAGAGACGGAGCAAGCTACAAAAAGATTAGCACCAGTAAGAAAGAAAAAAAATGAGTTAAAAAGTAATCATATTAAATTATGCGTTGCACTTGAAACTAATAGATTTTGCATAACACATATTAACTACGTACTGGTGCAAATTTATATACTGAAATTACACCCTTTAGCCTATAACTATTTGTCCATTTATAACTTTCATTCTTTCTTTCTTTTAACTTTCCTTCTTGTCCTTTATATTTATCTTATTAGTGGAAAAATTGCACAGAAAAAGTTGGATTAATTTGAGACTAAATTACAGAACTTATGTACTCTAAGATATGTTGCAATTTCGAAATGCTCTTTTTCATGCTCCAGTTAAGTACCTGATAGACCATTATATTTGAATAACTTTCTTTGATGTCAGGCAGCTGAACAAGACCTGTTCTCTGTGCCTATAAATTAAATAAAAAAGGAATTCAGGTTGCACTTACATACCATTCATGAAATGTCTGAAAAGTAAAAAAGTGATGAAAACATACATTAAGATCAAGTGTTGCCTGAACTAGCTCGGTTAAATTGTGCATATGAGGAGATTTGTATCCAGCAGTGTGTACTTGTACAGAGTCCTGGAGATACTAGGTTTGGTCATGTTAACTTTTAGAGAGAATACAGAGAGAGAACAGGATTCTCAATTCAAAGTGTCAAAACCAAGAATTTTAGGTCCTCCCAACACGCCAGAATTTTATCCAGTACATACCAGTACTGGTCCTGATGGTAAAACACAATAGTAGTGGTACAAAATCAGTTTTTCTACATGGTAAGTTGAGCAATGAGTACTTAATTAGGTCATTATGCCTCAATCACAGCAATTTGTTAAACCTAAAATTATGCAGCTAAATCCCACACGTGCTCAGGAAAGACAAAAAAGTAAAAATATATGTTAAAGATAGACAAGTACAAAACTCAGTCAAAAGGCTCATCCTAAGAACTGATGCATGCCATCCTTACTAATATTAACACTTTGTTAAAAAAAAAACAAGAAATAACAAAAGAAAAGAAGTGCATACAAGTGAATGTAAATGGAGTTGCCATGTGCCAACATCCACCCTTGATCCTGATGCCAAAAGTGTGGTACCATGACGGTACGATTCCTGATTGTTCATAGTTAAGGATTCTCCTGATTCATCAGCTACGTAAAAGAACAAATGCATGGGGCTCTCTTCAACATTACTTGACCTGACAAATAGGTAATAAGGGATATCATATGCATAAGATCCTCCTGATATCTCAATGGTCTGTCTGAAACTCCAAAATATGCTCAGTATTTCTCAGACTAGGGTCCAGCACGGGACCGCCAACTAGTGCTTGCACAAACACTAACTAATTCAAGCTTGCAATGGAAAAATTATCTTCACTTTTTCCATAGTAATTTAACCAACCAGTTTCTTAGTTGACTTATTTTTAACTCCAAAGGCAATTAATTTACACTTCACTGTCAACATCAATTCTGACTGTCCAGTCTCCACCGAACCCGCTATCTTCTCCCATCTGTTTCAAGAAGTTGGTTTCGTTATGAAAGCCGTTATCTCTCAACACTTGGCGGCCATAATCTCGGCCATTGTGCTCCACCCAGCCATACGTGCTGAGCTCGTCAGATTCCTGACATACATGACGGAGGTAGTATTGCCCATTTTTTATTCCTAGCCACATCATGCCGAAAATTAGCGACTGTGATGTCCTGAAAAGAATTGGTAAAGAAAAGACAATTTATATATATCCACTATCAATTTTAAATGTCAGAACTCATCTTTGCAAAAGGAGATATACCATGTGGCAGCAAAAGGAAAATCAAGATTACCCATGGAAAGCATGTGAAAACCATCTCACTTGGCCCTTCCTTTCCCATTAACTTTGAAAGATACCTAAAATGCCACTCCATCCACAATGTGGTCACTTTTATAGGGAACTTAGCAGAAGAGGGGCAAAAGAGATATTTATTTTTTCTTGTTTGATGGCAGTGACACAGATGATATATCTCATTTTGCATAATTGTACAAAGATTTTATTCCAAAATATAATAATAACCAGTACATAATTCCTTCTGTGTTTCCTACATTCCTTTTCTGTTCATGGTTTAGAACTACAGTATATGGCAGTTCTGGTAAAACATAACATAGATAGGCACCTGGCACGTATTCCGAGGTAAACATGAGGCCAGTAAGTCCCCCAATACAGACTTTCCTTGTGATACCCTCCAAACTGCACAACTATCATTTTTTTCAAAACATATATATGAATTAGGTTTTACAGGACAGCTAGATGTCAAAGTCAAAACCTAACCTGGGGAAGATCCATCAATTTGGGCATGGGCAATGGCGTGACACTTCTCTTAACCAGCTGCTCTTCTTCTCTCTTCCCCAATCCCCAGTTGTAATACACCAAGGATCCGATCAACAGAAGAGAGAGAAAGGTCCAGCGAATGGGGCCGCCTAGGCGACGCTGGTGGTGGGGCCCACGAACGCCTTGACGTCTCGACTTCTCTTTCGTGGAATCGGCGGTGGTGCTCGCCGGCGAAGGTCTTGGCCGGGTGCGGTGTGTCGCCGTCCGGTTGTCTCCGATCATCTCTTCTCTCCAGTCTTAGTCTTAGTCTTAGTCCAGTGTGTTTGACTTTGTTTTTTTGGAGGACCGAGGTGGTGCGTGTGTTGACTATTCACTGTGTGAGATACTGGATTCAGATCCTAAAGTAACCCAATTTTTTAGTTTGGATCAGGACCGTACGGTCTGCTCTAGCACGAATATTAATAGGAACTGTGCATTCGACCACGGCCGGATTGGGCCGAACTTATGATCGGACGGTCCGAGTCCAAACTCAAAATTGAATTACTTTATGGAATCCGGACCCCTGAGGCCCTGAGTACTGAGTTGGGACCTTCAGTCATTTGTTAATGGGGGAATTTTATGAATATCCCTAACAAACCAGTAAATTACGCATTTCATTCTCTAAACTTCATAATATCATATTTACCCTTTTAAATTTGAAAAACTTTCAAATTTACCTAATTTGTTGACTTTTTTTTATTAAAATTCATTTTAAAATTATAAAGTACCCACTTGATCATATATTAATGAAAAAATAATTTATGTAACATTTTTAAGAGAAATATTTTTTCTTCTGATTAAAACAATATAATTCGATAGTATAAGCAAAAACAAGAAATTTGTAATTAACTAAACTATTTCAGTATAATTTTAACAAGAGTTATAAAATACGCAATTAAATAAACAAAATTTGATCAGAAAAAAAATTGACGAATTGGAAAACAAAATTGTTCTAATGTTTTCTAAAGTTTGGTTAGTAAAATAATTTGCATCAACAGAGTAAAAATACAATGATTTGTGAAGGATAAGTAGTTCAAAATTGACTCCCAAATTATTGCATTATTTTGTTTATTGTTTGCAGATGACAAAGTACATGTGATTGCTTTTGATTAGGTAGGTACAGACTGTAACAAGAGATACGTAGATTTATAAATATCCTATTTTTCACAAAATTAATTAAGAGCCTTGAATTTTCATGGTTTATTTCAAAAATTACAATTTCACCACTTAAAATGATAGCCATAACATAAATCTATATTCGACTTGGTAAACTGTTAATACCATTAATGAGATCATTATCTCCGTCCGACGAGTAATCCATTCCAAATGAGCTCGTGTGAATAAAAAAGTAAAGAATAAATTTTAATGTCACTTTCTTCAAAGTTACATGCATGAGTGGGTGAGGCTTTTCGCCATCCTTCTAAAAAAGAAACCATGTTACAAATTTTGAAAATAAAAGAGGTAAAGAAGACAAATATCAAGTACCTTTTAAAGTAGCATTGATTTTTCTTTGTATAATCTCCCTCTTGATCTGTATTTTTTGGATATTTCAGAAATTCTATAATAATACATGACTTCATGTCCACGTCACCATCTATCACTGACAATTGAATCTATCACTAACAATTGGGTAATAGGGCCTAAAAAGAGATTTTTATGCCATTTGTACAAATGAAAGAAGAATTCTCTAACATCCTTCCAGAATTCAAAGCTCAATAACAATTGAGGCATCTAGGCGAAGCCTCTGATAGTCAAGCAGTCACACTCCCTCCTAAAATCAAGAGAAGCTGACTATAACCACTATTGTCTGAGTTACGTCGGAGCCCAAGGCTCCATCCACCACCTTAGCCACGTCGTAGCTCGATGCTCCAGGCATCACCTGATCAGCCACGTCGCAGACCGAGCCTATTGTGGATGAAGGAGATGATCCAGAACAACAATAGAGCTCCAACGGAATGAGAATGAGAATGAGATTTGTGGATGGAGAAAGTGATCCAAAATAACACTTGCGATCCAATAGAGTACGAAGAAGATTTGTTGATGGAGAAAGTGATCCAGAATAGCACTAGAGTTCCAATAGAGTGAGTAGGAGATTCGTGGATGGAGGACGTGATCCAGATACTAAACTAGAGGTCCTACAGAGTATGAAGAAGATTTGTGAATGAAGGAGGTGATCCAAAACAACACTAGGGATCCAAAAGAGTGAGACGATGATTCATGGATGAAGGAGGTTATCCAGAATAATAATAGAACTCCAACGGAGTGAGAAAGAGATTTGTGGATGGAGGAGGTGATCTAAAACAACAACTACCGATCCAACAGAGTACGAAGAAGATTTGTTGATCGTCGAAGTGATCCAACAGAGTAAGTAAGAGATTTATGGATGAAGGAGGAGATCCAGAACAACAATAGAGATCCAACAGAGTGAGAAGGAGATTTGTGGATGGAGGAGGTGATCCATAACAACACTAGAGATCCAATAGAGTAAGAAGAATTTTCATGGATGTATGACGTGATAAAAAGCAACACTAGAATTTAAGTCTAATGGAGTGAGACGAAGATTCATCGGCGGAGGAGGCTATCTAGAACAACAATAGAGCTCCAATGGAGTTAGAAAGAGATTCGTGGATGGAAGAGATGATCCAGAATAACAATGGAGCTCCAACGGAGTGAGAAGGAGATTTGTGGATAGATGAGGTGATCCAAAACAACACTAGCGATCCAACAGGTACGAAGAAGATTCGTTGATCACAGAAGTGGTCCGAAACAGCACTAGAGTTCCAACAGAGTAAGTTGGAGATTTGTAGATGAAAGATGTGATCTCGAACAACAAGAGCTCCAACTACTAGTGGAGCATGTACAAATAGTATCGCCTCATCATGATCGGTTCTGGAAAAAGAATGATACTGATAGCTTTCAGGATCGGGCATTTTAAATAACCGACCTTGAAAGATGTATTAGGAACGGTCTTTTATAAAGAGTCGTCCCTAATTGTTCAGATCAAAACAGGATCGGTCGTTTATTAAAGACCGTTCTTGATGTGCACCTATCAGGATTGGTTGTCCCTAATTGTAACCGATACTTATAACGTTATATCAAGATCAGTTATTTATTTATCTAATCCTAATACCTCAGCAGCCCTTCATCTTCTCCCAGTTAGCAAATTTTTTTAATTTCGCGCACCATTTTAGCCAAGTCCTACTCCTCATTTTCAAATTATCTCAACATTTTGGCCCCTCTCTCAAATTTTTAGTCCTGCACCATTGGCGCCGCTAGGGTTCCCTCTCTCTGCCTCTCTCATCTCCGCTCACCTCCATCGTGTCGCACGGCACCAGGCGCAACACCTCCATCCCGCGTCACACAGCACCAGGCGCTGCTAGGGTGTTGAGCATGATGTCCCTGTAACTCCAAATGAGGTTTGTGTTTTTTTTTGTTTTTAATTTTGTTTTTGACGTCTTTACATTAATTTGTAATTTGTTTATGTACAAATAATAGAAATGGGTCTGATAACAAAAGACGAGTATGACGAGGTGAGCCAGAAGGCTATGAGCTTGTTTGCATTTGGTCAGGTGAAGTACAATACCTTTATTTCTTGCCTTTTGAAAATTAAGTTTTATTTTTTTCTTGTTTTTCTCATAAAAATAAAACTCATAAAAATATTCTTCCAATATACAGGAAGTGGCGTTGGAGCATGGATTACTACTTGTTGACACAAAATATGAATTCGAGAAAGCAAATGATGGGACTATAATGTTGATCGATGAGGTATGCGTTAATTTTTATTCTGCGTGATTTGTGCTTAAGAGTCCTATGTGTTGTGTGATGGTTTTGTTTTTACTTTATTTATTTTTTCTAATCAGGTACATACGCCTGATTCGAGCCGATATTGGATTGGAAACTCATATGAAGAAAGATTTATCTGCTTTCCGGAATAGGGAATATATCTGCTTTTCTTTTCTTCTGATAATTTTTTTATTATACCTGTTAATTGTATTTCAGGTTTTGCCAGATGCACCAGTTGAACTTGTGTGTGAACTTGCATGGTGGTAATTAAATCACTTTTGTTATGTTTTGATAGTAAAGGAAAATGATGTCAACTTTATATTCTCTTTAGCTAGTTTAAAATAATAATAAAAATCTCTAAGCGAAAATCAATTACAAGACCAACAATTCAATCAAAAAATATATGAACAAGTTGGAGAATAGGTTGTACCTGGTACAGATCATTGACTTCCTCTGTACAACATACTAGTGATTTATAAATGAAGTACCATACTTTTCTATTGCCTTTAGGTACATTTTTCTTTTTTCGAGACAATCACAAGTTCCAAGTTTGAACTTCCTGGAGATATGTAAGAGTGATTTTCAATTCTATTTTTCTGGATAAATACACAATTTGTTTTGTCAATTATTTTGTAATTTCAGGGGCCTATTCATGAAAGGATATCAAGGAAAGTCAAGGAGGCCATTTTGCACCTATGATTTGTGTTGCCGGGCAAAACTTTAATTTGAAAACATCATGATTTGTGGTAAGAAGCACAAAGTTTGATGTTTTTATTAAAATAGATAAAAGACAGCCCTTTGTGCTGGTGCCTATCCTAGTGTAATTTTAAGTATGTGTTGCTTTATATTTCAGATTGTTCCATTTCATATTTCGTATATTGTTACTTGTTCTATATATTTTTGCTTGTTTCGTATATTGTTGCTTGTTTCATATAGACCAGCAAAAATATATGGTAGCTGGCCAAATATAAAAAATTTAAATAAAAAAACAATTCAGGATCGGCTATTTACTAAATGACCGTTCTTGATTGTCTGAATCAGTAACGGCTAAAAGTAAACGACCATTCTTGATTGTTTGAATTAGTAACGGCTAAATACTAACTACCGTTCTTGATAATAGAATCAGGATCGGCTATATGTCCGTTCCTGATTAGTGGTACTATCAGTAACGCCTGGGTCAATATCGCGCGTAGGTCCGTTACTAATGTATATTTTTTACCGTTCCTGATATCTGGTTCTCCACTAGTGAACGGAGTGAGAATGATATTCGTGGATGGAGGAGGTGATCCAAAACAACACTAGCTAGCGATCCAATAGAGTATACAGAAGATTCGTTGATCGTGGAAGTGATCCTGAATAACACTAGAGTTACAACAGAGTAAGCAGGAGATTTGTGGATGAAAAAGATGATTCAGAACACCAATAGAGCTTCAACGGAGTGAGAAAGAGATTCGTAGATGGAGGACATGATTCAAAACAACATTAGCGATCTAATAGAGTACGAAGTAGATTTGTTGAAGGATGAAGTGATTCATGACGAGTGTTTTTGTGATGAGACTAAATTGTTACGTTTTTCAAATATGAGATGGAGAACAAAATTTGAAATCACCTTCGGTGACAAGTACCGGACACAAAAATCTATAATATTATGCTAAGGCGTGGTACCACCATATATTTATACCTAAATTAGAAAAAAAAAAAAATAGTAAAGGAGGTCCTTTTCCTTGTAAATATTTAAATAACAAAGATCTTAAAAGCTTACTTCTTCAATAAGTAATTTTCCAAGAGAAGTTTTACCGATTCTTATTCTATTAATTTATGGCAGCTATAGAGACAATTAATGAAATTGAATATTTGCAATTATATTCTCCAATTTGCTCATTCTTCATTGTTAGCGTGCAAACCTAAATTTTATACTAAAAATATAAATCGATATGATGTTATTTTGAAATCGTCAAAGTAAGCTTAGTTTAATATTAAGTCATTGTCCAAAATATTTTAGTATTACTATTAAGTTAATATCCAAACCAAAAATATAATAAAACCAACATGGAGATTAAGAATTAATAACAATATCATTGAATGTTAATTTGTTTTAGTATAAATAAATTTATTGGCCTCATTTACTTGGAACATGACTAGCTAGCTACTTGATCAATTTATGCTATGCAATAAAACCTAAAGGGGGGTATGTTTCAAAACATACATACATATATATATATATATATATATATATATATATATAGAGCTGGGCTATGGTGAGTTGTGAAGTAAGAGGTCATTTTTACTTCACGCTCATATTTTTATTTTGAAAATCCAAACAACCGATCCGAACCGTTCAACATGTTCTAAATATTGAAATGTGCTTGGAGACTAAATTTTACATTTTTTGGAATTTTTTTACTATTTATTAAGCCACTTTGAAAATCGCTGATCCGGTGATCCAGAAAATTTTACTGTTTTTTTACTGTTCACAGTGGATCAGCGATTTCAAAGTGGCTTAATAAATAGTAAAAAAATTCCAAAAAATGTAAAATTTAGTTTCCAAGCACATTTCAATATTTAGAAAAAGTTGAACGGTTCGGATCGGGTGTTTGAATTTTCAAAATGAAGATATGGCGTGAAGTAAAACGACGTTTTACTTCGCAACTCACCATAGCCTATCTCATATATATATATATATATATATATAAAGTTGTGCTATTATACATTGCAATGTATTGACCTCTCCGTGCATTGGACTAAAATCGTTGGATTCAAAGTCCAAATGACCGATCCAAACCGTTCATCTTGTTCTCCATATTAATATGTGCTTGGAGACCAAATTTTACATTTTTTGGAATTTTTTTACTATTTATTAAGCCACTTTGAAAAAGTCTGATCCGGTGGTCCAGAATTTAGTTGCACTGTTTTTACTGTTCACCCGGATCAGCAATTTTCAAAGTAGCTTAATAAATAGCAAAAAAATTCCAAAAAATGTAAAATTTGGTCTGCAAGCACATATTAATATGGAGAACAAGATGAACGGTTTGGATCGGTCATTTGGACTTTGAATCCAACGATTTTAGTCCAATGCACGGAGGGGCCTATGCATTGCAATGCACCATAGCCCATCTCTCTCTCTATATATATATATATATAATCTGGCTAATATGCTACGCATATATAAGGGCCCCTCCGTGCTACGGCTCACTTTTTGAATTTTCAAAATTCTAACGGTCGATCCGAACCGTTCAACATGATCTCCACATGAATATGTACTTGCAAACCAAATTTTACATTTTTTAGAAATTTTTTACTATTTATTAAGCCACTTTGAAAAAACACTAATTTGTACACAACAGTAAAATCTGCTGGACCATTGGATCAGTGATTTTCAAAGTGGCTTAATAAATAATAAAAAAATTCTAAAAAATGTAAAATTTGGTTTGCAAGTACATATTCATATGGAGATCATGTTGAATGGTTCGGATCGACCGTTAGAATTTTGAAAACTCAAAAAGTGAGCCGTAGCACGGAGGGCCCTTATATATGCGTAGCACCGTAGCACTGTCCTATATATATATATATATTTGAGTCTGGTTTCTCTATTAATTAGCATCGCTAGCTTACGGTCACATTAATTTGCTTATCGGCCAATAGCTAGTACGTAGATCCATGTAAACCATGCATTCCGGGCTCAAAACAACAATCCCCAGCCAAACATAGAATATTAGAATGAATTTACTTTCTTGTGGGTTTTTATTTTTTATGATTTCACAAATATTATATAGCTCGATCCATAGATGTAATTAATTGCAACGTACCATTCAACAAGAATAATTATTAAAATATTTGTTGAAAATTAAAATTATAATTAGCGGTACGTAGTATATATATATATATTATTGCTTGTTTGTTTTTGGAAATATAAATGGTAATTAAAGAAAAATATTAGCTGAATGGTATAATTAAAGAGGATGAAATTAATTAATATTTGGTCATTGTCCCGTAGTCCACTACTAATATAATATTAATTTCACAAATATATTTTATAGAACAAAAGTAAACTCTTAAAATTAACATAATATATTTACCGCGTGGATATGAATTTTTTTAACTGCGATGTACGTATGATACAGCTCGAGGTGAACAATTCAATTAATATTAAAAGTTGTGGTGCACTAGCTATACACGTTACCCATTTGAATTTTGATATAGCATTTATGTAGAATACCGAAATTTTTATCAATCGAAAATTATAAATCGTATTATTTTGACGGAATTTCGAAATGTAGGTAGACCGGAATGTTTAATCCCATCTCACGGGACGTGAAATTTTAACCCGTCCAGATTAGCTAATTTGCTATTCCAGCCCCGCCCTGCTAATTATTAATCAAAAGCTCAGGACGTTATAGATTGTCCCGTCGGACCACCAAAAATAAAAAAAATAAAAAAAAAGTCTTGAAACGTTATGAATTGTCCCGTCCGACGTCAAAATAACTATTGAGCAACTTTGGCTCGGGACGTTATCGTATAACGAGAGAAAGCGAAAAGTATATTATCAATGCATTCAATGCTCAATAGTTTATACCGTCATGTATAATTAAACTATCAATGCTCAAAAGTATATTATCAATTCATTCAACTTTGACCAAAGTTGCTGACGTCATAGATTTTTCTCAATAGCTCGGGACGTTATCGCTGGCCTGGGACGGGATAGACTATACCATCCTGAATTTTGGAAAAACAAAAAAATTCGTTGGCCTCGGACGGGTTAATTTTTACCGTCCTATATTTTCTTTCCATTACTTAATTAGTTGTTTTAGTTAAATAGCGAATAGCTTATCGATCTAGACGGGTTAAAATATTGTTCCGTCCGCCAGAGACCACTACTACAAAAATTGTCATTGTACACTGCACATTGTACACGGATTTGGCAATTTTATATAAGAACCGTGTACCAAATATGATTTTTTAAGATCTGCACGATTTCTACACGGCTAATTAGTTAATAATCAGTGTAGAATTATTACAGAGAGCTACACGGTTTATTAGAAACCACAAATCCGTGTGTAAAGAGGTCCGTGTGCAAATAATTGAGAGAGCTACACGGATTTTTGTTAAATATCCGTGCAGGAATATATACACGGATTTTTGATAATATATCCGTGTAGAAATGGAAGCTTTGTACACGGATTAATAAGTAAATAGCCGTGTATGGTTTAGTTGGAGAGCTACACGGATTAATAAGTAAATATCCGTGTATAAAAGTATGTAGGGTTTTAAGTACTTCTCCTTCCAGCGCCGTTTTGATCAAGTCTTTTATATATGCCACTGTACATCTCTCTGAACTGAGCTTTTTCCTATCAGATTTCTGCGAATTGAGGCCAGCAGCTGAGATCTGAGATCTTTGAAGTTTGTATTTTCTCCTCTCCATCTTTCTAAGGTTAGTAATATGTATTTAAATCATTTTCTTCCTCTAATTTTCTGTTATTTATGCTTATTTAGGTCATTTCATGCATGCTTGATTTCTTAATTTTAGATGTAATTAATTAGTGTATTGTTGTCCAATAACCGACCTATAGATGCTTTTAGGTCCATGCCCGTTCAAAATTAATCCAATAGGGATTAATTTTGGATAGTCCCCATTTTGGGACTGCTCTTTGAATATTATGTCTCATTTAGGATGTGAACACATATTAGCGGAATTTAATTAGTATTTGAGGAAAGTTCGACAGTATTTTCCCTTATTGCTTCTACGAGTATGTGGTTCGTACGCATACTTGGGGAGTTAAGGGGAAATGCTGCCGAATTTTTCTCAACTACTAATTAAATCTCGCTAATATGTGTTCACATATGAGACATAATATTCAAAGAGTGGGTTAGGATTGTAAACCGGCCCTTTGTAAGCCCAAAAATTTGTTACAATGGAGAATGTTGACCATGCATGATTAATTGATCAAATCATTTTTTTAATTTAATTTACAGATGGATCGAAGTTGGATGTATAAAATGCGACGTGACAGTGAAGAATATTTGGTTCGCGTTGATGAGTTTATAAAATTTGCTGAGAGTTATAGAATAAGAAAAAAGAAGAAGACATTTTGTGTCATTGTAAAGATTGTAAAAATTTATTAAGATTTTTGGACATCGAAGAAATTAGAGCTCATTTGATTTGTCGGGAATTTAAGAAGAGATATACATGTTGGTTCATGCATGGTGAGAAATTTGGGGAAAGTAGTAATGCCAGTAAAGATTGTAATCGTGAATTGAATGATAAGAATATTGAAATTTCTGATAATTTTAAACTTGATTGGAACGAGGATTATGAGAGTGTCGAAGATTCTGATAATGTCGAACCCGGAAACGACGATGGTGAGATGGAGATGAATTTTGATGAAAATGTAGAACACGAGTTTACTGAAAATTTGGAGGAAATGTTACGTGATGTGGAAGATGAAATTAGTGTTAAAAATTATGATAAATTTCAAATTTTGTCTAATGAATCCAAGAAGCCGTTGTATCCCGGGTGTACCAAATTTACAAAACTGTCAGCTGTGTTGAAATTATTAAATTTAAAAGTAGACAATGGTTGGAGCGATAAGAGTTTCACGTCCTTATTATAGCTTTTACGAGAAATGCTACCAGATAACAACGAGTTACCCGGTACAATATATCAGGCAAAGAAGTTGATATGTCCAATGGGGTTGAAGATCGAAAGAATACATGAATGTCCGAATGACTGTGTATTGTATCGTAACGAGTACGAGGCCATGCATGTCTGTCCTAAATGCGGTGTTTCACAGTATAAACGTAAGAACCAGGACACTGATGATTGTAACCCGTCCCGAGTTGGCCTCGGACGGGTTAATTTTTACCGTCCTATATTTTCTTTCCATTACTTAATTAGTTGTTTTAGTTAAATAGCGAATAGCTTATCGATCTAGACGGGTTAAAATATTGTTCCGTCCGCCAGAGACGGGATAAACCAATCCGTTCTACCTATATTTCGAAATTCCGTCAAAATGAGACCCTTTACCTATATTTTATTTATTTATTTTGGATTGATAAAAATATCGGTGTAGAATATGTTATGCAAAGAGCCTCGAAGTGGCGTAATATATATATGGTGTACCGATTCATTGGTGGTATGATGAAAGAAAGAAAAAGAATGTCCTTGCAAGCAGCACGTAGCTCAATCAGTAGTACGTACGGTGGTGGCAATGATACTAGCACAACTTGTTCTTCTCCTCCTTCAGTTCAAAAGCACCGAATCTGCAGAGAAGGACATGATAATCGCTCTGCCCGGGTGCCAAGAGAGATGCGGTGGAATTCTCATCCCTTACCCTTTCGGCATTGGCCGAAATTGCTCCCTGTCAGAAGAATTCAATGTCACTTGCAAAACATTTAATAACGGTACATCCATTCCTTACAGTTACCTCCATGATGAAGTTAAGATTCTGAGTATAGATCACACCTTGGGCCAGGGACGTATCACCAGCCCTATATCTTCTCGTTGCTACAACACCACCACAAAGCAAGAGGATTCCTTGAATCGGGGAATGCAATTTGGTGATATACCATTCTGGATCAACACGGAGAAGAACAAATTTATAGTCACTGGCTGTAATACACTTGCCTATCTCTGCCTTAATACTGATTTCTCAGATATAAACAAAGAGTGGCAGTACTGTAACTCTTCTAGTATTGATTACTGTTGAAGTTACAAGCTAATACGCCACATCAGATCCAGAAGGGAATGAAGAAAGAAATCAATTTAGATTTATTGATGGCTGGACGAAATCCTCTTTATTTCATTTTCCTTATTCTATTTGATTGATGTGTAATTTGTTTCTAAGTTGAGTTGTTTCCTAAATTAGAGAGAGGCCGGCTGTACACCTCTAAGGTTGATAAATACTCAAGAGATTGAAAGGATATTTTTATGAAAAAAGACAAATATTGATTGAAATAAACAAAGGGAGGGAAGGGAGATTCATGGGAGTCTTGTGTTCTTGAGTTGTTCTATTATTAATTATGACATGGTATCAGAGCGGTGATCGATCCGAAAACCTCGACATTCCAAGACCTCACCAATAATCTCTTCTTTTTATCATGAGTGAACCTGAAGCAAGTTCTTACTCCTCACGAGATGAGAACACAGCAGCCTTGTTGGAAAAATTAACCCAACTTGTTGCATTACAACAAACTCAAATCATGGCCATTCAACAAAAACTGAACTTGTTGCTTAAAGATGGAGGAGAAATGTCACAAACTTCGGCTGCCATGATCTCAAAGGTGCAGAAAACTCCTGAGGTATATCTAACACTAAATAAGAACTCTTCCTATGTTGATAAATCTAAGTTGAAGTGTACTCACTGTGGTCAAACAAGGCATGTGAAAGAGCAGTGCTTTAAAATTGTTGGTTATCCTGAATGGTTCAAAGAGAGAAAAAAAGGGAACCAATATGCCACCGGAAAAGGAAAGGTAGCAGTGGCAAAATCTGAAACAGCGGGTGAAAGGCAGCAGGAACAGCAGGGTCTTAAATGGGCGCATGGACCAGCTGATAGTCAAGCCCAAGGTTCGGCCCAGGCCGAAGTTGCAGATAGGACAGATTCGGTTGCTCTTCATGCTGCAGGTAGTTCTAGAAACCAGAATAACTCAGAACAAGGTAAATTTCCTGATATTTGTAATATTGAAAAACAAAAAGAATGGGTTATAGACTCAGGAGCTACGGACCACATGACTTACTCAGAAAAGGACTTTAAGTTAAGAAAACATACACAAAAAGAGGGTATTCTTAACGCAAACGGAGTTGAATATCCTGTAAATGGAGCAGGAGATGTACCTATTTCTAAAAACCTTACTCTTACAAACACACTACTCGTACCTTCTCTATCTACAAAATTGATTTCTATTGGACAATTAACTGCAGAACGAAATTGTGTAGTTCTCATGTTTCCAAATCATTGTGTTTTTCAGGATATCCTCACGAAGGAGATCATTGGCCGTGGTATTAAGAGAGATGGATTGTATTACTTGGAGGAGATGAAGACTGGAACCTCATTTCTGTCAAAAACTGATCCTAATCAATTGAGAGAGCAAGTTTTGTTGTGGCATAAGAGATTAGGGCATCCCTCATTTGGGTACATGAGAAAGCTCTCACCTCATTTATTTTCTAGTTTAAATGAACAATTGGTTTGTGAAACTTGCATTAAGGCTAAAAGTCATCGTACAACTTATCTTGATAGTTATCATAAAAGCCCTCTTCCTTTTGATTTAGTTCATACTGATGTTTGGGGACCATCCCCGGTTGTTTCGAAATCTGGTTGTCGATGGTTTATTCTTTTTACCGATGACTGTACACGGA
The DNA here is from genome assembly GCA_011114355.1 of Carex littledalei. Classification (NCBI taxonomy): domain Eukaryota; kingdom Viridiplantae; phylum Streptophyta; class Magnoliopsida; order Poales; family Cyperaceae; genus Carex; species Carex littledalei. Next base: position 1,790,107 of record CM022082.1, read on the forward strand.
TGACATGGCTTTATTTACTGAAAACTAAGGATGAAGTGACCAAAGTGTTTCAAGATTTTTTTAACATGATAAAAACTCAGTTTGAAAAAGAGATAAAAGTGGTAAGAAGTGATAATGGGACGGAATATGTCAATAAAAACTTGCATAATTTCTTTAAAGAAAAAGGGATTATACATGAGACCTCGTGTGTGGGAACCCCTCAACAGAATGGGGTAGCAGAGAGGAAAAATAGGCATATTCTCGAAACCACTCGGTCAATATTGTTTGAGAGTAATATGCCCCCGATTTTTTGGGATAATGCTGTGTCTTTTGCAATTTATGTAATTAATCGTACACCAACCCGAGTACATGATTACAAAACTCCTCTTCAAATGTTATCATCTCATATTAGAATCCCGTCCGTTTTAAATTTACCTCCTAAAATTTTCGGGTGCATTGCATATGTGCATGTTCAAAAGATTTTTCGATCCAAATTAGAACCTTGTGCACAAAAATGTGTTTTCTTGGGATTCGGTACACATCAAAAAGGGTATAAATGTTATAATCCAAACACGAGAAAATTCTTTACAACTATGGATGTCACATTCTTAGAAGGTGAATATTATTTTAAACAACCCGAAAGTCCAATTCAGGAGGAGAATCGGGTGGAATTGGATTTCTCTGATTTACATTTCTTAAATGAGAACTGTGCCAAAAATATAGATCCACCTGCTGCAACAACATATTCACCTGCTGGAAATATTGCCGAAAATCCATCTACTGCCGAAAATCCACCTGCTGGAAATCCAGCAAATCCAGCAACAAATCCTGCAAATCCAGCAACAAATCCTGCAAATCCAGCAAATCCAGCAACAAATCCATGTTCTGCCGAAAATCTACCCATTGCAAATCCAGAAATAAATTCACCTGCCGAACTTGAAAGCCAACCAAATCAGAGCCATGACCCAATTCGGGTCATCCAAACAGACCCAATTCGGGTCATCCAAACAGGCCCAATTCGGGTCACCCAATCTGATCCAGCTATTGCCGGAAGGTCTGATCAAAATTTAATACAGCAGAGTGAACCGAAATTCTGGATAGAGCTAAATGATGCAGTAATACAATCCGACCAAATACCACATGGGCCAAGATCTCCTGAGGATATTCCCGAGGTAAGTGTTACTAATACTCTTTGTAAGTTACCATCTAGAAAGAACCGAGGAAACCCACCAAAACGGTACGTTCCAGAGGATGGAACAAGTGAGGAAGTAAGATACCCGATTGCTAATTATACAACCACTGAAAAATTGTCAAAACCTTTGAAAGCCTTTGTGAACCAAATATCTTCAGTAAATGTACCAGAAAAATTAGAGGAAGCCTTAAAAGACCATAATTGGGTAAAAGCAATGAAAGAAGAAATGGATGCATTAGAGAAGAATGGTACATGGAAATTAGTATCGTTACCAGAAGGAAAGAAGACAGTTGGGTGCAAATGGGTATATACTATAAAATACAATGCAGAGGGAAAAATTGAGAGATACAAAGCGAGATTAGTTGCAAAAGGATATACACAAACGTATGGTGTTGATTTTCAGGAAACATTCTCACCTGTTGCAAAATTAAATTCTGTTCGAGTTCTCTTATCTCTTGCAGCAAATCTAGACTGGCCACTACACCAATTTGATGTTAAAAATGCATTTTTGCATGGTGATCTGAAGGAGGAGATTTACATGGATATCCCACCTGGATACTGGTACTCAGAGAAAACTAGGAAAGTATGTAAGTTGGAAAGAGCACTCTATGGGTTGAAGCAATCACCAAGAGCGTGGTTCGGTCGATTTTGTCAGGCAATGAAAGGTTATGGGTACACCCAGAGTGAATCCGACCACACGATGTTCTTTAAGAAAGGTAGAGGTAAGATATCTGTGTTGATAATTTATGTTGATGATATGATTATTACAGGAGATGATCATATGGAGATAAAAGAATTAGAAGCAAGGTTGTCAAAGGAATTTGAAATGAAAAATTTGGGTGGTCTGAAATATTTTCTTGGAATAGAAGTATCACGGAACAAAGAAGGTATCTTTCTCTCTCAAAGAAAATATATATTGGATCTTTTAACTGAAGTTGGGATGATAGATTGTAAGCCAGCCGATACACCCATGGTTCAAAATTTGAAACTAGACATAGACCCAGATGGAAAATCCGAAAATAAGGAAAGATATCAGAAATTGGTTGGAAAGTTAATCTATTTGTCTCATACTAGACCTGACATAGCTTATGCAGTGAGTGTTGTTAGTCGATTTATGCATTCTCCAAGCAGAGAACACATGGAGGCAGTAATAAGAATCCTTAGGTATCTGAAGGGTGCACCTGGAAGAGGAATATCTTTTCGGAAAAATCAACACATGAATATAACCGGTTACTCTGACGCTGACTGGGCTGGATGTGCGATTGATAGAAGATCTACCGCGGGATATTTTACCTTTGTAGGTGGAAATTTGGTAACCTGGAAGAGTAAAAAACAAAATGTAGTGGCACTCTCCAGTGCTGAAGCTGAATTTCGAGGAATGGTAAAAGGTATTTGTGAATTATTGTGGTTGAGAAAGTTACTAACAGAATTAGGTTTTGAACCAGGTGCTGAAATGAAACTTTTTTGTGATAATAAAGCTGCTATAGATATATCTCATAATCCAGTACAGCATGACAGAACGAAGCATATTGAGGTGGATAGGCATTTTATCAAAGAGAAATTGGACTCTAAGATTATTTCAATGCCATTCGTAAGATCACACGAACAGTTGGCAGATATGCTCACCAAGGCGATATCAAGCAAAGCATTTGAGGACTCTCTATCTAAACTCGGCATGGAAGATATCTACGTATGAGCTTGAAGGGGGGTGTTGAAGTTACAAGCTAATACGCCACATCAGATCCAGAAGGGAATGAAGAAAGAAATCAATTTAGATTTATTGATGGCTGGACGAAATCCTCTTTATTTCATTTTCCTTATTCTATTTGATTGATGTGTAATTTGTTTCTAAGTTGAGTTGTTTCCTAAATTAGAGAGAGGCCGGCTGTACACCTCTAAGGTTGATAAATACTCAAGAGATTGAAAGGATATTATTATGTAAGACAAATATTGATTGAAATAAACAAAGGGAGGGAAGGGAGATTCATGGGAGTCTTAATTGTGTTCTTAAGTTGTTCTATTATTAATTTTGACAATTACTCAGTAGGGTGCCTTTCTTCGTGTGATAGCCGAGAAACCCTGATTGAGCATGGATCCTCATCCTGCTCTGGAATTGGTTGCTGCCAGACAACAATCCCCAAAGGAACATCTTCCTTTCTATTCTCGTTTGATGAGAGGATCAACAGGTCTGAGGTGTATAACTTCAATCGTTGCAGCTTTGCTATGCTGGTGGAGGAGGCTAAGTTCAATTTTTCCACCGCTTATGTCACCAATGATGAGCTACTTGACAATCCTACTCTGCCGATGGTGATCAACTGGGCCATAGGAAATGGAAACACAACATGCGAACACGCACAGACTGACAAATCTTCCTATGCATGCATTAGCAGTAACAGTAATTGCACGACAATCAGTGGTCGTGGTTATCGCTGCAGCTGCTCCAATGGTTATGAAGGCAATCCTTACTTGGATGGAGGTTGCCAAGGTCTAAATTTCTCTAGTGTTAATTCTTGCTTTGTTTTCTTAATTTTTATATTATATATTTATATATGTGGGCCTCTTTGATATTAATTGTTGCATATTAATTAATTCATGCAGACATCGACGAATGCCACACCCAAAATCGATGCTCCAAGCTAGGAGGAAAGTGTCACAATATTCCAGGAACTTATTCGTGCTCTTGTTCTTTCGGCTTGCGCATTAAGCATGGAGAAATATGCACACTCAATGTGGAACTAGTTATAGGTACATATATACCTTATTACCTTTTTCAGGATAAATAACTTCTAAGTTTTCAATTTTTTTTTTATAAGATGTTGGAAGTCAAACCATTAAATTGTCTAATAATAATTATTAAGATTTTTAAGTATTCAATATATATATAATTAGTTACAAGTATACAAATAGACAGCAAAAAATATTACTTTTCAGGACAAATATGCATGTGTACTATATATTGGGGCGTAGTGCTAAGTCGCGTAGTGCAACTACTTATTTTTGTTAAACAAGAAAATTATGCAATATCAGAATCTAAATCGCGTAGTGCTAAGTGCTGCTTAGTTGTTCTCACAAAAATGATTTATTAGCAAGAGTGAGGCTACTTCACTATGCATATAGCGCATATCCGTCTGTACTATTTATCTATATTTCTATTTTAAAGTTCAATTAGTCAATCTGAACCTCTCAATATGATATTCATATGAAAATATACTTGGAGGCCAAATTTTATATTTTTGAAAGCTTTTTACTATTTGTTCAGATAGGTAAAAACTCACTATTTTTGAATGGCTCAGAATCTTTAGATCAAGCGGCTGTCTGCCTATATAAAAAATAGTAAAAAATTCTGAAAAAATGTAAAATTTGCATGCAAGTACATTTTCATATGAAGATCATGAGCTGTTTAGATCTACTGTTTGAACTACAAAAATAAAGATATGAATTCATAATATAATATGAGCCAATGTGCACTATGCATGGTACCGCGCGTAGGCTCACTCCTATTAGCAAATATATCAAGGTATCTTGAAGGTTGGATATGTGTGTGCCATCACATGCTCTTGCATATTCTACCCATGCGTGCCAGCACATCAAGGAAAAAAATAGAAGAGAAATGAGAGAGATAGAGAGATGTATATTGTACCCCGTAAACTTTATTTTTTATTAATTAATACAATTGTTGTCTAGGGACCGCCCAACAACCTTCAAAATAAAATAAAGTCAGATACAGATCTAGAGGATATATATATCTGCTTCGTTTAGCTCAATTAATTAAAACTGACTTGAGAGTTGAGACCGTATCCTAATTAAATTAACTTCTCTTCACAAACAATAACTAAATATTCGGAATTGTGTCCATATATATATATATAAGACTATCAAATTAATTATCTGTATTTACCAATCCGCATCTAATGCGGTTTGGATGCTGATCGGACAGATAATATTTCATTTTATTTTTCAGGCCCTACAGACCGGACATAAGCAGCTGAGCTAATTAATTACTCCAAATCTGAACTGACCAATACTTCAAAATAAATAATTATGCAAATAGACAAGTATATTTATGAGCAACATTAATTTACAAATTGTTGTTCTTGAAATATTTAAAGCAATTTGTACTATATATTGTAGGAACTGTTGCTGGTATTTTCGGTTTATCAATTCTTGGAATTGTTATATATGTGGTCCTGCAAAGAAGAAAATTTTGTCAAGTACAAAAGAAGTACTTTCAACAACACGGAGGGTTGATTATGTTGGAGAAGATTAAATCAAACCAAGGGTTCGGTTTTACAATATTCACGAAGCAACAAGTAGAACAAGCAACAAACAATTTTGACAGTGCAAATATTATTGGTCATGGAGGTCAGGGTACTGTTTACAGAGGAACCATAAGAGATCAAACGGTTGCTATTAAAAAGTGTCAGATAGTTGATGAGAGCAAGACGAAAGAATTCGGAAAAGAGATGCTTATTCTCTCACAAATTAACCACAAGAACATTGTAAAAATCCTAGGCTGTTGTCTAGAGGTCGAGGTTCCTATGCTAGCATACGAGTTCATCCCAAATGGTACTCTCGATCAATATATCCATTACAAAAAACAAGAATCACATATTTCTCTCGACACCCGTCTAAGAATTGCACATGAATCGGCAGAAGCACTTGCCTACTTGCACACTTCAGCATCTCCTTCGATTTTTCATGGAGATGTGAAGTCTGCAAATATACTTCTTGACCAAAATTTCACGGCGAAGGTGTCCGATTTTGGAGCCTCCATACTAGCTCCAACAGATGAGGCGCAATTAGTCACGTTTGTGCAAGGAACGTGCGGATACCTTGATCCAGAATACATGCAATCTTGCCAACTAACAGACAAGAGCGATGTGTACAGCTTCGGTGTGGTTATTCTGGAGCTCCTAACTAGAAAGCCTGTAATTGATTTTGATGCACCAGAAGAAAAGAGAGGCCTTTCGTCTCGCTTCCTCTCTGCTATGAAGGAGAAGAAAATGCATGAGCTTCTAGATGATCAAATTATGTGCGAAGATGATATGAAACTAATCACAGAAGTTGCCGAGCTGGCTAAGCAATGTCTAAATATGAAGGGCGAAGATCGACCTACGATGAAGGAAGTATCCGAAGAACTTGATCGAATCAGAAAATCTAATCAGCATCCTTGGAGACAAGAATACCTTCACCAAGATGGAGAAACTTTGCTCGACGAAGATGCATCCCATAATATAGAGATCGATTGAGCATACTGCCTCTTTCAGTCAAGAGAAGAAAGCTGAGAAAAGATCACTGCTCGTTAACATCCATTCAAGTGTTTCTTTACAATAATTCATATATATTTTCCTACTTAATTTAAGTTTGTGCTATGTTTTTTTTTTTTTTTTATTCACTTCCCGTTCCTCAGTACTAGAGAGAGCCCTTCTCTTTATGCATTCCTTTTTTATTGGGTTTTTATATGCTAGATGTGATGCTAATGTATATTTTTCTTTTTGCTTTAATTACAGTTTGGGTATGGTTGGTCTCTATGCTCGATTGTTTGTATTTTGTTTCAGAGTGATTCAATCAGCTTTCTTCTAAACATATTTGATTCTGAGTAATATAGTTTAGTAGAAATCCATACTTGATTTTGAGCTACTTCATTACAAATAATATCCAAATTTATTTGGGATGTACTTATGTAAGAACACTATTGTTTCTATCAATGAAACACGTGGGCACTCCCCACTCTATTCAAAAAAAAAAAATTGGGATGTACTTCTACGTACACTAATATGATGTAATGTTATTGTGGGCAGTGCACTTAATTTTCTCTAATCCTGATAAGATAACCTGATTGAAAAGAAAGCCAGACCAAGTTCATGTTCTCTGATGAACTTGTCTTTGATCTAGTGGCAAAGGCACATGGCTTCTATGTGAGAAGTTATGGGTTCGAAACTCACAAAGTGAGGAAATTCTCTATATTAATACATAGGAGTTTGAAATGTGTTGGATGGCTTGACCTCCAACTCATATTTCAAAAAACAAAAACAAAAAAAAGAGTTCATGTGCTCTCTCAGATATCTTACCACTACATGACAAATTCCAGCCATTCTTTTTTTTTTTTTTTAAAGTGGCAAAAAAAACCAAGCAATTTCATTGAAATCAAGTTGTTTGAGTTAGTTACCAAACAGTTGGTGCCTAAAACATATTACAACAAATGCAAAACATTTAGAGTACCTACATATATAACAGAATACAAGCAGCACTAACCAAAATACAGATGATTTCATGGCATCAACACATAAATGCATCGATCAGTGATAATATTGAATCAAAAGAACAACTTAACGTACGCTCTTAAATTACTAAAAAAGACAACAACTTGATCCACTTCAATTAATAGTCATCCAAATTTAATTTTGTCCACATCCAAGCATATATTAGCAGTTACTCTACCTTCTCCACTGTACCATATAGAATCTGAATCGGTAGCTATAGGTGCTTTACATAATATGGCAGTATCAGATTGAGTTTAAAAAATAAAGCATCAGCTTTAGTTTTATCCCAAAAAGAAGCTAAGGCATTGATTTTAGAACAGATAACTCTTAGAGATCGACTAATTAAACACAGAAGTATCCTAAAACAAATGTCATTATACTCCAACCAGATTACATAAATAGCTGCACCTCTAATTAATTAATTCAATAATTAAGAAGCTAGTCCGTTTTAATAACTCAATCGACATGTTCATGAAGCAGACACTTCAGGCCCAAGTGGCATGGCATGCATGCTCTAAGACGGTGCGATTGAGTGACAATATGAGGTGCACTGAGGCTGCAGTGCGCTTGAGCGGGACAGCTAGCGGCTGACATGATGTGCACTAAGACGGTATTAAATTTTTCATGAACACTCAATTATGCAGAATTTTGCATTGCCATTTGTTTAAAATTCCTGCCTTTGATCCATTAGGTAGCATGATAAGCAAACACTGGAAGCATCCAGTGTCACAACAAATGGATGACTTCAATCTTCCTCACTCACATACAAACAAAATCTGTTTTGGAGAAATATCCTCTGACCAGATCACCTCATGGGCGCATGGCTGCTACCATAGTTTACTGAATTAATGTAACTAGAGTTAATTAAGCAAGCTTAGTTTGTAATTAGAGTTTTCAATATACTTCTCTATATAAGCAATGTAACATTTCTCAGAGAAACCAATGAATAAGAATATTCGAAATTCATTCTCTTCTTCTTATCTTCTCTAACCCTTTTATGGTATCAGAGCCTCAAAGGCCGATACTTTTGTCACACCCCAAATCAGGAATTCTGAATTAAGGCGTAATCAATCCCCGCCTCATGTCTAATAATCATAAAGACACGCAAGGCTAAACAAATATAAATATCATGCAACAGCGGAAGCGGAAATAAAATCAACAAGCAATAATCATAAATCACAAATAAATATAACATACATATATCATCCATACAAATTCTCATCAGGATAAAATAACATAGTCTAACAAAAGGGATACAAGATCTATCGAGTCCAATGTACTAAATCAAAAACATTGGAACTCGTATCCTAACCAAAGTTCTAACATCTCTAACAAACGGCGTGGCCATCGGGGACATCTCCTGACGTCTCCTGCTGCGGATCGCCAATCCCTGTACCTGATATCCCACATCAAAAGGTGAATGAGCGAATGATCGCCCAGTATGTGATCCAGTATTATCCCTTCAGGGATCCTCTAAGTCAAAGCACATTTTAATTGTAACCTACGTAAAATTCGGTAATTGTTTCACTTTTAATGCACATGCTGCAGAAATTAAACCTACCATATAATCTACAAAAGAAAATACATATAATAAATGAAATGATGCGATTATCCTATTATGACAACATGCCAAGATTTCCCAAAAATAAAATACAAGGAGACTGTTATACTTATATCCAATCGGGGTCCAGTACATAAGTACTATGTGTACAAATCAATATAGTAATAATACGGATAATTTATCACCCTGTGCCGTGCCATTTTGAATTTATATCTCCAAACCGATATAACCCAAGTACTGCGATCAGGGGGTGCAATGATACTCGATGCCTAAAAACGTCGAGCATTGCCCCAAAGATGTCAACCCGCAGGTCGGTGCACGCTAGCAGATGGTTATATCAAATTCCGTGTGTTTTTCCTTACTCTAAGACTATTCTTCAGCCAAACATATGAAATAGGAGAAATCATACAAGCATGACGTAAAATTAAATAAGTTAATCCGTTTCCTCATGAGCAGATAACTGAACTCCACCATCCTGCCAGACCAATGGGAAGGGCTCGAGTCCGGCCCTGGGCTCGAGTCCAGCCCATGCAATAAAAATAAATATCTGCCACCGCAACCGCGGAAGCCGTACTAGGCATGTAGCTCCTAATGTAAGGGAAACACTCCCGAATCGTCTCTGTGCCTCTAGGCTCGAGTCCGGTCCGCACGTAATGGTAAAATGAACGAAAATAATATAGTAACAACCATAATACATATAATAATCCCCTAAAAGACCATCCGAGAAATCAAAACTAAAATCATACATCATTTTGAGCTACTTCATTACAAATAATATCCAACTTTATTCAGGATGTAATTCTACACTAATATACGTAGTGTAATCTTAATTATACGGCAGTTTGAGACCGCATTAATTTTACGGCTGTTGTTGCTCTTTGGCATATTAATTGCTAGCAATGCTACCGTATGTTGATGATGATGATGATGATCATCATCATCATGTAAGTGTAAAATGATTAGATGGATTCACATAATGCATGTATATAGTGAAAATAAGTTTTAGGTGGCCGTATGGTAAACTGCCCCTTTGAATATAATTGGGGACCATGTTCATCTGGAGTTGCATGTGTGCATGAATTGAAGGCTTAATTCATACCGATAACAATATTATATATATATGACTCAATGAGATGTACTTACATATATTGGTTACTTTCTATAAGATAAATAAAAACAGAAGGAAGAAATAAAGAATATATATATCCTTAATCAACTGAAATCTAAGTGGTCCAATGATAGTTGGCCAACCGTGGAAAAAAAATGCACGTACACATTAATTACTTTTAAATTTCAAGCACTGTTATAGGCCATTAAAGATATATAGGAGATCGAATTAAGCTTCTTCAAATATTTTTTGAATTGGTGGTTGAACAAATTAAATTATCTATCTATATATCATGAATCTATTAATTTGTTTATGATAATAATGCAATGTAATTAATAGTGTGATCGATCGTGTGATATGTCATCAATAAAGTAAACATATATATATATATTTTTGCAACTACTCTGCTCACAATTAATTAATAGTCGCTGAATGATTCTATTGAATTACTTGAGTCGAGGGACTTGAAAGTTACAATGAATAGTTGCCTTGAATAGATATGAAGAAGAATAATTAATTAAGCTTATATATTGAGGACATACCGCAAATGTATGTCGTAATTTCATTTAGATTAGTTAGCTATTCTAATTCAATTTTTAACTGCATTGCGCTTTAATGATCATTATATATATATATATACTTTAGTTTTTCGGCCATCCATCCATATATCATCGCTAGCTAGCTAGCTAGCTGCTCAAATTAATTAAGTAGTTTGAGGCCATGAGATTACTTAAATATGGGCAATTAATTTATTTAGTGTTAATTGTTTGTGGCCCCAATTAATATTTATCCAGTATTACATTTTTTATATATACATATTTATGCCTTAACTAATTTTATTCGACATATATAGTGCATGAGTGAATTAGCCACAAATATGAAAAATTAAGAACACATTAATTAATTAATTAATTAATTGATATGGATCCCACCAAGTTACATCGCTAGCTAGATCGAATTTCACCGTTGATCGATCGATCAATGTTGATCCCACGAGAAATTATGAATCCTCATCGCCAGATCAAGTCATTCATATCGATCACCTCTAATTTTAATTTGCTTGCATTACGTACAAGTTGCAATGATGTTGTTAGAATGAGAAAGAAATTTTATCACTCTAGCAAAAATAATTATGTAATTCGCTCCAGTTTTATATATCTTATAATAATTTTGTCCTGGTTTAGTTTTGACACAATATATATATACTTGTTGTGTGCCTAAAAGTAAATTTTGCATGTTGATGCATTTGAAACAAATTGTTTGAACTAATTAAGTTGGTGATTTAATTTGTCTGTTAGGTGTCCATTTACTTTTGCAATAACTATATATATTCATTAATTCATCTAATACGCGCGCGCGTATTTCCAAATTAAGCTTCAACTTTCAAGTCCATTCAACCACCCCGAAATCGCGCGCACAAGTTTTGTGACACTTAATTTATATATTGAATGGCATCACTTATCATAAACGAGTATTTTCTATTATGCATGCATATATAATGTATTACCTCTCACCAGTATTAATATCATGAATTATCTCTTATATATATGTATGTGTCCGGCTAACGTGCTTCATCTAGAACTTCAACAATATACTTTTGGTCTCTCTATATATATAGTTTTTTTAATTTTCAAATTCATTTACTATCAAGTCCAGCAATCAAAATATATATGAAGAATTTTGTGCGCATTAATTTACTGAATTAATTTCATAGAGATAGAGAAAGGTCAAAAAGGGCATTCAGATTCTTCTCACCTACCGACCTCTGGTATGAGTTTATAATTACTTTGTAGATCTCCAATTTAATTTTTGTGATAATTAATTATGGATGATCGTATGCAGATCTCTCCTAGCTTCTTCTTTTTTTTTTTTTATATTTATATTGTTTTGTTTATAAGTTTACTTGTGGAAAAAAATTCACTTTTCTTTAAACACTATATATTAAGCATATATATCTAGCTAGACTGATTTTCCTTCTTTTGTAGTAGAGTACATATCAATATCCATATCTTTATTCAGGATCTAATATTACAATTATTGATTTTCTTAATTGTAGAATAAAACTCTTGAATATATATTAATTGATTCATAATATAATCCCCTCATGATTAGATTTATATTATTTCAGTGAGGTTTCTTTTTTCGATTCAAATAATCACAAATAATTATACTAATTAAACTAGTGAATAAAGATAACACTTAAATGAAATTAACCTTCAAAATCCTCATTAATAACTCCATTAACAATGAAATGAAAACTTGTCACACCCCAGGACAACCCGCCACGTATTTCTACGTAAGGCGTATTCACATCACATACATTATCAATAACAATATAAATAAAGCCACATTTATTTCATAATCAAAAGAGTTTCACAAACGATCATGGCGGACATGGCTAGTAACACAAGCACTGCCATGCCTGCTCAATGTATCAATTATTGAATCATAGAAACAAAACTAAACAACATGTGGCAATTTATCAATCATAAGCCTTCCCGCTTAGTCTCACTCTTGTCCTTGCTCGAATCCTTCTTCGCCGTTACCTGGAACCCACGTAAAAGTGGAACGGGTGAGAGATCGAACCTTCTCTCAGTGCGGGATTTAGTTCCAGCCCAGAGCTTATAAAACATTTACTTATTCTCACAAATATGAACATACATAATTAAAATGCGTATGCTTCTTTTAATGCAATGCATATCCTATCATTACTTACTACTTCCATTTACTTTTAAACTTCTGTTAATCTATTTCGTGTGCCTCACTAGACGGTGAATTCATATGCCGCTAGGTCTTGGCGGTGAGAGGACCGCTTCCGCCTACAATCACGTCCGTGACAGGACCGCTTGCGCCTACAATCACGTACGCGATAGGACCGCGTCAGCCTACAATCACATCCGTGACAGGACCGCTTTCGCCTACAGTCACGTTAACGAGGGGTCCAGTCGAACACTAGACCCAATGTATACATCCCAATATGCAAGCTAGCATATCGGCCCCTGTTCAGTTTCCTAACTCGTTCATGTCATGCACTTTTATTCAATCACAATTCATGCCATGCTCAATACATCCTATTCATGCAAGTCCATTGGTCAATGTATGAATCCTATCATTTCATGCAATTTATTTATGTACTACTCAAGTCATACGAATGGTTCGAAAAACAACATGCATAATTCCAACTAATGCCATAATAATAAACAGTTGAATGACAATCGGCAAGTAAGATAGTTTTATAAAGTCTAGGAAACCCGCACCTGATATCTGAGTGAATCCCTGATCGTCTCTTACGTACGTCGTTTAAATCTTTAAACGTGGAATCTAAAACATAAACATACATTTAATTAATAATGTTTGAATTCAATTTTCGTATCCTAAAAACCCTTAGTACTATATGTCATTAATCCTGGTTTACTATTTAGGAAAATTATTAAGGAATTAATTTGACTGTTTCGATTAGCTCACATATTAAATATTCTACTTTTTTTATTAAAAATTCTGACAAATTATATTCGGCTTAAATTACTTTGATATCTGATCTCTGTTTAGTATTACGAGAATGAAAGAAATTATAAATAAAATAATTGATTTGCTTTTGGTACCTTAATCCCTAACATAACCGAAAGTTTGATCAGATATAATAAAAAGAATATCCAAATAAATAAAAAGAATAAATTTTAGATCTTATAATAACTAAGAAACTTATATTAATAAACAAAGATTTCAGATTATATTATAATTTAAAACAAAAGAATATTTAATAATAAAGAAATTTCCAGATTTTTAATAAACTTAAAGAAATTACTATTTATCAAATTATATGATCTCGAATAAATACTAAACTCAACACATTAAGATGAAAGTTTTCAGATTTTAAATATTATTTCTGAAATTCTTAAAAATAAAGAAATTTTCATATTATAATTATATGTACTTCTAAATTCTTATAATCTAAGAATAAAATTTATTCTAATCAATGTATCCTAGTCAATCAATTTATGAAATAAAATAATGAAAATTACTAGTACCTTTGGTGCAGAGATTTCCAAACACAAGGGAGAAGTTCAATTCTTTTTTTGACAAAATAAAAGAGTGCAGTTTGGGTTCTTTTGGATGGTTGTGAAGTAAGAGCGAGAGAGAATAGAAGATAATCAAATAGATTAATCGGATAATTAGATGGGATTGTGTTGATCATTTTTCTGGATTTACTGGATTGTTTTGTGTCTTAGTCATGGATTAATCGAAATGTATAAGACATGATTAATCAAAATATATAATAAGAAAGGGGAGGCGGCAGCGGCAATTAAATGGACCAAAATTACTTTCTCCATTGAACACAGATAATTTAAGGAAAATATATAATTGCAGCAATTAAATCATTTTATATTTTGGAAAGAATCTTTTGACGTTGCATACTTGGCATTTTTCTTATTGGAGAGAGAGCTTATTTAGAGGAGAATTAAGGCCCAGAAGATTCCTTCTCGATTAAAACTTAGATATATTTTCATTTGATCAAATAATTGAATTTTACTAAGTGTAAAGTTTAATGAGACAAAATTAACAATGGAATAATATTCAGTCATTATCAAATTTTAAGTTTGATCTACAATTTTAATAGATAATATAAAAAAAACATACGATCAAATATTCATGATTTAGAGAAAGAAATAAAAATAACTACTCTATTATTTTGTTTCTTTTGTTTTTATATAAACAATTATATTGATTTAGAAGCTTTATTTTATTTTAATGTCCATTCTTTAAATTACGTGGTGTTACAAAACTCAAACATAAAATGTTTACAATTACGGAAGATCCTATCATGCATACTGCACTAAAATATAAGATCCTATCAAGAAAATAAAATGTAAACACCTGCAATAAATTACGCTAAAATACTATAAATTACGCTAAATTACAAATGAATAGGGATGCACCACGGCTCCGAAACAAACGTTTTGATATTAGAGAGAGAGGGGTTGGCTAATATCAAAACGTTTGTTCCGGAGCTGTGGTGCAACCAATTGGTTCTCCGATTTTCAAAGTCCAAACAGTATATACATATATAGAGGTGTTGGCTAATATCAAAACGTTTGTTCCGGAGCCGTGGTGCAACCAATACATTTTCGATTTTCAAAGTTCAAACGGTCGATCCAAACCGTTAGATGTGATCTTTATATTAAAATGTGCTTGGAGACCAAATTTTACATTTTTTGGAATTTGTTTACTATTTATTAAGCCAGTTTTAAAATCACTGATTTTAATAAATAGTGAAAAATTTCTGGATCATTGAAAACAACGATTTTAAAACTAACTTAATAAATAGTAAAATAATTCTAAAAAATGTAAAATTTGGTCTCCAATCACATTTTAATATAGATTGAATGTTGAATGGTTTGGATCGACTGTTTAGACTTTAAAAATGTAAAAACCGAAGCATTTGTTTTACACCCTAGAACAAATGTTTTGATATTAGCCAATCTCTCTCTCTCTCTCTCTCTATATATATATATATATATATATATATGAGATTGGCTATGGTGAGTTGCGAAGTAAAGATCTTGTTTTATTTCATGGTCATATCTCTGTTTTCAAAGACCAAACAGTCGATCCGAACCTCTCAACAAGATATTCATATTAAAATGTGCTTGGAGACCAAATTTTGCATTTTTTGGAAATTTTTTACTACCTTTTTAGATAGGTAGAAAACCGCTCTTTTTGAATGGTTCCGGACCATAAAAAACAGTATTTTGAAATATTTTCAAAAAATAGTAAAAAATTTCCAAAAATTGTAAAATTTGGTCTCCAAGCACATTTCAATATGGATATCTTGTTAAGCATTTCGGATCGACTGTTTGGTTTTTAAAAACGGAGATATGAGCGTCAAGTAAAACAAGATTTTTACTTTTCAACTCACCATATATATCCCATCTCTCTCTATGTAATTTTTTTCATAATATATATTAAACTATATGTTATACATCTACTATTTGAATACGGATAATTAATATTTAAAACAATATATGTATCTGTATCTGCACGGATATTTAAATATCGGATATTCATATTTAATTTTTGGATACGGATCCGGATACGGTGGAATAAATATCTGATCCGTTTGCACCCCTACAAGCCCGAGAAGCAGTAATATTAGAGAAAGGCTGGGCTGAGTTCAACCGAGACCACCATCTGTGCAACACAGACTAGGTGATGGTTGCTTGTGGATGCCATGGCTGTTTCTTTGTTCTCATTTTTGACAAAAGTGGAACATTAATTGGTAGTAAAATGTTTTGGACCACCAGAGACTGAAGAAGGTAATTATTTTCTATATCAAAGAAAAGGGAAGTTTTTTATCCGTAGAAATTAAAGAAATGAAGAGAAAGAAAAAGAAAGAGTACATCATATTTTTGATTGGTAGAAAGATCGGTAGGATTTCTACTGATCCTAAAAATGAAAAAGTTTAGATCGGTAGGAATTCTACCGATCCAAACTAGTTTGTTTTTATTTTATTTTAATTTTTTCTAGTAAAATATAATTTGTTTTTACAAAAATAGATAGAGTATCTTAAAATTGAGATATAACAAAAACATTCCATCTATTTTTTGAAAAAAAATTCATATTTTACTAGAAATCTAATATAAGAATTCTCTCCATCTATACATCAAATTAAAAAAAAAGTTTGGATCGGTAGGAATCCTACCAATCTTTCTACCAATCAAAAATATAATGTACTCTTTCTATTTCTCTCTCTTCCTTTTTGTTAATTTCTACAGATAAAAATTTTCCCTGCCATTGTAACTTTTCGACTGTATCATACAACCATATTCTGACAACCAAAGACCAGGCACAGAGCAAGTTAAGGGAATTCACCTTTTTCTTCTTTTATCTTGCATGGAACAGATATTTAGGAATCAATTGGTACTTGAGCAGTGCTTGAAACACATTTATGTTCTGGTAAAAACTGAACATATATAGGACCTAACCTAACCAGTGTGGTATTTTATTATATCAAGTGACTGGTGTGATACTGATGGTGAGAATCTGAACACAGTATAATAAAATTCATTTAGTTTTATTATTTTTGCAATAAACAGATGAGATCTTATCAGGGCATGATAATAGAAATGACAAAGGAGGTCAGTCCCAGAGAAAAAAGGAGAAGGTGGTTGCATTTAGCTCAAGACTTCCAAGGAAAAGAAAGGGTAAATGAGTAAATACTTATTACTTAACCAATTGTTAATTTATTTTATTATAGGGTACTTGTGTTCTTCTTAAGACATTTATGTTCAACTCTGGTTGGTCAGATTTTAATTTGATGTCAAAATGTTTCCTTGATCATTGCGCAAGTAAATTCTTAGGATTTCCTGGCAAATGTATCAGACATGGCACAACAATACTGACTTTGTTTTTATAAATGTATGAAGACTTCATCTAATTCATCTCATTGAACCAAAAATTAGGTACTAGCAATCAATTTTAACTGCTACCAGCAAGACCAAAGGTGGTCTCCATCAGTTCAGACTCATCAAGTGGTAATGATGCTGAAAAGGGGCAAGCCTCAGGATCTAAGAAATTTTATGTTAAAAGAGGTAAATATCTATTCATGTATCCTTTGATCCAAATATTAGGAAGGCTAAATTATAATTACATTCCAACAAAATCACAAATAGTAAAGTATTTTAGGGCAAGTTACCAAAGACCTAGTACTGAACTAAGTAATGTATTTACATGCAAAATTTATAAGTTTTCGAATTAATTTAGTATAAAGTCAAACGGTAAAAAAATGATGAAAAATGAATGCACTAAATTTATAAACCTTCTTTTATTGACCGCCTGACTTAACACAATTAATTCTAAAATTTATAAATTTTGCATGTAAATACATTACTCGTAAAGCCGAAATTTTTATTGTTACCACGGCCAAAAATCGGAATTAAATCGTTACCACCCCGCTGACCCTTTATTGAATACTACCACTCCCGCTAACCCAATTCGCGCACCAAATTAGCTCGTGCGCGGACTGGGTTGGCGCACAAGCTTGGTGCGCCAGCTGGGTTCGCGGAGGCCTCTTTTCACCGTATAAGGGTGCGGAGAGCTCATTTTGCTCCGCACTCCGCGCACGCAGCACAGTAAAAAAGTGAGTTTTTTTTTTTTTACTTTTTTATTTATTTATTTGTAGAGTAGATAGGTCCAAATAATTAGAATGGTGTCCAAAATAGGTCCAAATAGAGTAGAATTGTAATAAATAATTAGAATGGTGTCCAAATAGAGTAGAATTGTAATAAATAATTAGAATAGTGTTCAAAATAAATTCAAACAGAGTAAAATTGTATTAAATAATTAGAATGGTGTCCAAATAGAGTAGAATTGTATTAAATAATTAGAATGATGTCCAAATAGAGTAGAATTGTATTAAATATTTAGAATGGTGTCCAAAAAGAGTAAAATTGTATTAAATATTTAGAATGGTGTCCAAACATAGTAGAATTGTATTAAATAATTAGAATGGTGTTCAAACAGAGTATAATTGTATTAAATATTTAGAATGGTGTCCAAATAGAGTATGATTGTATTACATATTTAGAATGGTGTCCAAACAGAGTAAAATTGTATTAAATATTTAGAATGGTGTCCAAACATAGTAGAATTGTATTAAATAATTAGAATGGTGTTCAAACAGAGTAGAATTGTATTAAATAATTAGAATGGTGTCCAAATAGAGTAGAATTGTTTTTAGCTATATTATGTTGTATTTTATGCCAAATTATTTTAGTAAATTATTAAAGTACCCTATTTGAGGTACTTAAGACCAAATTTGATTAGAAATGCACCAAATTGTAGTATGGCGTCATCCAGCGGCACCAAGCACACCAGTCTGCCTCATGATGATGTGGAGTTGGATGTAGTGTTAGCTCGGACCGTCTTTCCGCATTTGACGACAGAGTATATCAGTCCCGTTTGCTGGTTCCCTTACAAGGAGCACAAGATTAGAAACTCATATGTAAGTTTACATCTCTATACCACTTGCAAATAATATACATTTTCATTTGAATAAAATAATAAATTGTATTTGTGTTTATTTTGAAATTAAATGCAGACTCATACTCTGACGTCGACGAGGAACAACCAGATGAATATCCTCTACGACCCTCGATTTGCACCCGCGTTGCAGAGGCTGGGTCTGTGGCATGTGTCATAGCTCAGTGACTTAAATGCAGATGTCGCTCTTATATCTGCATTGGTCGAGAGGTGGCGGCCGGAGACCCACACATTCCACTTGCCCGTCGGAGAGATTATGGTGTCTCTCCAGGACGTGAGTTGTCTCTGGGGTCTGCCCATTACCGGAGAGGTGGTGACGGGTGTGGAGTACGGAGACTTCACGCAGCTCGTCACCGACCTGCTGAGAGACGGGTTGATGAAGCGGAGGGCAACCAAGAAGGGGTACGTCTACTCGAAGAATGACATCAGTTTATCACAGTTGCGGGAGCGGTTCAGGTAACATTTATTTTATAAAATTAATTATTTGATGTCTATTTTTCGCAATTTTCACTAAATTGGTTCGAATTTACAGTGGAGCCCTGGACGCAGATGCTGATGCTGAGACGGTAGATCGGTGGACCCAGGCTTACATCATGGAGATGTTTGCTTGCTGGATGTTTCCAGATTCATCGGGGGCCACTGTCCCTGGATGTTTGCTTGAGTGGCTGAGGGACTTGGCCCAGCCGAAACAGATGAACTGGGGTGTAGTGGTATTGGCATGTCTATATCGGGGTTTGTGCACCGCATGTCAGGTATAAATTATTTTGAAATTAAATCTGAATAATTAAATGGTTACACACAAAAAACCAGAATTTTAACTGTCACTTGTACCTAAATAGACAAACAAGCACAATTTCTACGGTCCAGCTGGTCTCCTGATGCATTGGTCGTGGACGAGGTTCCCGTTCGGCCGTCCACAGCCACGAGTGAGAGGTTGGGCTCCAGCTTGGGGGCAGCCCGACGGGATTACATGCCCGGCTTACGCGCAGAAGTGGTGCTCGAGGAAGACGTACATCCAGACCCCGCACGGCAGACCTATGGGTGTTGATTTCTTCCGGAGTCAGTTCGAGCAGATGACTCCTGACAGACACGTCTGCTGGCGGCCGTACGATGAGCATGTCGAGGTTGATGACGATGATGCTATCCCTCACTCCTTCCTGCATGACCTGCCTCATATATGCCTCCAGCAGCGTCAGTTCTAGTTTGCTCAGGTAACCCTTGCATTATTATTGTATTCCCATTTTGCATCACTTTTATTTATTATGTATGTAGGATTATTTATTTTTATGTACTTGCAGGTACCACTTGTGTTCTACCAGATGGTCGAGCATTACTATCCTGGACGGGTGATGCGTCAGTTCGGTATGCGTCAGCCCTTTCCCGTCCCGGATCCCAACTCCAAGGACAAGTGGTACGAGCTTCACAAAGATCTGGCCACTACCAGCGGCAAGAATTGGCGGACCGTGCACGCCGATTATGTGACTCGGCTTGAGGCGATGGGTGACAGGATCCCTAACGAGCTCCAGTCGTATGCTTTCGATACATACGATCAGACCTATCGCACTTGGTATCAGGAGTACTGTGCCTTCACGGTGTACTTGCATGGTCAGATCATGGAGATGAACACAAAGCTGCTCCACGTACGACGCGACACGGTTAGTGACGAGTATGGCTTCATTCCCTGCGCTGGCCCGGCTGCACAGATTGTAAGTCTTTAATTTTTTTGGTTTAAGAAAATTATGAAAATTCATTTGCAATTCGAACTAATTTTATTTATTTTAATTCGTAGGCACTCATGAACATCAAGCAGGTGCTTAGGAGCGCAAGATACGCCGTCACAAGAGGCTGGAAGGCATTCGGTAAGAAGTGGTTGTGTATGGCTGCACCGCCTGTCGTCGTCGCCGGGTACCAGGATCAGCTCGAGAGGGTTCTCAGGCTTTCAGATCTTCCCCGCTATGAAGATTTGAAAGACATGGACGATGACGATTCTGCGGAGCCTATGAGCACGCCAGAGCCGGATTTCTCAGACCTACACGAGGCAGCGACTGCTGAGGCCGCATTTGAGGCTGCTGGGCTTGCAGCGGTACGTATATTTTTGTAATTATTTTTATAATCATCTTCATTGTGAAACCTAATTATCTATTTGTTTCAGGGAGATATACCCCGCGGAGATCAGTACGACGAGCCGGACCCATCCGCAGATTTTACGTTTCACTTGGGCTCTCAGTACGGGGCTTACACGCAGGATGTAGACTCTCCTCTGTTTCCCACATAGGAGACACCACTCCCACAGGAGACGTCACTCCCACAGTCCAGTGCAGCAGCTGTCCAGCAGGATGTCTCATATGGACCCATGTACCCTGCAGATACACGTGAGTTTATTTTCGGACCTGGTGCAGATGAGGGACCACACGAGGAGACACTTTTTGGGGAGATACATGAGGAGACCCCACCACAGCCATCACGACAGTACACATCGCTAGAGGAGAGAGAGCGTCAAGAGGAGGGGCGGGGTAAGAGACTTAGGAGAGAGAAGAAGCCGTGGACACCCTCGAGCAGATAGGATAGAGTTACTTGTTGTAGTTTATGTTTTTGGATATTATTTCGGTATTAGTTCTTGTTATTTGGATGTTATTTCGATATTATTTTGATATTAGTTCTTATGTTGTTTTGTTTTTCTGTTGTTTAGTTTTTCCGCCGTCAATTTAACACATTAGTTTTTACGTTATTTACCTGCCTGCTGCCTTGCGTCTGATGAATGAACATCGTTAAAAATAAAACAGGATTTTCAGACACCCGTTGCAAAAATAAAAATAAACCCTAAAATCCAGTCAGCTCTAAACCCTAAACTCTAAACCTAAACCTTAAACCCAAATCCATTCAGCCCCAAAAGAGAGCTCCGCTAACCCAGTTGGCGCACCAAGCTTGTGCGCCAACCCAGTCCGCGCACCAGCCAGTTTGGTGCGCGAACTGGGTTAGCGGGGGTGGTAGTATTCAATAAAGGGTCAGCGGGGTGGTAACGATTTAATTCCGATTTTTGGCCGTGGTAACAATAAAAATTTCGGCTCGTAAAGTAGACCGGCTTCAATGATTTGGAATTGTTATTTAAAACCAATTCAATAAATTTTGGAGTTAACCTCACAAGAGATTTGGTGAGCTTAAGAAACACCCTATGTCTACTCTTATTTATTGTCAAAAAGTTAACAATTTAGTTTCAGAAAGGTAACAAATTAAAAAAGTGATAGTTCATGGTCCAGGGGAATCTTCATTTATGGGTGCTGAAATTCTACACTCCAAATTCAAATTAACTTGATAGTGGAGATCAGTAATTCAGCAAAGCAACCCAAGTAAGACTAAATCTTGTTAGAGTTCGTATCCATGAAGTAACTAAAATTTTGAGTTTAAATTCGGTCTGATCAGAACCTGAACCAATCTGATTCTAGATAGAATGCACGGGGTCCCTTTAATACCCGTGCCAAAGTTTATCGGATGGTCCGGATTCAAACTCAAAAATTGAGTTACCTTTAGGTGACATGAATTCATGCTGTTATTAGTCATTCCGTGTAACAAATATCAACCAAATTGAGAGTGATGAAGTCAAATTAGTTCAGACTTGGAAAGCAGAGGCAGGTGGGAGTCTTGACTTGGGAGTTGATTTGCTCAAGTCTTGTTATAATTTACCAGTATAAAATGATGAAGATGAAAGAAATCAAGGGACACTGCTACTATTACTGGTATCGGTAGTGAGTCTCCAGCAAATAGAAAAATACTAGTTACCCTTCTCCTTCACTAGATGAACAAAAAAAAAAGAACATCTCCAGTTCTCAGTTCTCCACCATTCAATGAACATGCAACAAAGTAGCAAAACATAATACAATATAAAAATGAAGTGTCCAAAGAAAAAAATCCATCTTCCTTTAGCAAAAATTGTATCTCAATTGCAAAATTTACATCCTCACCTTTTTAATATCAGTTCCAATTCTCTTTTTAAATTGAGGTTTGTGTTTACTCTTAAATTTTTAAATAATTATTCATTATAATTTCTAGATAAAAGTTGATTTCACTCCCATGCTAAAATTAAGAAAGAATAATTTGTAAGAGACTATATGCTTGTATATATTGAGAAGGAGATAACTAATAGGTTTGCTTCTGATGAGATTATTACTAAATTAATTTGATTTTGAAGAAATTATAGGTCAAAATTTAAAATAAAATATATGAATATTATGTTTTTAGTTTAATTTTGATAGATATGGTACTTTGTTGGTGTTAATTATTTATTGTATTTTTTTTGTATGAAATTAATAGTGAAAGATCTTATTATTTTGTGTTATATTATGTTATATAAATTTTATTTTTTATTCAAAAAAATTAAAAATAATGTTCAGTCCTCTATACTCAAATTCTAGCTAGTTCCACCTCTGGGTGCTGATGTTGGGAAAAGAATGATGATCGAGGTTTCTGGGAACTAATTAATATCAACAATTATATATGCATGATTTATTATTTAGTAATTACCTAGTTTCAAGCAAGTTAAGAGAACTTGTATAACTACATTTTACATATTATATCCGTTTTATTTCCGCTTATATTACTGTAGCTACCATGCTACGAAACTAACACTCGACTCACCCTCTTAAGTGTGATATAAAATTTACTTGGAGTCGCCACCCGTTAGAAAACGGGAAATACAATTTATTTTTGGTCTACAGAGATAACAGGTTCGTGTCTTGATTATGAATGTGAAATGTGTTAGGCACCACACTCACCCGAAAGAAAACCGGTCTTTACTAATTTCTAGCTTTCAAAAATATATTTCAGCAATGATAAAAATTACAAAATGAGATAATCAAACATAATGACAACAGCAAAAAGAAAATTAAAAAAACATAAGGGAAGCAACTAAAAGAAAGTGGAAATAAATCGAAAGTTTTCAAGTCACGCAGATCTTCATTCTCGTTATTTGAACATCGTAATAATTTCTTCAGCAGCTTGGATGGATGGTTTTAGTAGTTTGAGGATTAAGTTAATGGAATAACATAGTAGGTTTGTCACTCATTATTTTTTTGGAGCTCATTCTATTAGGGTTTTAGGAGAATGTTTGTGGAAAGCACATTTTTCCTTGGCTGTTTTTTTCTGTGGGCTGAAGTTCAACGTTTTTGCTCTATTTTTGTGCTTTGTATGCTCTAACCAACCATGAAGATGAAGTGAAGATGTAAGGGGCTATTTGTAGGTGAAGTTTGAAGCCTCTTGAAGCTCAAAAACGTGCTCAAACTACTGCTACATGGCATGCCCCACATCTGAATCTTTTCTGCACAAAGTTAAACAACATTTGTTAGGCAAAAGCTGTGAAAAAGGACTGAATTATGATGATTCTAATGCAGAAATGAAATCCAAACAATGCATATAGGTGTTTAGCAGGTTTTACTTAATTTATATAACTATTTTAACATATCATAATCATGTTTATTGTCAAGAAGAAGTGGAAACATGGCAGCAGGATTCCTGCTGTACTTTTTTGCTTCATTTCAGAAATTTGCATTGTTCTTAGGTCAACTTCAAGAGAATAAAAACTGAACTTTTACAGCAAGAATATGAAAAAATTAAGTGTGTTTTGATATGCCTAAGTATGATAATTAAATTACTCTTAGAAGTGAAAACATGGCAGCAGGATTCTTGCTGTACTTTTTTGCTTAATTTCAGAAATTTGCACTGTTTTTAGGTCAACTTCAAGAGAATAAAAACTGAAAGTTTGCAGCAAGGATATGTCAAAATTAAGTGTCCTTTGATTATGCATAAGTATGATGATTAAAATACTTTTAAACTCATTTCTTTGCTGCTGAATTTGCTGCTGGAAAAAAACCGTGATGCTGGAATTTTTCTGCTGAATTTTCCTAGCTGCTGGGATTTTTTCTTATATGTGAAAAAATCAGAAATATGTTCTCAATATGTGTACATAGAGGTAGATAATTTTCACGTTAAGAGTGAGATGTTTTATGCTAATTAATAAGTAACTTGATGCATTAATTTAATTAATTTTTCTAGTGTGCAGGAACATGAAGAATTCAGATGCAAGTTGACACTATGGTTTCAAATGGTATGCGAGAATCCTGCTGACCTTGTCTTGTGCAGCAGGCTTTTAATTGACTTATAAGATGACAAATGTGCTGAAATATTTCAGGAGGTGGTATGTCCAATATGCATAAGTGTGCTTATTCTATTGCCTTTAGGAAATATAGATTTTCGTCAACTGGATCTTGACCCAATCCCAATTCATAGCAGGACTAAAATAGATTGCATATTATATGTAAGTAACAATTTTAACTCTCTCAAGTTTGAAGTAACAAAGATATTTATGATGATATTAGGTGTCATGACTTGTATAACAAGAGTCTTTTATTAGAAGTATTTGACCAGCAGCTTTCTCCCTTTAAAATAAGCATGTCTTACACCCATAAGAATCAGTAAATATATCGCCTTTTAAAGGAAATTAATTTGATCAATATCTAAAAGTAACATCATGTGAAATAGGCAAGAATTAGGCTGAAATTTCAGGTCCAAGTTGATTTTTTTGACTTGAAATGACATGGACAGCAAGAATCCAGCTGAAAAGGAATACACAACTTGCTTCTTGGCTGGTTCTACCACTTGCAAAGGTGATTTGAATATATATTTTATGACGATAACTTATCACATAGTTACTAAATTCATTCATTGAACTTTTCTGAAATTTTCTCAGGCTTTAAAACATAGTATAATCATGCGTGAAGCCTATGAGATGTAATATTTCTGGATTTTTGCAACATCAGAAAATATATTTAATAATTCTAGAACACTTAGATAAAATGACTTGTTCACAAAATATCATCCTTTCCATATGAAAAGTTTCAATTTGGAGATGAAAATAATATATGCTTGATAAAAATATAATTCTAAAGTTAAAATACGTTATTGGATGTAGCTTGTCGATTGATATAACTCATAGTCAGAGTTCTTATCATAACGCATAGAATGGTAAAATTAGTATTTTGTAATGTTGAAGATTTGTCCAAGCCAGAACAAGACACTTCTTAATTTGAAGCTGGATTAGTCACTTAAAATAACTAGTCTATATCATAGTTATAGATTTTATCTTAATTTTGCGAGATGATATATATATTTGAGAAACATATTTTTGGATTTTATCTAATTTTATGAGATTATATTAATAGAATTTGTTTCAAAACCGTGGATAAATAAATGACTAATGTCATCAATAAGCCAATGAAAATAAGTTATCCTATGGATAGAATAGTGATGGTAATAATTATCATTACTGTGAATAGAACTGTATTTGAAATATATTTCATAGTATTTTCATGTTGAATAATGTTCGACTTGCAGCACACATTCAACTTGACAATAAATAATATTAACCGAAAAATTAAATTGCAAAGCATACCTTTTTTTTTTTTGCAGACGCATGGAAATTATATTCTTGATTCATCATTGACTTCATAACTTGCGTTTGGTGCAAGCATATATTTTGTTTTCAAGATTGCACAATTTGGGGTGTCTACAATTACATAACATACATTCAACATGAGATCAAGACAAACATGACAAACAAACCGATAATTGTCATGTCAGTCAATGTATCCACTTTTTATTTAACTAAAAGAAAATAAAAAGATACTTGAGCCGTCTGCTCGTTGCTAATTAATTAAATTAAAGTAATTAGTTAGAAGGCGTTGCTTGTTCAAACTTGGACATGAGAAGCTTGATGACTGACGCATCGACCTGGAACGTCTTTGTCAGCACATCAATCGGAATTGGTGGTTTTGACCCAAACAGGGTAAATGGAGCCGACGCAATTCCCGGCAACTGACTGTTAAAAGCTGAGATAACAAACCCATTTTCTTTCCCGATGTTGAACAGGAAATGAGTGAGTCCTCGGGGGATAATGAAGTTCTCACCAGGCTTTAAAACTTTCGAATAGAAAACATTCGCGGTGCTGACCAAACCAACAAGCAGTTCTCCTTGAACAACGAATCCCACTTCAGAAGAACGGGGGTGGCTATGGAGCACGTTGATACCGCCGGGAGCTAAGTCAATACGGTTGATTGAGAGACCTAGGGTATTCAGGCCAGGAAAGGTCAGAACATTGTTTGCTGTAACGTTGCCTTGAAACATGTTATTGATATTTCCTACCATGGCAAGTCCGTCGGAGAAGAAATCCTCGGAGACAACATTAGAAGCCGGTTTGCAAGGGAAGCCGTTGACTGTGATGTCGGAATGGAGGTCAGCCACGCAGAAATCTTGGAGAGGATCAGGGTCAGCACGGCATGATGAGGTGAAGATGAAGACAGCGAGAGAAAGGAGCAACAGGGATCTTAAAGGGGCCATTGTTGCCTTTTGTGTTCTTTGTGTGTGTTTCAGTGTGCTGGTAATTAAGGTTTGGGATGAGAGCTCTAGGTATGGGTATGGTCCTTTTATAGGAAGTGATGCGAGGAATTGTTCAAAAGCGATTGAAAAGGTAGTGTTTGATTTGTTCAGTCAAATGGGAAATAAAGTATAGTAATGTAGTTGGTGATGACAAATTAATCTCAAGCCGACTTTTAAATTAATTAGTAATAGACTTTGTCCTTAATTAGCAGATAATCAATAAAATTGGTGTCAAATGATAATAAGTAGACTTTGTCCTTAGCTTTGACTTTTGTACTGTGTTATTAATCCAGACTTCTTCCTTTTACTGGAATTGAAGTTATCATCGCCTATGTACACCGATTTGCGTTAAGATTCACACAAATAGTTTTAATTCACAGGATGGTTTAGATTCGTGCGGTCCAAATTATTTCTGTACAAATCTCAATACAGATTTGACGGATATAATATGATTTTGAATAAGACTATGTTCAAAGTCTTTTTGACACAAATCAAGTGTGCAAGAAATACAAGAAAACAGAGCTTTTCTTGCATTTGCTTCGATTATATTTGGCAAGGAAAAAAAAGAAGAAAAAAGAACATACTACAATCTATTGGGAAAATAAGTACATCACTTTATACTCCATTTTTCATATCAAAATTTGAATATTCACCTTTAAAATTAATTGAGCCCTCAAGAACTAAAAAGACTATGAATCTTCACAACTGCAAACAGTTCAGACACCAACCAGAAAGCGTTTAATTGATGCTATCTTGTTACCTATTACATGCATAGTCTCAATTTAAAAACAAAAGAAAATGAAAACCATCCTTTAAACTAAGAGTGAAGTTATGCTTTTTGTGTAAGAGATCATAGGTTCGAAAATCAATTGGAGCTCTTTTGTGAATATTTAGAGTTAAAACACTTGACCACATGATCTTTATCTCAAAACAAAAAAAAAAAAGGTTTAAGTATAAGAAAATAATATTGGCATAATGCTACTAACATCTATCATGATCTCATGATAGGTGCATGGATTATGCATCTACCTCTGAAACAAAGTAATCACCAAAATAAAAAAATAATGTTGTAACTAATGATTTAAAATGAGAATATATGGAATACACAACACAAATCTTATACCAAAAGCATAAAATGCCATCGACAAAATGTTACAAATCTCTATACCATAAATTAATCATACAGTCAAACTTGCCATATGTATGATTATAAAAATAATTTGCCATGAACAAATTGTTAGAAATCTTTATAGATATACTCTTTCGATAATTATATATATTAAATTGCTGAGAAATATTAATTTGGATAGGCCAATATGAGCCTAGCCTTCTTGGTCCGGTCATTAATTACTCTTCATTTTCCTTTTCGACCATCAAATCATTTGGATAGGCCTAATATGAACCTGATCGAAATTTACTAAACATATTAATAAGGACCAGACAAATTTAAATTCCTGTCAATCAGTAATATGTGCATATGGTCCTATATATTCACTGGTACAGCTTATGAATTCCAAAAAGAAAAAAAATGTGCTCCACATCATTTGGACCATGAATTGATATGGATAGAGCCGAAATTTTTTTAGTTAGCACAGAAAAAAAATCAAAATTAAACTTCTTCCTGATTTTTTGAATACTACCACCCACGCGGACCCTTGACGTATCCCTTGGTGCGCGAACTAGGTAGGCGCACCCCTTGGTGCGGGCGGACTGGGTGGGCACACCAAGGGGTTTGGTTCTATAAAGGCAGGCGTGCACCAAATTTGGTGCTCAAAGGGGGCAACGCGCACCATCTCCGCAGTAAACAGGTAATTTTTTTTTTTTACTTAATTTATTTATTTAGTTGTTTTTAAATTAGTTAGTTAGGTATATAAGTCAAAATAGTTCAAAATAGACTAGAATTGTATTAAATAGTTTGAGTGATGTCCAAAATTGGTAATATTTTAAATTAGCTTTATTTTGTAGTATTTTAGACCAAATTATTTTAGAAATTTACCAAATTAGATAAAATTGACCAGAAATGCACCAAATTGACCTTGTATTGTTTAAATTTATCTAATATTGTACATTTTTTAACCGATGGTGTCCAAAAAATAGTAAATTATAAATTTACAATATTTGTGGTATTTTACACCAAAATTGAATAGAAATTGACCAAATTGACATTGTATTGTTTGAAATTACCCAAAATTGAACCATTTTTTTTACCGATGGTGTCGGAAAATTAGTAAATTATAAATGTTCCATATTTGTGGT